>CM068831.1:104768629-105368629 GCA_028554795.2 Sinohyriopsis cumingii | reverse complement strand
AGAGTGGGCAATAATATTTTTTAAATAGTTGTTAACTGTTCTCGATTTTGTGCTTTTCATACTATTCATCAAGTACCAATTTTCAAGGATACTGTAGTTGCTATATATCTCAAATTCTGGTAGATCATATTTTATCAAAATGACAGGACCCCTTCCCCAATCCACAAATTTAAAGAAGAGATCATACCTCATCAAACTGATAGGACCCCTTTCCCACCCCAAAACAGGACTTTTTGTTGAAACCACAAATTTAAAGACCCTACAAACACAAATCTTCATCAAAGCTGCAGGACCCCTTTTTTAACCCACGATAGGACACCTTCTACAACTGGACCCATTTTTTCCACCTATGACAGGAACCCTTCCCCAATCCACACATTTCAGTACTAATAAAACTTTCTGTACCACCACTAAACATATATCCAGGAAAAAATAAGGGAGTTTACAGTAACATTGGAATGTCAGAATCACAGGACACTGAAAAAAAGTATAATAATTAAAGATGCCACAAGACTTTTTGACATATGTGTGGTATATAAACTGCAACATTTAAAATATATCTTCATCTGTATACAAAGTAAAATCTGATGAGGTAATAATTTCATTCAAAGTATTAACTTGCTAAACACAGTTAAGCTTTGGTCAGTCTTTAAAACTTATAACTACTAAACAATAGTCAGTTTCACAGACTAGAAACTTTTTTTTTTTCTTCTTTTTTTAAAAAAACTTTTGGGTGGGGAAATGGATTTTCCAATTGTGCAGAACTAATCTGATAGTGACAATGGGACAATGAAAACCGCAAGCCCAACATTTCAATATTCTAACAGTGTTGTTAATTAATTGTGGCTTGAGAACATCCACCTGGTCACAGTGACCTTTTATCAGGTGGTTTTTTTTTTACATCATGATAATGCACACATGATGAGCTATCTACTGGTAATCTCCCTAGCTTATCCACCAATGTCATAAGTCCCACCCACCCCACCCATTAGATTCCTTTTTTGTAGACTTGTGCACATTAAAAATAAAATATTTTGTTCTATGGGAGAGTAAATGAAATTATGTCATATCTCTATTTGCAATTTCTGTGTAAAGGAATTCAACTACTAAACAGATCCATCTTAAGCAGGTCAATGTAAACATGCCATGTCGATGCTGACTGTGTTACTGGTGAGACTGAGGTTGGTCTTCAAGTTGCTGATGCTGTGTGATGAAGTTGATCATATCAATCCTGGTAGCTATGCCAAAAATCATCTGTTTCTCCTTCATCTTCTCTTTTCCTCCAACTGTAAATTAAATATTGATTCCTACATTTAAATAATGTTTGAAACGTTTTTTTTTTTCATTACAAGATACTTCAATATTAGTACATCAGCAAAGTAATGTCAAATGAAATGTTAGCTTCTTGAGGAAAACTGCAAGTATCATTCTGTAATTGCAAAGGTTATCAAGGACATATTTAATTGAAAGATAACGAGCACTGCCACTGCATAACATCTGCAATCTAAACAAATTTCTTTTAAGCACAAGCAAAATTTAATACCTTTGTCAGCTTCAAAATCACATGTGATAACCCTATGCACAGTGCGATGATGAATGTGGATGTGTGGCCAAGAAATGCGTTAGAGACTACTATTAAAGTCGGAATTGAACTATCATATCCACAAATCTGATTCAATATACATGATGGATACTTTACACATTTCTTTTTATAACTGTTGTTTATTAACAAGAAATATACAAAGAACTTTATGTGATATTTTTGATATCTGTTTCTTACAAGAATCGTGGTTTCTCGACAGCAAGTTAGACTGTCTCTCATCCGTACACAACGAGTTCTATGGATCAGGTGAATCACCAATTGAATCTTCTAACAATATTCATACAGGTAGACCTTACAGAGGTGTCAGGGTACTATACCATAGATATCTCTCGCAAGTATTATAAAAGTACAACACCTCGAAGATCCCAGATTGATAGTTGACCACACAATAAATTTTAATTACATCAGTGATTCACACAATACAGTGTCTTGGTTGGATCATGGTGTCTCTACACAATCTGCTCGTTCTGCTGTAAGTGATATGAGAAAAATGCACACCCTAGTAGGGTCCGACCACCATCCTACTATAACAACTATCAAGACTGATCTACTTCTTAGATTTTATTCTTTCCCCCAATGAACTCTTAAACTTGAAATACAGCATCAATTGGTCAGATCTCACTTCTGATGAAAAATTGAATTATACTCAAGACATCTGCATTCTTATTAAACAAGTTTGAGATCCCACATTGTTTTGTGATCTGTAATGACCATGGCTGCACGAATCAGGTTGTTGTTGTTGTTGTGGGGTTTAACGCCATTCTTCAGCACGATAGGCTATACATGGCAGCCAGTATTAATGGTGGAGGAAGAACCCGGAAAACCCCGGAAAGAACCACCGACCCACGAGAAGCTACTGGCAGGCTTTCTCACATGCCCACATTGGCTGAATCTTAGACTCGAACCGCTGCAGACAGAGGTGAGATGGCAGTGATCTGTAACGAAGAGCGCTTTAGACCACTCGGCCACTCGGGGCCCCTGCACGAATCAGGTGCATAAGAAACAGATAAATGAATTATACACTGATATAGTAAAAGCTTTGTTGAGCTCTGGTAACAGCTTGACTAGTAAATCCAAATGTGGTCACCGGGTTATACCAGGCTGGAATGTCTGTGTCAAAGAACGACAAGACTTTGCATGAAATGCTTCCCTTATGTGGCGTGATAACGGTAAACCTTGTCATGGCCATCTCAGTAACAAAATGCACCAAACAAGAGCACAATTTAAGTATGCTCTTAGATTACGTAAGAAGAAGGAAGTAAAACACAGAGCAGACTCACTAGCATAGAAATTTGAAAATGTTGACCAATGTGAATTCTGGAAGCAAGTTAAACAAAATACTATGACAACCTCCAATAAACTACCAATGTGCACCGATGGGAACCATGGTCAAAATAATGTATGCAACATGTGGAAAAATCATTTTGAAGACTTAATAGTGTTAAAAACTAATCAATTAAGGAGCATGTTCTTTCAGCATTGAATACCCCTTCTGCTCGTATTGAGGCAATCACATTATCTGAGATCCAAAGTGCAATAACAAGACAAACAGGTGGTAAATGTCCAGGATCAAATATTTTATATGTGGAACATTTTAAATTTTCAGAATGTGCCTCTGATGATTTTATTTATTTGTATGTTTGTACATAACTTTGTTCCAGATGATATCACAAAAGTTACAATTATACTGCTACTAAAAAGCAAAATCAGTAACCTGGCAGACAAAAATAACTACAAACCTATGGCTCTTGTTTCTATTATTTTAAAAATACTTGAATGCATCATACTACAAAGATGTGAAGTCACAATCTCTGATAATCAGTTTGGCTTTAAAAAACAGCATTCAACAGATTTATGCCTATATGCCTTTAAGGAAAGTGTCAGCTATTATGCAGAACATGGCAGCCCAGTGTCTGCATGCTTTTTAGATGCTAGTAAGGCATTTGATAGGGTCAATCATTGGACACTCTTTCAAAAGTTGCTTGATATTAAAATACCTGTCTACATAGTTCATACCTTAGTTAACTGGTATGGCAAACAGTTGTATTATGTGCGATGGGAAGTGTAATATCCATCACTTTCCATGTAACCAAAGGGGTGAGGCAGGGTTTTTTCTTTCCCCATTTGTTATTTAATATATACACAGACAAGTTAAATCGTAAAATGGGTCAGTGTTACTATGGGTTAAATCAAATAATCAAATGTGTTGCTTCTTAACAATTTTTGTTTTGCTGATGATGTGTCATTGACAAGTTCTTCTATCACAGGTTTAAGGAAATTATTAAAGATATGTGAACAATACGCACTTGAGAATGATATCATCTATAATACAAAAAAGTCAGTATACATGGTCTTTCAGCCAACTTCTTTCAAATTACCATCTCCTCCCCCTGTACATCTTAATGTCAGTGCTCTTATGTATGTTAGCAGTTACACATATTTGGGTCACATTTTGAAATCCAATCAGTCAAATAATGAAGATATGATGAGACATTACCGACTTTAGTCTACTCTAACAAACTTGCTTCTACACAAATTTAGAATTATTCACTGAATATCAAAATTTGATTATTCAAATCTTATTGCTACACTATGTATTGTGCTCCTCTGTGGACAAACTTTAGTGAATGTAGGAAAAGAAAACTAGGTATTGGTTATAGTCTTTGTTTTCTATTAGGTCTTCCTAGATGGAACAGTGCCTCCAACATGTTTGTAAATTACAATGCATTCAGTTTTGATGAAGTAATGAGAAAGTATGTATTCTCAATGATGATAAGAATATCTAATAGTAAGAACTGTATATTGAAATCTGTTTGGAACTATTACATTCCTTTAAATTCTCATATTATTAGTAGATGGAACAAATTACTTCTTAAATGTGCCACTTAATTTCATTCTTAACAATGCATGATGCAGTTAATTGTGTAGATGTATCTGTATACTTGTACATATGATATGTTCTTTTATGTTTACAATGTTACAATGTTTTTACTTTGTATCTATAATTTAATTTATATGTATGTAACAATTCTTATCTTATATTATAAAAGTACTATAAGAAAAGTTCACGAATTGTCTGTAGGTGGGTTTAAGATTCTACTTGTCAGAGATAAAAAACATAGAAATCTGTTATCATCTTCATTAGCCAGTAAAAATTTCTTTAGAAGGCACTTCACATAAAGGACATCTTATAAAGAGAACATTATGGATCTCTTCTCTAAGATTATTTTGAACCACTACTTTATATGAAGGAAATTATTTTATCCATGATGACAAGCTGGTGTTTCCTTCAATGACCTCTATAGATCAGTTTCACTGTAATTGGCCATACATGGCTGCAGCAATTTAAGAAATTCACAGTGACCTACTTCATATGAGTGAACTAATACAAATAATACAAAACCAAATTCTATGATGATGTAATTTACCTTGCAAGTATTAAACTCTCATATACAAAGGTCACTGTAGCCTGTCTTTCCATATACTGGTTGAGAATGATTGAAGGATAAATCACCACTAAGAATGATGAAAATAAATCTATCCACAACAGATGAAAATCCAGTAATTAGGCCTACACAGATGTGGTATTTAAGCTTACAAAACAAAGTAACATTTTGAAAATTAGATCACTAATACACATCTCCTTAGGCAATGGCTAAAGATAACACAGAAAGTCTCAACAATACTGGTAACACTGACATTCCTACAACAATAGCTGTTAATGTTGTTTACTCAGGCTATTCTGATACTAAATATAGAATCAAAAGAGTACCATGAACTGAATACTAAATGCCCACCCCATGTTTAACAATTAGCTATGAAAGCACTAGAAGGGCATGTTTAACTCTAGGGATTATTGACCAGTGGGTCACAATGACTAAAGGCCAAGCTATACAGTCTTGATCTAACCAAATGGTGCTGAAACTGTTGTTTTATTATTTTTCACGTCATAATAACCATAACTTATGAATTCTTTTTTCACCATATAAGTAGGCCTCTTCTACACAATTCCTCTGCAAACTTTGCAGCATGAAAACTAAAGTTATTATTTGCAAACCATTTTTCTTTTTCACCTTTTGTCCTCTAGATCAACTGCCACTTTTCTTATCCAAAGTGGAAGCCATCCACAAAGTTTACAAAAAGGTACACAGATGAAGACTGAAGTTTTGTGCAGAAACCATTTTTTTAAGCCCGTGTAACCTTGACCTTTCATCCCCAAACTGACTGGCCTCTTCTCTACCCCAAATACAAAACTATCCACAAAATATGGTCCAGTTCTGTGATGTAGAACTCGTGTTATTACGTGGTAATTATTTTTCTTCTTCCAATCACAGTGAACATGACTTTTCGTGCTTCAAAATCAATAGGCTTCTCTCTTACCCAAAGACTGAGTAAAAGTAAAGTTCTTGTGGAGAAACAAAAAGGTGAATGTACAGTGGTTGTACAAGGGATGTACAGATATCATAATATAAACTCTGCATTTTAGTAGGCACATAAAATTCTCTACATGTTTTTCAGGAACATTATGTGTATACTATACTTGCAATTCTCACTTTCAAATCTGATTACTTACAGTGCCTTTGTTCATGCGTGACAAGAACAAAATGATCTGTGTCCAACATTCCAGACAGCTGGATCAGTGGTGTGTCCATTCTCACCTGTCAAATATACACATGATTTTGAAAGGTATGCTGATATAATATACGTATATTTGCAGATAACATTTTACAAAAATAGAACAATGTTAGTTCTTCATCAATGGAACAGACAATAACAAAGCTGGACAAAGTTATGCATATTTACAGTGGTCCATATGTATAGTCTACTAAAGTCCAATCAATCATTATAGCTACATGCCTCTAGTTTGCTATACCAGTACTAACAACTGGTTGAACATCAACATTTTTGAATAACCATACAAAGTATGGTCAAAATTCTTCATTTCTATTAGGACTGTCTCATCCATTATTCAGTGATCATTAATCCCGTCATTATATTTTATTTGTAAACAACTCATCCGGCTAGCGTGGGTACATGGGAAAGCCTGTCAGTAGCTTCTTGTGGGTCAGTGGTTCTTCCCTGGGTTTTCCAGGGTTCTTCCTCCAAAAGTTATACTGGCCGCCATGTATAGCCTATCTTGCACTGAAAAATAGCGTTAAACCCTAGAACAACAACAACAAACAGCTCATCACAATACTCAACTAGGATCCTCACTCATAAACATACAGATATTTGTAATGAGAGTGCAATGCAGAGTCCTCAAGTACTTCAGTGACAGGCTGAACAGCCTAATATATAAATAGAACTCTGGCATGCAGCTTATATGAAAAAAGAGACTCTGTCTTTAAAATCTATACCTAGAACACCAGCATGTATTTTTGTTACATATGATGCATACAAATATTTATGTCTCTATCACAGCAGTAAATAGATCTCATTATCAACAAAAACCAACCTGCAAAAATCCAGAAAATTTATCATATTATGTTTTGATAGATCATTGTCTATGTGGTTTGATCTTCTTGAGATTTTAAATGATTTGTGACAGTCAATCTGAGTTGACTATCTTCACACAAAGCAATAACGATGGTCCTGACATCACTCACCTGGGTTAAATAACTCATGAATTGACCATTTTGATAAGCAGGTTTACGTGGTATTGTAAGAATACAACTCTGTGTAAACAATCTCCCAGCCTTGATATTATGTCAATTTTAAGATTTTATTGTGTGATAAGAACTGTTTCTAAAGATAAAACCATAATTAATATGCACAGTCCTTATTCATAATTGAACTTCTCCATCATCTTGGTCATATAAACCTACTTAAAAAATTTCATCACAATCGAATTTAGAATAAAATTTCTGCCAATCAAATGCAAACCACTGATTACGCAAACCAAAATGCCAATATCACTTATTATAGAACCTGTCTAAGACCATAGTAATACAAGCTTGTTTACTAAGCTGGCAAAAAATCTCACAAGTTCAGTCTCCAGATTGGTTACAAGCTCAGCCAATTAAATACAAGAATACCTCATTAATATGCACAGATCTGGCTCATAATCAAATTCATCCATCTTGATGATGTAAAATATTTAAAATCTGGATCAAAACATTATCAGAAAAAGAGTTACTAGAATGTTAAAATCGGAGCTGATCAGATTTAAGATCACAATATCAAACTTGCTTACAAATATTTAAGAATTTCAAATAGGACGAAACATTTTGGACAAATTTTTTAAACCTTTATATGGTTTCTACAAAAAATATGTTCCTATTAGTTCACAATCAATATTAAAAAAAAATAATTACTTGCAAACAAATGTATATAACTGAAAGAAGAAGAAAAAAAAACAACATTCTGATACCTAATTACAACACTGCACATGCACAAAGTTTATGCAAGTCTGTCATTGTAAATATTCTGTCAATGGTTCTAATTGACATTTTTCTTCAGTTACAAATTACAAAATTGTTTTTTTATGTATTTTTTCCCATTTGCCTAAATTATTCATGCAATTTGTATTCTAAAATTTGTTTCTTTTATCTGGTTTGCACAAATGTTTGCAAGGGGAATAACCTGTGATTCTGAACAGTGAATATCATGGGTTACTTTCCTAGACTTCCTGTTGAGAGAATACAGGTATTTTAAAGGGAAACTGATCATGCTGCATACAATTTGAGAACTACTTCTAACTGCTCTTTTGTTGTTTTTACAGCACTTTTAACACTACTGGCTATATCATGCTGGAGGAAATAGGTGTTAATGCCTTTCCCAAGGAAACGCTGTGGCTGCCAACTCTGGTTTACGTGGGTAGGATTCAAACACCAAGATTCTTGTATTTTGAGTCCACTGCTCTACCAACTCAGCTAGTGCTGCTTCCACATTAGTATGCACAGATCTTGCTCATAATACAATTAATTGGACATCATGATTTTGTCTAGTTACCAAATTGTACTCAAAGTCAGATAAAAAATACAGGCACTAGATTAGTAGCATGCTGAGCCAGTTAGAAGCAAGATCAGTTAATTTAATATGCTTGGATCTCACTCATCATCAAACCTGTCAGAAATCTTGATGATGTAAGCACATATTCCAGACTGAGAAAAAGCTCAATCAGATGCAAAATCACTTCCTTATTATGCGTTGATCTCACTCATTACCAAACTTGTCCAAGATCATAATATTATCAGTATATATTCTAAGTTATATCAAAATCAAACAAAACATATGATCTTCTGAGTGTTAACAAAAAAATGTTTAAATACTAAAAGTTTAACCAAATAAAGGGTTTTCAACATGTGTGTAACCTCAGGTTGAGATGCTTGGAATTCAGATTTGATTCATTTCTGATGCATGGTAATTCTAAATGGTGCATTCTGATTGAGCATGCACAGTCAATGACAAATTGATTTAAATTGACTGTATGTGCCAGTGATTGATATTTACTACACTACTATTTCATATCTGCCAATATCACACACGTGCAAGATCAATATGAATTTGTCATAGATAACAAGTCGATGATGTCACGCTTAGATGGGCTTAACTGAATTGAGATTAGATTGCCTGGAGATTATCCTTGACATTTATAATAGTTAGACGAAGAGAGAATAAACTGTGACTAGATTAGATTAACTTTTGAACAAATAATGGCATTTGTTTGATTGCACACCCATGTGATTCTACTCGCAGTAGGACAAGATAATGGCATGAAAGGCAGTCTACAGCACTTGATATTTATCCTACTGTCTTTGACAAATAAAAGACTACTTCTATTATTATTATTATTGTTAATATTATTATTTAATACCAAGAAGTCTGTATAATTCTGCATTCTATCCCCATTTTACAGGAACTAGTCTACTGGAAACTGGAAATCATACAGTGGTAGAATGCTGCGTGGGTGAGTAATCAAAATTATGAAGGATAACAAGTGTACACAACAAACTGCTAATTGATGACTTTACTGTTGTAATCTATAGAGTTTTAGGTCAAATGCAGGTTGTTTTATGCAGGTGTAATAAGTAATAAATGGATCAAAGGTGGTCATGGCTTTCAATTCTTTTAATAAAATCGGATGACCTTTGGTGGAGGTGAAATAAAAAGGTGAGGCCAACCCAAAAGTAATTTTGGCAAAAACACTTGAGTAGATATTTTGATTTTTGACCACTGCTTTGTTATTGCATTGTTTAAGATGTTTTCATAGGATTTTTTTAAGTTTTAAGGGCATCTGATATATATTTAGGTTCATGTCAAAATGCTGGAACTTAAGCTTTCTCCCAATGCTAAAAAAACACCACTGGATAAATCTATGAAACTTGGGATTTCATCTCATGTCCAACTCAACTTTCTCTTCTGGATGAACTTAGCTTGAAGGAGCATTGAGCAACCTTAAATTTACCCACAGGAAAAACTAAAGTTTGAACATTCTTTGTCATTGCCAGTCTAATGATATAGAGAAATGTCTCCTCCATTCTTCGCAAAATAAAGTAATTCAAGGGGAAAACTGGATGAGAAGATTATCAAGAGTCTGTGAAGTGTGAAACTTAATGATCACAGTCAACGTAATCAGTGGTTATTGTAAAGGAAACTAAAAATGTCTGCAGATTTAAAAAAAAAATAAAGTCTTTGCAATGAATTACAAAATATTCACTTCTTCCTCTTTCACTGAAATGTCAAAGATTGGATAGTATTAACCAAAATGACTGAAAAAAGTACTGTATATTTTTTTTCTCTCTCTCAGTCTCGGAAATGACATGTGATGATCATTCTGACCAGCAGTCTCCAAAAACAGTAAGTTAGTAATAATTCTGAGCAGAAGAATTAAAAATCTCCTAATTTTGTAAGAAATCTTCAGCATCAGTTTGCTTCATGAATAAGGAATAATCCCAGCTGGAGCCCCTGACTCAAACCAAAGGACTCCTGAGATTTCATTTTTGATGTCAATGGTCAAATGACTCATCAGTTTTGAAATCTACTGAGAAACTCAATATCTTTAATCCACATTTTCATGATGCCAAGGTCAAAGAAGGGAGCAAACCTTATGTGGAATCAATTATCTTAGCTTTATAATGAGACTCCATGATGGGTTTTAGGAAATATATGTGTGTATGAAAAACCTGAATCAAAACATTGACAAACTATTTATGCTACTACAGTAAAAGTCACATGGGTTATGCATGCACATTTACTCATTTTAAATTAAATATAAATTGTTCTTTTCAAATTTAACACTAATTCTATTCAATCCTAATTATTGAAAACTCTGTACCATAACTGTCATCAAGACACTTCCAGATGAAAATTATCGATCACTACGGTCTTTTACAATGGTGGCCATGCACTAAACATGGGTCGAGAAAAGAACACATCGAGTGGAATCATCACAATATAGGGCAGTACGAATTTGTTTATCAATATGCGTAGCTTTCATTGTGACATCACAGCACACAACATTCAGTTCAGATTGTACTGGATCACACCCCTTTAAGCTTTTTTCGACCCAAAACATCTACATACTTTGACACTTGATTTTGCCATTTGCACATCTCAGGGTATTTAAATAATGACTATCCAAATGAATGTGGATGTATAAGAATCCAAATGAAGTGAATAATTGCCCCACTTACAGGTATGTTGAATCAAATTCTAAAACAATGACACACATTACTGAAATAGTCAGTGTTGAATGTCTACAGGACCTGTGTGACTTTTACTATAATTGCTCAGAAAAGTAACAACTATGTCTCGCTTCCCACTAAAGTAAGCTTGAGCAAATATGGCATGGTCAGAGACAACAGTTCACAACAGCAAGAAAATAACAAAATGTAAAGACAAAAATAAAAACAATAAAGCTCTAAATGCTTAATTTATACACACAAAAACAGATCCAGTTAACTTTTTTTATTTATAAACATACTTGCCTGGCAGGACCATTTGTTCCAACTGATGAATTTTGGTTCATTCTGTGAGAGAGTGATTCACCAGTAACTGTGTCAGCATAACAGTATTCTACAAAGGTCACAGCAGGGCTGTGAAACTCCCTGACAGAATGTTATAAATAACCCTCGAGTCAAGTTTCTTCAGTGAAAACTGAAGAAGCCCAGTGAATAGCTGTCCAATGTGGACTTCATTCAATGGCTTTAGTGTCATGATGCAGTCTAGCACTGATATTTGCTTCTTGTGTGAATAAAATGGAATGTAATGAAGCAAATGCTCAATGAGAATAGATGTGAAGTAGACACTGTCCCCTATGAATTTCATAAAGTTATACTATATTGACAGTGCTCAATGCAACTTACAAATACAGTGCACAGGATTAATAACTGGTAACAACCATGCCATAATGCAGAAACTGCTACTGAGACTCTAGCATATAAGGGCTGTTCCATTTAAACATACATGGTACCCAGGGAAGGTAGTTTAAAAAAAATATAAGCCAGGGTACTTTGATTTCACAGACATCATATGAGAATGATAAGAAAATTCTAAAATTTATCTATGAGTAAGTACCCAACATTAAAAAAGCCTTCCCTGGGTCCCAGCTGTGTTTTACTGGAACAGCCATCAGGGTATACACTTCCAGAGTTAAATATTATTATTCCAACATTCGGCTGAATAAGGCAACTGATTCTGAAGACATGACTTTCAAAAATGTCCACATAGCACCAGTCTTGTGTTTACACAGGTGATATAGCACCATAACCTTGTGTTTACACAGGTGATACAGCACCATAACCTTGTGTTTACACAGATGACACAGCACCATAGCCTTGTGTTTACACAGGTGATATAAAACACAGTCTTGCATTTACAAAGATGAGACAACACCACAGCCTCAGTTTTAAACAGGTATTAAAGAAATGCCTAGCATATGGAAGTTGTTGTTATTTTGGGTTTAACACCCTTTTTCAGCAAAAGATAGGCTATGCATTGTGGCTAGTATAACTGGTGGAGAAAGAATCGAGGAAAAACCTAACATAAGAACCAACAACCCCTGTGAAGCTATTGTCCAACTTTCTCACATACCTGCATATGTCAAAGATAAAGCAATTGATGCTGAAGATATGTGACTTTCAAAAGTGTCAACACATCTTAACATCATTGACACTGCAATCATTGCAAACAAAGTACTATGTCTTGGCATTCACTGGGAAGATAAAAATGACATTTTACTGTTTCAAAATCTTTTAGGTTAGAGATCATTTGTAAAACATGCTTACTTTTTTAAACTGTGTGTACATAACTTTTGAGACTGGGTCTGTTTTCTTGACTTTTGACTTCACAACCTGAGCCATCATGTTTCCAACAGTCACCATTCCGAGAATCTTTCTGAAATTTGAAAGAAAAGACTGCACTTTAAATGTATTTACAGAACATGAATGCCCCACCATCTCTTCTTTTCAACATTGGAATTACTTGCAAAACTGACTTAGATACAAAACTTAATTTTAAAAAATCAATCAAAATCAACCATGGCTCCTTAGTTTAGTTTACTGTCTGTCAATGTTTAGGAAATTAGTAACTATTTTTTTAAAAAAACATACATTGCAAATGGCCATCATTAACACAGGAACTACCTATTCCAATTAAATGATATATCTATATCTCCGTTCTGAATTTTTCATTTTTCTGCTAATTCTTTTGTTTGAGTATTATGGTTTTCAAACAATGTTGAGCCCCACGTGGCCGAGTGATCTAAAGCGCTCATTGTTATGGATCACTGCCATCTCACCTTTGTCTGCGTGAGTTTGAGTCTCAGGCTCAGCTAACGTTGATAAGTGAGAAAGCCTGCCAGTAGCTTCTCGTGGGTTGGTGGTTCTTCCCGGGGTTTTCCAGGGTTCTTCTTCCACCAATTATACTGGCCACCATGTATAGCCTATCTTGTGCTGAAAAATGGCGTTAAACCCTACAACAACAACAAACTGAATGTGGTATTACTAGGAAAGAATCAAATATTGGTTGTACAGCAAATTACACAACAATCCACGTCTGGATAATTTACTGATAATGATGACCAAAAAAAATCATTCAGACTGTATATCTCAAGTATGTCAATTTTTGTCTTTCTAAAACCTGGTGCTGGTGAACACCATTTATAAGTCACCATATTGTAATAGTAGATCTTACAAGAGAATCCCATACACATGACCAGGCAGTTATGTACAGTTGCATTATAAATTTTTCATCACTTACATATATGTCATGGTATGAGGAACTGAAGGATGTTTTACGTAAATTGTCATTACAACAGATATGTTTACATAATGCATCCTTATAATAATTTGGAAAAGACAACAGCAAATGAAACCATCACAGGTTGAGAGAGGTACAGTGTGCACATTTTCAATAACTGATATACAAAATGGTTGACAGCTGTTAAGTCTAATAAGCAGATCAGTTTTCAACCAATCTGACTAAATGACAATATTTCAGTTATTGTATACAACATACACGTTTAGAAATTTTGGTCAATGTTACTGCTTTAAAATCAATATAGCAAGCAGTATTTAGGTCAAAAAGACCATCTTTTGACGGGAGAGTACTTATGATATATCCATACATAAATCTGCATGACTGCAGCCATCAGTGCAAGGCAAACCTACTCAAATGCATAAAGTCACTGAAATGTCAATTACCTGTTACACTGACCCATTTTTGGTGGAAGAGTGATGCATTCATCAAAGGTAGCAATACAAAAAACTATATGGTCCTGCAGCCAGATGTGCATTAGAAACTGACCAAAGTGAACAACAAAAATGCAGCCAGATGTGCATTAGAAACTGACCAAAGTGAAAAACAAAATTGCAACCAAATGTGCATTAGAAACCGACAAAAGTGAAATCCAAAGTGTGACAGATAAATATATTAAGTTTGAGCTCATTCTTAGTCAGGCACTAAATGCAGTAGTCGAATTGTTTACTAAGTTCCTATTACTCTGAATAGGGTTATGACTGAGAAAGCCTGCCCTGAAATTACGACTGAATACATTTAATGTGTACTAACATTTTTACCTCTTGTTTCATAAAAGCCATGCATAGTCCCAAGTCCTCCACATATTATTCATGACCTTGACCCTAATGTATGATATTTACTAAATTTTGTCCTATTCAGTTACACATTTCAGACATGAAATCTTTAGTAATTTTGTACATTTTGTCTTTTTCTAACACCTGAGCTGGTAATTATTAAACTGTTACATGTAAGAAACCTTGAACCATACATTCAACTGTACTAAATAATCTTGAATACAGTTGAGTTAAATTTAACAAAGTGAAATGTAAATGAGTGGACTAAAATGCAATGTATTGCACTAGACAGAGTGGAATGGACCTCATCTACACATTACATGTCTGGACTGTGCCTGTGTATTGTCAACATGTCATTTCCCTGTTTAAAAGCAAACCCATTGAAACAGGAACCAGTCAAGAAATCAAATCTTACAGTGACAGACAAAAGTGACGAACAAGGTCAATTAATGAATTCAAGTCTTACCCCTCTTCATCTACCACTGGAACTTGGTCAAAGCACTCTTTGTTCAGAATCTCCAGTGTCTCTTGGATGGTGACATTTGGGGTTACAGTCAAAGGAGCCCTCAACTCCAGGGCACTTACATGTAAGTTCGACCACCTGCAAGCAAAAGTTATAACAAGTATTTCACAGAATGCTCTTTATGAACTGCAAAGCCGTGGCATAATCCAAAAGCCTTTAAAAGTAGGTCATTATGGCCTACATTTGATACATCAAGTTTTATGAGTACATTTACTGTCAGAAAAACTAAGCTAAATGCAAAAATGTAACAAAATTATGGGATCCAGAAAACTAACTCACCAATAGTGATTATTTCCAATCTCAGAAATACTTAGCTAAATGTAACAAAAGTGATGCATTACTGGCTGAATAGAATTTCCAGGAACTCCTATCAAGACCAATTCTTCCTCTTCCACGTTGAATGTTGAAAGTCTCTGATGTTCTTCAGTGATAATGTGATATTCAAACTAACTGCCTTGGTGACCATACTGGATGTCAGAATGGCACCAATATTCATTGACAGACATCATTACATGTTTTTTGATGAAACATCATGCTGATTTGGCTATCCATTTGGAAGAAGAAGAAATAACAATATTTTCAAGATGGTCAACATGGTAGTCATAATGAGGGTATGTTAGCATTGTTTTCTTTAAGGACCTACTAAACACCCTAAGATCTAATCTTTTAAAAATGAACCCTATGTCAAAATACCTATCCAACTGAGAGAAGGACAGATAACAATATTTTCAAGATGACCACCATGTTGGCAATACTCAGTATCAGATTGACACCATCTAAATTCAGGGCCAACAAGGTATCTTAAGAATTCTGGTAAAATTCTCCATGACAATACAACTTTCCATTTTGAAAGCATAATAAAAAGATAAGTTTTTAAAGATGCCTGCCATGATGGCCGTATTTGATACAAATTTGCTCCATTTCCATTTAGCCCATTTCATGCAGACGTCAGTGAACTTCGTAATTTGCTCAGGATTTTTGATCACGTGGCGGGTGGTCAGCTGACCGTAATAGGTGGTGGGCAAAATATGGCTAATGCTTCAGCATCAGCATCAACTTCTGTAACTACTTCAACATCGTATATGCATATTCAACAGCGATGCTGCCGCAGATATTGACGAAATTTCATATTGGAACCATCCTGTCTTAGTTTCTGGAAACCAGGGCGGATTTCAAACCCATACGAGAGAGTAGTTTTGAGCTGTTTACATCTGGACATGTACATGTAAGTAAGGAAACGGTGTTGAAGTAAACAAATCTAATCCTGGCAATCAAAGAGCAAGTTGTTCAAACTATTTCTGTGCATCCAAAATGTCACTATAATAAAATGCTTTTCGTATGAGTTTATCAGATTTGTTTTTGAAAGTCTGTGGATAATTTACATATAAATTTCAATCATTTAATTAATTTTATTTCTAAATATTTCTAAACAACAATGGACGCCATTTGTTTATGTACATGTACCCACCAGCATTTGATTGGCTGGAGTATAAAGTAACTCGGGAGGTTATTCGGAAAATTACGGAGCAACTCGGTTAAATTCGGTATGAAATGGGCTATTAGATATCACAAGACATCTTGTGGTGAAAACACAATGTCAATTTGACCAATCATCGGGTAGTGATAAGAAGATTTTCTGGAGGTCAGATTGACACCATTTTCATCTATGATCAGGGAGACAAGAATTCTTTCAGTTAAAACTGCATGTTGAAATGAACATATATTCTTGAGAACCAGTGATAAGACTTTAAATATGGTTAATGTGTGTCAGCCATATTGGAGGTCAGATCTGCACCATTTTCATTGCAAGCAACTAGTCATCACAAGAAGTACTATGGTAAAAGCCCTATGTAAATAAAACTTTTTGTTCAGCAGGTGTAGTAATAATAAGAATTTCAACAGGTCTGCTGTGTTGGCTATTACTGGACATAAGATCAGCACCATTTTCATTTAGAAGCAACTAGACTTCATAAAAGTCTAACATCAAAAACCCTATGTTAATAAGACCATCAATTCTGGAAGAATAACAAAAAGATTTTCAAGATGGTCACTGTCATGGTTGTATTGGACATGAACTTGGAACCATTTTCATTCAGGACCAACTATACATCATAAGAAATATTCTGGTGAAAAGCCTAAGTCAATATAACTTTCAGTTCAGGCACAGTAGCAATAACAAAATTTTTAAGGCATCTGCTGTGGTCGTCAGATCAGTGCCATTTTCATTAAGGACCATCAATACAATATAAAAAGTCTTTTAGCGAAAACCCCATGTAGATATGACTATTCATTCAGTAGGAACAGCGATAACAAAATTTTCAAGATGGTCACCATTGTTAACATATTGGATGTGCTAGCAGCACTATTTTCACAAATTTAAAATAAATTTCTGTACAAGTGCTGAAAGAAAGCTTACACTTGAGAACCTAAAATGTGGGGTTTTCTTTCACATACAAAGTTGTGTGACTAATTGCAATGTCACATTTCTTCAACAGAACCCGCGAATAAAAAGGATAATTGAGATGAACATAGTACATAAATTGTAAAACATACTGGCAGATCATTAAAGATAGGTCACATGTCCTAACTTAGCAAAGGTAGTATAGTACAAGGTTTTACGAAAAATCAGGATGAGAGATATGCCTCTAAAAGAAAAAATATAATAGCTTAAAATAAATAATGATGCTGATAAAACATCATTTAAGGCTAAAAGCTATATTAAGCTATCCTTTATTTTCCTGCATGAGCTACAAGTAATAAGGTACTTAAACCAGATTTGTACAAATATGTTAGCAATCACATCTCAGAACTTGAAAATCATTAGCTGTGCTGAACTATTAAGTTTCTTTATATTAATAAATAATTCAATCATATTTCCTTGTAGACTTGCCATGTACTAAAATTGTGTATTCCTTGTAGTGTGTCACAAACCTATTCAATTCTCAGCACTAGTAAAATTTATTTTTTAAAAATGAACTTGAAGTCAAAGCCCTAACATAAGGTTGAAATTAAAGATCACATTAGCATTGATTTGTCTGTGGAAACAGCAAGAACCCTTTCCCAAACCATAACCATAGGAGTGAAAAACAAATTGGGTGAGGCCTGTGTTTTTTCAAGACTATAAGCAAATCTCCATCCACGGCAGATAAAGACTCCAGCCAAAAAGAGTGATGCAAGTGCCACCGAATTACACAAAAAAAAAGAAAGAAAAATTATGCAGTAAACCATGTCAGTACTTTTAATTTTTAGACAATGCAATAATACTTGCACTTGAGAAAATGCAGATTTGCAGTTGTTGTAGTGTTTAATGCCATTTTTCAGCACAAGATTGGCTATACATGGCGGCCAATATAAATGGTGGAGGAAGAACCTGGGAAAACTCCGAAAAGAACCACCGACCCGTGAGAAGCTAATGGCAAGTTTTCTCACATACCCACAATGGCTGAACCCAAGACTCGACACCCACACAGAGGTGAAATGGCAATAATCCATTGTTGCTGTTGTTGTTGTAGGGTTTAACGCCATTTTTCAGCACACGATAGGCTATACATGGCGGCCAGTATTAATGGTGGAGGAAGAACCCGGTAAATCCCTGGAAAGAACCACCGACCCTCAAGAAGCTACTGGCAAGCTTTCTCACATACCCACACTGGCCGAATCCGAGACTCGAACCCACGCAGACAGAGACGAGATGGCAGTGATCCGTAACGGAGAGCGCTTTAGACCACTCGGCCACTCGGGGCCCCTGCATATTTATACTAAAGAATGTACATGTATTGAGGAGAATTAAAACAAATCACAACACAACATCTTTATTAAATGTAATGGAAAATGGACAAAACAGAAATTTGTACTTGTGAGTTTACCGTAAGGTTTAATGTCAGGCAAATTATATGTGATATCCATGTGTACAAGTCAGATCCAACAGCAGATCTGTCTTAATTGCCCTAACAAATCTATGTCTATGATGTTTGTTAGGAGTAATCAGTAGAACAAAAAGCATCGGTCCTGATCTGTTGGCACACTACATGATGTCAGATCAGGATCTATGTTGCTAAGCATGTAAACTGATGACAGTGACACACACACACGCATGTATGAATACATGCACACACACACACACACACACACATTTGTACATGCACACACATACATGGCACAGCAACACAAGTAGGTTATTTAGTGCTAAGGCAACTGGAATTGTGTCTTACGAAATAAATATCATGGCCAAATTTGATGGTTGAATTCAAACTCATACCCTTCCAGTTTTAAGACACCATGCTTCCTGTAATTTTAATTTGTCCATGCAGAAGCTATTCATTTTGACAGCACACTTACTATGTGCTGAAGGCTGTAATGGAAGTATTCACTCCAAGAGAAAGTCAAGCATGTGTCCTTTAACTTCACTGTGTACAGACTGAATATTGCTGTCTGAAAAATTTGCCACGTCTTCCTGATGAAGACGTATGCATGTTAACTGAAGTGCTGTAATTGATCTGTTTTAAAAACCAAGGACCATACATACAATATGGATGTGTTTCCTCTGGGATCTATGCAATTAACATTATTGATATAACTGCAAAGGTGTAATATTGTGTACTGGTCCAGGTATACAAGACCATTTGTTTTTATAATAACCAGTTGAACTGGTCTTGGCCTCTTTAGACTAGTGGCATGTGCAGCTGATGAAAAGACAGACAAACAGATTAAATTCCCAAACCTGATGCAGACTTTATCTTTCCTCCTGTTACAACTTTGGGCTTGCCTGCCTCTCAGTAGCTCATGATCCAGTTCAGAATGGGTTTTCACTACTTTCTCTGACAGGTAAATCTGGATGACATTTGAGGACAATTTTCAAGGTAAAGGGGAAGGAAGGAAGCAGTCTAAGTAAATTAGGTCATTTGCTAACCAGCCTAGCTGGTCTGATCCTTTCAGTCTAGTAGTACGAGCATCTGACTGTGAGACAGATGAATTAGATTTGATTCCTAACTGCAACATTTGGACTTTTGTCTCCTCTCCACTTGCAATTGTTACACAAGTGTAAATAAAATGTGCTTCAATACTGACATGATGTACGAAGAAAAGCAAAAAGTAAATTACAGTGAATTCAGTTTTTTTTTGATTACCAATTTTTTGTGAAGTACCAGTACCAATATTCATGGGGTACCAATTTTTGTGAGGTATCATCCTTGATAAAAACTATGAATCTAACAAACACAATGAACAATGATTCTTTTGTAGAAACAAAGGCCCCATTAACCAATCCAGGAAATAAAAAGTACAGATGACAAAAATTATACTCATAATTATAAATGAATTCACTGTAATTAAAAAGATAACAAGAAGATAGCATCAAACAAAGGTAAGTGATCAGGTTTCCTACAAGTTAGCTCTATATACAAAAAAACTGTGAATAGCAAAACAAAATTAAAAATAGATTAGCTTGAACTACTCACCATGATTCAACACTAAAAGTGAAAAGAACACATTGAAAAATCTAATATATTTCATAGAATAAAGAGTTGTAATGGTGGTCTCATTTTAATGACACAATAAAAATGGCCATATACACAACTATCACCAAATTCTTGAACTAGAAATATATTTATGGAACACAAATACTCCATCTTGAAAATAAACTAATATAAAATTTAACTGGGTATGGATGGTCAAAGCAAAAATGTATTCCCCTAACACATTCACAGTGGGGAAAAAATAACAAATTGCTCCCCAGGTGGCACTCTTGTTTCTCAAAACACTACTACCATTGCTAGTCAAAATCTGAAACTTTCTAGCTGAAATGCATGCTCTTGTTGGTACCTAAATTTGCAAGAGGAATAGAAAGCCATGTAAACCTTCAGCCTATTATAATAGCACTGTTATTGTCAAGTTTTCAGATTCTGTGTGTGTGATTTGGATTTTTAACATAGCTTTAACAATTTTTCAGTTATATCGCTACAACGTCTGCAGTGTGACAGTTTACAGTGATGTCTAGCACTGGGGCATCATGCCGCAGACATGTGGCATGATGTCCCACCCAGTCACATTATCCTGACACCAGGCCGACCAGTCCTAACATTAACCTCTTAATGCTGAGTGCCAAGCGAGGCAGCTGTTAGTGCCATTTTTGTAAGTCATTGGTATGACTTGGCCGGGGATTGAACCCATGACCTCACGCATCCGAGGCAGATGCTCTAACCAAAAGGCCACCAGAGCCAGATTCTGTTGCCAAGATTAATGCTAAAATAACTGAAGTGACAACTCAAATAAGGAGGCTCAGGCATTGTTTTGATACATTACTGGAAAGCAGTTTTGAAAATCGTAGAATAAGGCTTACTGATGTCATTTTACTACCTTGATCCAAGATCAAGGTTATTACCTTCTTAATGCTTCGTACCACCAGAGTTCATTTAATCTGAAGCAATTTTGTGATTTTGATAGAAAATGTGGGTATTACGTTTATGGATTTATCATTTGGTTGTAGTAGTTGTAGGGTTTAACGCCATTTTTCAGCACATGATAGGCTATACATGGCAGCCAGTATTAATGGTGGAGGAAGAACCCGGGAAAACCCACAGAAAGAAACACCAACCCACGAGAAGCTACTGGCAAGCTTTCTCACATACCCACATTGGCTGAATCTGAGACTCGAACCCACACAGACAGGTGAGATGGCAGTGATCCGTAACGGAGAGCGCTTTAGACCACTTGGGGCCCTCATTTATCATTTAGAATAAAAACCATAAAATATGGAGTCGTGATTTGTATATTCCTATAAAATATTATATGGACATTATTTTCTATGCTTTCTAAAGCAGATAGGCAATGGATACTGCAATAATTACTTATTAATTGCTAACAATATCATAAACGCAGAGATCTGATTCAATGAAGTTGCTAACCACTATCAAAACAAAGTTCTTGAAGATTATGGATTAGGCACTAATACAAAGTCAATGACAGCAATTCAAGCTTTTGTCAAACTAAGCTTCTGGCCTTTCCATAAAAAGAATAACAGTTTCACTTTCTCAGCTATCACAATGCTGTTGACTCAGTGGGCAGAAAGTAGGAAACTTGTGAATTTTGTAGTACAGTGATAAATCCATTTAATTACCCATGAAAATGCTTGGTTTCTATGGCAATCAAGTTGCAAAATATGATATAAATTTAATGTGATTTACAGTATAATATAAATGTGCAATTTTCATGGGGTAAAGATTATCATGGGCATAAATTTCATGGGATACCAATTTTTTGGATTTTGTGGTTCCTACAAACACAAATTTAATGTGATGTAATTTGGATTTTTAGCATCTCTTTAAAAAAATTTCAGTCATACTGCCACAATGATTACAGTATGGCAGTTTACAGTGATGTATAGCACTGGGGCATCATGAAGGGTCCCACCCAGTCACATTATCCTGACACCAGGCCGACCAGTCCTATCATTAACCTCTTAATACTGAACACCTAGCGAGACAGCTGTTAGTACCATTTTTATAAGTTGTTGATAAAACTCGGCTGAGGTTCTAATCTGCAACCTCCTGCATCCGAGGTGGATGCTCTAACCACTAAGCCACCAGAGAGGTCAACAAAAATTAAAAATCACAATGAAGATGCGAAAAAAAAGGACTACTTCCCAAATCCATGAAGTTAAGTAATGACAAAATTGTCATTTTTCAGAGAAAATAAAAAAAAAATTGATTCAAATGAAAACAAATGAGTTCTCCATTTTTTAATACAGTTGACCTGCATGATGAATATAAACTTTTGGAAGGTTGTTCCCTGCAAATCTATATTATATAATTATTTATCATTGTTTCATTCTTTACTTTTCACTACCAGTAGCTTGATTCAGTTAATAAAAATATGACTGGTTGCCAGTATAAACATTGTTACACATGAAACCACTTCAAGCAAATGTGACAGTTATGGTTTTGAGAAACCATGACCTCTGCTTTATCTCAATTAAAAATACATCAGTCGATCAGTAAATTCATTGGCATTGTGCAACAAAACAGACCCATTATCCTCGCAGCATTGTGTGATACAGATTAAGGATAGTGGTAGTTATTGTTCAACAGCTAATAAACCTCTTTGCTTTGTAAACAACTAAATAACACTGTTTGTGGGTGCTAAATTTCTGGTAAATCAAGTAACCTTTAACCAAATCCAGGTGGCTGGCTTTTATTTCCAAAGCCGTCAAAGAAATCCCCGAAAAATAAATGATCTTTATTTAAGAACAACACGATATTAATCACGCTGACTCGAATACTGCAACTAGCGCATTAATTACCCTTCCTTGGCCTGCATATAACACAAACCCCTATGGAGCCTCTCACTATTAAGACTAACCATCATACATGGTTCTACTCTCAATACCAAAATGTTTCTGTCATAAATAACTTCTGAATCATAATTCCTAATTCTTTGTATTTACTGGGTGGTTTGTTTTCATATGTTATTTACACATAAATAAATCTCAATGGCATTTATAAGGTAGTTGTGGTTTTTTTGTAAGGTAGATTTTAATAATCGTTGATTAGCAAAGGATTAAACACTGGATTATGAGATTAGTAACATGGTCATTCTTTTGGAAAATACACATAAAATCATGCCTCTATGGCTGCATTTTCTGGTGAATTGACATATATCACAGGGACAAAAATAGTCAGGTAATGCCTGTTTTCCATTCTTATCCTATCCATAAAGTTAGAAAAAATACTTTATTCACATCATGACAGCACATTATCTATGAGATATATCTCATTATTAGGCATATGATTGGCTATCTATAAAAAACAATATACACTAGTAGTCAACAAGAAAAGTTAAAAATCCTAAATTTTTCACTTATCTTTCGATAACCTGACCTCTGTTCTTCTATGATTTTATATTTTCCTAAATTGGCTTTGATGCAAGTATATATAGTATATAAGATTTTAAAAACCTTTATTTAAATTTTTAAAACTTGTCCAGCAATGTTGAACAGATTAATGTGTGGATGTATGCGCAATCAGATGTTGTGTCCATCGTTAGTTTATTAATTAGCTTGTGTTCTCATTTCAAATGATCATTAAATTCTCAATAGTTGTCAGTCAACATTGCTGCTGAGTTAGTAGAGTTATTCTTTTTCCTCATCCTCCTGATTTCACAATGTAGTCTTTAGACATAAAACTCTTTAACCTTGTCTAAGTATGTACATGTAATTTTCATACACTTCTCTCACATTTCCCCATTAATATAAAAAAGTACCTGAAATGAAATAAAATTAAAATTCTTTGTGATAGTGGTCATTCAATATGACTGGGTTCTTTGCATTTAAGAATTTTTTGTCAAATTTTTTTTTCTTCACATTTTTTTCTCATTAAAATTGGGTTCAGCAGATCTTATCAAAAATAAATTCGGTTGCAAGTCAAGTTATCTGGGTACAAATTAACAAGGTAGCGGTTTACTAATGCTCCCCATCTTACCAAGTTTTGGAGGAATCCGAGTCTTTGTCTTGTTCCAAGAAATCTCTCTGACTCATCCAGTCATCACTCAGAAACTTGGACCTGCAAAAGCAAATGTATACAGCTTCATCTTGACTCCTGTCTATAATTGCTTATAAGCGGAGTCCAACTGCAAACTGCACAGACCCAGATCTGCCATCACATAATGTGCCAGGAGATCTGGGTCTGTGCAGTGTGTTAGGAGTAATCAGTAGAACAAACGACATAGACCCTGATCTGCGGGCACATTATGCTATGACAGATCAGGATCATTGTTGTTTGCAGTTTGACTTTGCTTAGAAGCAAGTACATATTGTAACCTGTATCAAGCTGTGAATAGTAACCTTTATCATATATGAAGCAGTGACCGAGAAAAGCAGTGAAGATTATCATACACAGGAGAAAAAAGTGCAGTGTCCCTTTTTGTGAATATAGTAACTATCACTGCATTGCTGATGCTGAGCAGGCACTTTCAGAAGCGAAAAGCATTGACCATGCTTTTAATCTTCAAAGTGCTTATGCACCAAAGGTTTTCCTCTGGACTTTGACAGTGATGAAGCAAGGCAATAGATGAGCACCACAACCATGTGCATGGGCATCTGTACAGTTGGTCATTCCTGGTTTGGAAGAATTGAGAGGTACCTGTGCTTACAGAGAATCATGGTTATGTCATTGACAGAGGAAAGATTTTACTTTGGTTGTGATCTGAATGTCATGATCTGAAAGGAAGAAAAATCGGGCACTTGCTATGTGTATTTGATGATGCCACCTAGATATGCTGCTGTCATCACAGATGAAGTCAACCAGAAGTGATAAATGACACAGTTCACGACCTTGGTAAAATGACTAATGAAGAGTGCAAAAATGAAACACACAAAAATGACAAGCTCTTCCATGGAAATGAACAACTGAAACTTATGGCACAAGGCATTAATGAAGGTATAAACTTATATTACTCTCTTCAGGGACTGCCTGATCTAATGGTCATTGCCACATTGAGATTGGCTATGAATCTGTTAAGCCCAATATCACAGGTTACAGCAAGCTATTTTGCTCGCCTTTGCCACCAGGAACATACAAGAATCCAACCTACTGGCAATCTCCACTTCCCACTGGGTCAATAAGAGGGTAAATTCTTTCTCCAACACAAGAGTACTTTTCGGGATTAGCTGGAACATTTGTCAAGAACAAAAAGTTGGAAGTGAGAAGGCAGCGATAAAAGAAATTAACTACTTGGATTACACATTCAGTGTCTGGAAACAGATTGATCCAAGTCTGTCAAAATAGAAGTCTGGTGCCACCTAGAATGTTAACAGTGACTTGGGTGGTGAGTCAATGATGTCTGCTTTGAGGCTTGGAAGGAGAAACAGGGCTTTTTTTTCTTGTGTGTTAGAAACATTTCTTTGCTGTTGTTGAAGCTGCTGGTAAAACCAGAAGAAATATTACCAATTGGACTTAGCTTGCTTCTCCTGCTGGTGGTGATTGTCCTGATGTCGTAATGGTGATTAACACTACCAAAAATTGGGAATTTAGAGCAAGCTGCAGTGGTAGTTCCTGTGCAACCTGTTTTCCCACTTCTTCAATACAACCTACAGGCAATACTGAATAGACAAACTTTACAGATGACAGTGCTGCCATATGGTGTGGTATCAGTGATGGTGTTTGAAGAAAAGCATTCAAACATTACTACACTGAGGTTGCATGATGCTGTAATGCATTTGTGTGATGAGATGCCTGGTTGATCACTTAAGATATCTGAAAAAGCAGATTCCCATGCATCCAGAAGCAAAGACGCTGCCACTGTATTTCTATCCATTTTCAATGTTGCTTGGAATTCCCAATGACTGTCTTTATAAAACAGAAGGGAGGTCCTTTTAACTACCACAATATCTTTGTCAACATTCAGAATGTTAATCTGGCAAAGAATGAAGCTGGTAGCTGACAACCCCAAAAAGAAAGGTTGTAGAATGTCCTCCATCGCATATCTACTCAAATAAGTTATTAACAATTTTCTTGATCTTGAGCAAGTGTTTAAAAAAAAGGAAGGATGGATGATCGCTACATCCACTTAAGTTTTAAATTTCCGGCAATGACATGGCTGTGTGAATATTCACCAAGATACAGAATACAGTTAATGTCTTCCAATACTGCTGATAAACTGGCACTATAGTTGGGTCCAGAATCTAAATTTGCTCAACTTCGTTCCCTTCACACACATAGGCAGAGAAGTTGGATCAATGATGGCTGTATGCTGGTATAAGCCAACTAAAGGATTAATGTACTGGGGGGGGGCGGGGAATGGCCAGAAATGGAACTGTGTAATTAATAACGGGCCAACAGACTAAAAATATTCATACTCTCCTGTAGTAACTAAAAGATGATGATATGATTTGCTTTTTTTGTCCAGGCTCCCTTTTACCACAGACCTCTGATCCAGAGGTAGAACAGATGGCCACTGGTAACAGTCTCCTATGCTACAGGCTGGCACAAACCCCATGTGCAAAAAGACAAACAGTCTTCATGATTCATCTCAGCTGATGAAAGGTGGAACAGAAACTCTCCTGATTCAAGCATTTCTAATGAAGTCTGCCCAGTAATCCTCTCCATATGCAAGTCAAAAAGTGGACGAGAAAAAAGCAAAGTATTTCCTACCAGAACAGTGAGTCCTTCATGTAATTTCCTAGAAATTATAGTCACCACTGGCAAAGGTATGTGAATCTTGGCAGTTGGAAGGGCTGGGCTGCACTGCCCACAATACTATAACTACTGATTCCGTGCCAGGATGATAATTCAGAATCTCTGTCCCCAATGACTTTGATCGCACCTGCTTCATTACTGAGTTATTTTCTGCTCATGCTGTGCAGATACTTCAAGGATTAGAGGAAGATCAAACGGTACATGGCAGTCATGTGTTATGCATAGCTTTCAAGACCTTGAATCTCTTACACTTGGTGCATTTAGTTGTCAATGTTCTTAAACAACAATGAGAATGTGACCAAGACACTAACCAGAACAAGACGCAGAATTGTAAGTAAACATCAATTCACAAACAGAAGCACATTTACAACAAATGACAACATACTTATTAGTGTGGAGGAAAATCCAAAAGTCACAGTGACCTAATCTTGTTACTTTCCTTGAGCTGCATCTACATATACATTTTTATATGTAAAAGAAATGGGATCCAATATATTGAGGATGTAATAAATGAATAATTGAAAATACAAAAGTCACTAAATGAAAATTGGTCTGTGATCCAGTTTTGCATATCATTGGGTTAGCCTACTTGAGATGCAACCATCCACCAAGTTTCATGAGTATGAGTGAAATAGGGTCTAATATATTGAGGGACTAATGAATAAACAAATGAAAACACAAACCACATAAACATGAAAATCGGGTTACACTGATCTGATTTTGATATGGTAGTATTACTCAGATTTATATGCATCCACATATCAAGTTTCATAAGTGTAGGTGAAATAGGGTCTAATATACGGAGGGTGTAGTTGACATTAAACTAGTTCTGGAATGGAGTTATTTCTTTTAAGATCCATCTCCGTACCAATTTCACAGACATTGAGGGTGTAAGAAATGTAAAACTGAAAATACTAAAGTCACTCTATCATGAGTCACTGATTCCAAGATTTGGTGGTTGAATTACTTTCTTTCAGAAACATCCACATACGAATATTCATAACTGTAGATGAAATATGGTACAAGATAATGAGGGTGCAACAAAATGGAGAGCTGGGAAAAAAGGCATTCAAGTGTGAAGATCGGGTCACATTGACTTAGATATAGTTGACTTACTCTCCCTAAATGAATTAACATACCAAATTTCACAAGTGTTGGTTTAATAGGGTCATATATATTGAGAGTTTAATGAAAGAACAAAAGAACTGCTGAAAATAGTCTTTCAAGAGTGAAAATTATCACAGTGCTTAGTTTTGATGATGCAGACTTATTATCCTTGAAAATTATCACCATATAATATTTCAAAAGTGTGAGTGTTGTTGTTGTGGGGTTTAACGCCATTTTTCAGCACAAGATAGGCTATACATGGCGGCCAGTATAACTGGTGGAAGAAGAACCTTGGGAAGAACCACCAACCTATGAGAAGCTACTGGCAAGCTTTCTCAAGTACCCTTGTTAGCCGAGCCTGAGACTCAAACCCATGCAAACAGAGGTGAGGTGGCAGTGGTCTGTAATGGTGAGCACTTTAGACCACTTGGACACACGGGGCCCCTAAAGTGTGAATGAAACAGCGTACAAGATATCCAGGTGTATTGATGTGTGTGATGCGATTTGGATTCTTAACGTAGCTTTAACAATTTTTCCGTCATATCACTACGATGTCTGCAATGTGGTAGTTTATAGCGATGTCTAGCACTGAGGCATCATGCCGCAGACATGTAGCATGATATCCCATCCAGTCTCATTATCCTGACACCAGGCCGACCAGTGCTAACACTAACCTTGTAATGCTGAACGCCAAGTGAGGCAGCTGTTAGTACCATTTTTGTAAGTCTTTGGTATGACTTGGCCGGGGATCGAACCCACGACCTCCCACATCCAAGGCGGACGCTCTAACCACTAGGCCACCAGAGCGGTCCAGGTGTATTGAACAGAAAGTTGAAAATATTCATGTCACATAAGTCACCCAAATATAAAAGTTAGGTCAATGACTTTAAGTATGTCCAATTTACTATCCATGTAATACTTATTTCAAAATGCATCTATATATCTAATTTTGTAAGAGTAGTTGGAATGGGGTCTAACATGCTGAGGGTACAAGAAATGGAAAACTGAATATACTTGTTGTTGTTGTGTTTAACGCCATTTTTCAGCACATGACAGGCTATACATGGCAGCCAGTATTAATGGTATAGGAAGAACCCGGGAAAACCCTGGAAAGAACCACCAACCCATGAGAAGCTACTGGCAAGCTTTCTCACATACCGACATTGGCTGAATCTGAGACTCGAACCCACGCAGGCAGAGGTGAGATGGCAGTGATCCGTAACGGAGAGCGCTTAAGACCACTCGGCCACTAGGCCCCCCCCCAATGAAGATGCTAAAGACACTCAAGTTAGAAAATTGGGTCACAGATGCCTAGATTTTGTATAGCTGAGTTACTTTCTTTCAGATCCAAGATCTTCATAAATGAATATTTGAAAATGCAAAAGTCACTCAATGTGAAAATTAGGTTACAGTGACCTAATTTTAGCATGGTGGACTAGCTCTTCATGCAGTATATCAACATACAAAATTAAATATCCATAGGTGAAATAGGGTTCAAGATACTGCAGGTGTAATGAATGGAAAGCTGAAAACACTAAAGTCACTCAAGCATGAAAATTAGCTCAGTAAATTTTAGTATAGCTGAGTTACTTTCCCCATAATGCATCAACATATCAATTATCACGAAATAGTGCATATAATATTGTAAGTACAATCAACTAATGAATAGCAAATGCATGCATAAACAAACAGATGACGAGGCAAAATGTCATGTCCCTCTTAATGATTAAAAACTGAACATTCAAATATTTACAAACTAGCCAAAAATAAGAGAAAATATCTAAATGATCACATGAAACAGGCACAATACTAATGGCACTTGCAAAGAAATAAGATTATAAAACATTCAATGTTCTGATACAAAAAAATGGAAAGGTTAAAGACTAGGTTTCTAATGACTGAAAAATGTGAAAAATTATGATCAAAATTGAAAGAAAAAAGTTAACAGAAGCTTAGAAAAGATATAAAGAATTATTAAAATGCCAACTAGGGAACAGAACGCAAAGAAAAAGCAAGAAGGTTAACAAGTTAGGGGTTAGAGAGGAGGAGTGGAACAGGTATCAAATTACCTGTTCAAAGCAGAAGTTTGAAACTGACAAATATTTTCAATATGGCCAGCCACCCAACAGTTACAGGGGAGGTAATTACAGCAATCTGCTGGATGAGTTCCTTCCTATAGATACTATTCATAATGTTTATAACTAACAGGAAGTCTATATGTTATATTGACAGGAAAGGTGTGGTAATAGAGAGGTGGCCAGATAGAGGGTATTACAATATCCCTAATGCTTTTTAAACACACATGAGGAAAATAATGTCATAAAATGAAATGACGTCAGGAAGGTTGATGTTTAACAATGGAATGAACCTGTAAAAATCTGTAAAAGGCAGACTTACATATAATTCCTGACAGAGTCTGGGAAAATCACAACAACTCTCTGTCCTTCCTTTAGTCCAAAATCCTTGGCTGCCTTCAATGCACAGTACATTGCTGAACCACTGCTGCCACCTAAAGTAGCAAAATTTAAAAAAAACATGGTAAATAGAGCAACGAATGATAGATGAACTAGATGTTGGTTGGCAAGACCTTAAACCGAGGAGCTTGTGTGGGGAAAGCAAAGTCATGAGAATGTCACAGGACATAATTACTCTTAATATGGAATGCTGTAAATACTATACTTTCAAGATTTCATCAACTTCGAGGTGCATGATAAACTTGGTGCAAATCCAGCATTTCTTAGTAAAGGTATGCCGTAGAAACCAAAGTAGGATATGCAATTAATGGCCACAAATCTTCTCAATTTTTATATGGAATGCTGGAAATTAAATTCATTCACGGTAACATTAGTATAAAACTGGATGTAAAATTTGGTTGAAATCAAACACTTTGGTAAAGTAATGAGCAGAAATCAGTTTGAAGGATGGCTAGTCTGTAGAGGAACAAACTCCTTCAGGATTTCTTAATATAAAGCCCTATACCAAATGTGGCTGAAAACCAACAAACCTATGTAAAGTTGCTGCAGTTGTCAAAGTTAGAAGGATGGGCAATCAGGAGGCATAATTTGGAGTGTTGGCAACACATTCAAGGTTTTAAAGCCACATACCAAATTTGGTTGAAATCAAACAAACCTTGGTCAAGTTATGCTGTGGAAAACTGTCATGAAGAATAGGCCATAAAGGGACATAACTCTTGTAAATGGAGGTGTGGAAACATGAAAATTTAAGTCATTAAAACAACCCTTGGTAAAACTGAAGATGAGTAATTGGAAAAATTAATGTAAATGACATCATGAAATGACAAAAATTAAAGTCATTGGACAGCTCATAATTATAGAGTTGCATATAAAATTAGACATGCTGCATATAAAATCAGACATAATCCATCAAACCTTAGCAAAGTTATGCCGCATAATCCAAAGTGAGGAGGATTGGTACACAGGGGGCATAACTCCTGTAATTAGGTCATGGAATGTTGGATATTGCATTAATTTAAGGTCTCATCAACATAAAGCCACATTCCAAAAACCAGGCTGAAATCCAGCAAACATTATGCTGCAGAAACCAGTAATAAGAATGAAATCAAGGGGTAAACAAACTTAAGTAAAAGTGTTGCTGCAGAAACCAATCAGAAGAGTGGAATCAGGAGGCATAACTACCATTAATTATGTCATGGAACGTGGGATATAAAACTCATTCAAGGTTTCATCAGTACATAGCTGCATGCCAAATCTGGCAGCAATCCATCAATTCTTGGGAAAATTAAACAAAAGTGGTGGGTGGGTGGGGAGATCTGGATACATATTTCCTCTAAAAGACTGTAGAGAAGGATGGAAATCTAACTCTTGGCAGGGTTCGTCAAATGTGATTAAAATCCAACAGTTCTTTAATAAGTAATCTTGCAGACACCAAATTGTTGGTGAATGGTTGTGCTGACAGAGAACACTATTTTTACTGATGAAAGCCTAATAGATTAAGTTAAATAAAATAAAAAAAATTATATCCAGGCAAGCACTTAAAAAAAACACAACAATAATTGCATGCTTAGTTCTCTTTTAAGGAGACTGAGATTCAAGTGCCTTCAACGTAGGCAAGTTTCTTTTTTAATCATAAAGTAACAACCTTGTACATTCCTACCTTTAATTATAGTATCCTCACACCATCCTATTTGTTGATACCCACCCACTCCAATGATTTTAAAAACAGATGGCATCTTGGATATAAAAAATACACAAAAACTTTCATTCACATATTTATAAGTTAGATTGTGTCCCAAACAGTCAACTTATTGTCATTTTGAAAGAAAAGTGAATTTCTTTTGCAACAGAGCCACCATATTTGCTTGGGTCTGTTTATGTTTAAATGAACAGATGTGATGTAATTAACCATCTTGGAAAATCTAAATAATGATGTACATTTTCAAACTGCATCTCTTTGAGCACATGTATACAAGAATTCATCTTATGTATTTGTTCAGTTTGTTTTAGAAATATTACATTTAGTCATTGTAACTACTGATTACTCAAGAAACCAGAAATGGACTCTGAGCAGTCTATTTCATTGTTTCCATTTGTATTTTCCATTGCATTAAAATACCAATAATCTGACAGTGATAGGGACCCTTGGCATCAAATAGATTATAAATTATAAATAAATGAAATGAAATGACTAGGTTCTTTACATTTTTTATATCCTTGATGCTTTTTTGTTTGTTAAAATCAGTAGGGGGTTACAAACGGAAGGTTAAGTGATAACTATAATTTTGACTTATTTAGCCCTTCTATTAAAAATAAGCACATACATTTATATAAATTATCAAACATGTTTTACTTTGTCCATTAAGAATAACGTCAAAAAATTTTCCATAAGAAATTTCTGCAAAACAAATGTGAACTGTAATATTTCAGTAACCAAAGATGCAAATGGTGGTTAAACTAACGTGCTTTGAACTTTAGCTATAAAAATATAAGATTTGCTAATGTGCTATGTACTGTAAATAGGAATTTAAAACATTTGCAACCTGTTACTATTCAAGAACATAAGGCCCTAGTAAGCCTGAAACTGCTTGTTTGCCTGACACTAGCCAAATAGCCCATGTAATCTGGCATGGTAATCTGGGTAACTTGGATGTTTGTGTGTGTGTGTGTGTGTGTGTGTGTGTGTGCGTGATTTGGATTTTTTTAATGCAGCTTCAGCCATATCACTACAATGTTTGCAGTGTGACAGTTTATAGTGATGTCTAGCAATGGGGCATCATGCCACAAACATGTAGCATGATGTTCCATCCAGTCACATTATCCTGACACCAGGCCAACCAGTCCTAACACTAATCTCTTAATGCTGAGCACCACACGAGGCAGCTGCAAGTACCATTTTTGTAAGTCTTGGTATGACTTGCCGGGGATTGATCCGAAAAAACCCCGCATCCGAGGCGGACACTCTAACCACTAGGCCCCGGAGCGGTCAAATATTGTTAAATTATTCTGTAGGAAAAGCAGCCATCTTCTGATAGTGAAACTGCATTCAATGTGCATGCTTTAAAGGCATACATGGCATAATGCTGTCTTTCAAATTTGGTCAAATTAAAAAAGTGGTTTTTTTAATCTATAGAGCAACTTGCACTCTCTGTCTTTAATATATATGCTGGTACATCAAATTTCAAGTCAAATTTAAAAACCGTTTCTTACCACATAGAAGTCCTTCTTGTCTGATTAGTTTTCTGGCCATTTGTAGTGATTCCTTATCATCTGACTTGTACCATTTATCCACTACCTGGAAAATCAATGAAAGCTATTCAATCAAAAAAGTACATTTGCTTAAACATCATTTTTCAATGATTAAAAAAACCCAACAAATACTGAATAAGCATTACATTATTCTGCACCTCAAATAAAAAGTGGCGTTATGATGCCAAAGTTCACAAAAGTACAAATTTAAAGACATAGCTGATGGGATCCCACTTTGGAAACACAAAAAAAACCTTCTCTTTCCATGAAATAAGTACCAACAAAAATATAATTTTCACTAAAGCATGAAAAGTTATACCAATGAAAATAAATGAATTTGCAGTACTCTAAAATATTGTAATTGAGTAACCCCAACTTAGCATATATGCTTCAGAATAATTAATTCTGCATTTTATACTTGCCAATAACCAGCCTTGATATAATAATGCTGCTTCAAATATTGTATGCATGTGCATTAAATTGGAATATAATAGAATTATTTCATAGAATTAGGTATTTTTAGTAGTACTATCAGATTTGGAAGAGTTATATTGAGAGGACTGATTCTTTTATTTAATTAAATCATTCACTGGAATTACAGTACTCCAACATTTGTTTAAAGACTATTTAGATATATAACAGCTGTAAATTCATTTAAAGACTATTTGGACTTATAACTTTCATGGGGTTACTGTGAATTATTTAAAGACCTTTTGGGATTATAACATACTGATTCTTCTGTATTGCTGATACATCATTACAACACAGACTATCATTTGGAATACTTTTGAAACTCATTCAGATTACTCTAAACTTTTGGAAGGGAAAGACCACTTAGGACTTTAGGAATTCATTCACTATTTTGTAAGTGACTTTTAATTGTTTCACTTTGTATTGTATGGAAATAAATTAATATTTTCAATCATACAAATTTTGTAGGTTTTGTTCTTTCTTGTTACTTAGTTTAAGACCATATTGTCATAACAATCCCTCCATATAAAGGATAACTATTCATAAAGGACAATTAAAACATGAAACCATTTTGTCTAGCCTTTCAAAACCCATGGAGAGAAAGAGGTATTCATCTTACATAAATTATATTTTTTTGGGACATCTGTCACCAGCAATAAAGCCCAGGAGTGCTCAATGAATTCTTTGAGACACATGTCACAAAAAATAAAGCACAGGAGTGCTCAATGAATTCTTAGAGACACATGTCACCAAAAATAAAGCACAGGAGTGCTCAATGAATTCTTAGAGACATGTATCACCAATAATAAAGCCATGGAGTGCTGAGCCAATTCTTAAGCAAGAAGCCCAAATTATTTAATTACCAGATCAACAAAGTGTAATCTGTGTACACAAACCTAACTCCCCATGATTTCTTAAAGTGTCATGGTACTGTGATCTTATCAATCTGTATGTCACTGGTGCTATTTCCTCCAACAGTTTTAAACACACATTCACAAAACCTGCAGCTATGGTTCAAATTTCGCAATGACCTGGGAGTGGGGTGGGGAAGGGTAAATGAAGAGGCCCAAACTGGGTACGTTACTGAGATTTGTAAGTGTGGATACATGATTTACATAATATTTCAAGTTTATTTTTCATTCTAGAATTGTAGCAATGACTTGAAAGGCACTATCTATTTCATTAAACAAATACATGGTTGAATCATACAACTTGAAAAGAGCTATTTCACCATATCAATACATTTTGGAACCATAGCAATGACCTGGAAAGAGCATATAAATAAATCTTTCAGTGTTGCTATTTTTTTACATAACGCTTAGGAATTACTGTATTATAATTTATTTTCATGGGACTCAATTTTAATGGCTAAAAAAAGACATTTTTTTATCTAATGGTATTTTATTTCATGCATTAACCTCTAAAAAGACCCCAAATAAATACAAAAGAGCAAAATTATGTCGACAAAACATGTCAGTCACTTCAATGGTTAAAATGATACAAACACTTTCAAGTGCACAAATTAAACACCTGTCAAAATCAATCACTTATATTCAACATCAAAGGGAGCCAATGTGGCCTGCAGTACTAAGCTAATTGGTTATTAGAGTACATGATCTCTTCCTTAAAACAGTCCATACAGCTGTACCATTCGTTACTTGGTATTAATACAGGCTTAAGAGCAGTCAACTTTGATCCACATTGGTTTAATAAATGTCATCATTCTGATTGTGAGCTAAATGCACAATGAATTGCTATTACTGAATGCAATTAACAAGCAGTGTCAACATTTGATGCATTCGGAGTCTATAAAAGTGCAAGGTGCTAACTAAACTGAAATAACAGTGGATCACTCCTTTGCTTGAGATTGCCTCATGTAAAAACCAACTTACTTGACTTTAAACTTTATCAATCAAGCAAAATAAGTCAAAGATGGGACCTAATTATCTCTGGCTCTGAGAATGCTGGCAGCATTTATTCCAACAATTTCAGGATTATTTACTGGACAAATATTTATTTGTACCAGCAGACTTAATTGACATGATGTCCAAGCTACAAAATGATTTAAGTATGAGTTTCAATACTCATCTTTAATTAGTGTACATACATACTATTTCATTATTAGTAAAGGTGTTTCAAAACATACTTCTTGTATCTTACAGTTCATTGGGAATAAGCATGCATGGATAAAATGAGAAATGCTTTGATGAGGATTTAAATATTTTGACAACAGCTTAACTTGAATAAAAAAATTATTTTTGAAAAAGTAACAAATGTAATTTTCATATACTAGTATCATTTATTATTCTTTCTTCCTTATCAATAATACTTGTGTTTGAATATCTTATGGTTTTTCTCATTTCTCTTTATTATTATGTTGCAACATATTTTGTGCAGTGGGTTGAAATTATTGCTACTGGATGCTGCATAGAAGTGTGCACTGAAGCAATATAAAATACAGAATAGTACTATTTTTAAGAAAAGAAATGGTTAAAATAAAATAAACTCGTGCATGTTTATCAGGTTGCAGAAATGACATAAGTTTATCAAATAGCTTTGTTGATCTCTAGGAATGAAACACAATAAGAAACGGGGGTTTGCTTATTTATCATAGCTGGCTATCTTTTCATTGGGTCCTTAAAGTCATGGCTCCGGGCAGCAACAAAATGCAATGAAAATTAGTGATACTACGGTATTTTAAACTGCAACACTGAAAACAGCTATTTACTTTATGAAACAGACACCTATTTTCTGGTTATTATTTCTTAATCATAAAATCCTTTCTCTAAATAAATTTACCTTTTTCACTTCTATAAAAATAAGAGGATACATGTCCATTAGTAACAAACTGTGGTTCCTTGTAAAGAACATTATCATTGTAATTAAACTGTGGTTCCCTGTAAAGAACATTTACATTGTAATTAAACTGTGGTTCCCCGTAAAGAACATTTACATTGTAATTAAACTGTGGTTCCCTGTAAAGAACATTTACATTGTAATTAAACTGTGGTTCCCTGTAAAGAACATTATCATTGTAATTAAACTGTGGTTCCCTGTAAAGAACATTATCATTAAAATTAAACTGTGGTTCCCTGTAAAGAACATTATCATTGTAATTAAACTGTGGTTCCTCATAAAGAACATTTACACTGTAATTAAACTGTGGTTCCCTGTAAAGAACATTTACAATGTAATTAAAATGTGGTTCCCCGTAAAGAACATTATCATTGTAATTAAACTGTGGTTCCCTGTAAAGAACATTTACATTGTAATTAAACTGTGGTTCCCCGTAAAGAACATTTACACTGTAATTAAACTGTGGTTCCCTGTAAAGAACATTTACACTGTAATTAAAATGTGGTTCCCCGTAAAGAACATTTACATTGTAATTAAACTGTGGTTCCCCATAAAGAACATTTACACTGTAATTAAACTGTGGTTCCCTGTAAAGAACATTTACATTGTAATTAAACTGTGGTTCCCTGTAAAGAACATTTACATTGTAATTAAACTGTGGTTCCCTGTAAAGAACATTTACACTGTAATTAAACTGTGGTTCCCTGTAAAGAACATTATCATTGTAATTAAACTGTGGTTCCCCATAAAGAATATTTACATTGTAATTAAACTGTGGTTCCCCGTAAAGAACATTTACACTGTAATTAAACTGTGGTTCCCCATAAAGAACATTTACACTATAATTAAACTGTGGTTCCCTGTAAAGAACATTATCATTGTAATTAAACTGTGGTTCCCCATAAAGAACATTTACATTGTAATTAAACTGAACACCCACAAAATGCAGCATGGTGCAGCAAGCCTTACCGATCTATCCAACACAGTTGGTATAAAGTCATAACCTATACCCTCCACTTCATAAAATGTAACATCTGATTTGTTCAGCTCATCGGGCTCTGCAAGGACTGAACCCTGGGGATCAATTGCTATGATCTACAAAGATAATAAAACTTAACATTATATCTGATATAACTCTACATAACATTCAAGACTTTTCATACATTCTAAATTTGGATGAATTCTGCAAAGTTCATGACAAGAAACTTTAAATTTAATCAATGAAAAACTGAAAAACTGGAAGTGGCAAGGGGAGGTAATGGACAAGAAATTAATGCAGACTGTCATCTCCATTTGTCTCTGAGATAGAAATCATAAATTTTCATCTTCATTTGCTACGACTTACTTCAGAGGTAACATGATTATATCCTAAAGCTAATGTGATCTGAGAATGCATTTCAAAGATAGAAAATGTCAAAAAATTATACCTGAAAACAAATTCCCCTCAAATAATGCAATTACTTGTACACTCAAAATAATAAGGTGTTGGAATGAATATGTCAAGGACAGGGATTCACAAATATACCAAAAGATGAAGTAAATCTTTTGTGTTCTTTGCTTAAGGAGTGTGCATTTCAAGTTATATCAAGTATATGTGGCAAAAGGTTTATCTTATTCAGGCAGCAGCAAAACATTTTTTTCTCAATCACTTGTTCTTCGTGGTTGATAAAAATCAGCATAGATAAAAAGACATAACCCCCACCAACACCCCCCCACTAGGTTTCTTTTATGAATTCCCAGGAGCTGGTAATATGTTCATATCACAATGAGAAATAATTTAAAATCATAATTACTACTTTTACAGACTTACTAAACAAAAACAATTCGCAACTGGTCTCATTTCTCCAACAAAATAATATACCAAGACCACCAATGCCAATCACCATAGATAACTTTATGACCTAAAAGAGTATGTGTATAAGGAAGAGTTAATGCCCCTGTACAAGATAAAAATATGACTCGCAGATATGAACATGTATACTATAAATCATTGTTAACAAAATCATGAATACAGTATGTTCCATTCAAATATAACAATACACTAAAATTCTATTTCAGATTAGTAAAAAGAAACATGATTCATAATAGCTCTATGAAATTTACCTTGCAGTTTGGGCATTTTTCCTTGATCTTACGCCCTATTCCAGTCACAGTACCTCCAGTCCCTGCTCCAATAACAACCATGTCAACTTTTCCTAGAACAGAAATCAAACATAAGATCTGAGAAATAAAAGCTGATGAACATTTAAAAATATCACATGATCAAATTGTCAATAAAAGTAAAGTAATAAGCCAATAAGCCTGTTACAAAGTGGCTGAAAAATTAATTAACTGAGTGAAAGCTTTTAATAGTAAACATTCTGATATTAATGTGTTTAAAATAATTATGCATCCACATGAAAAAGCAAAATACCAGATGAAATTAATGCAGACTGTCAATGGATAAATTAAAACACAAAAATACAATAAAATAACGTTCATAAAATGTGATATCTTTTTTTGTTGTGAATGTTATTGGGCTGCATTTTTTTGCAATGATTTTTATATTTCACACTAATTTACAAATTTTCAATTATGAAGTGACTAAGAAGCAAATTCAGTGTATTTTTGCTTGCTGTGTACTGTGTTTAGGTCACCAAAAATATAAGGTGATGAAATTTGACTGGAATATGGAAAGTAACCAATATATCTACATTGGAGTGAATATGCAGTGCAGTAAAGGCAGAAATAAAAAGTACTGACAGCACAATTTGCTTGTAGGGTTCAGAAGATACTACAAGAAACAGGTTCAAAAGTGAGGTACGGTATTTACAATCATGTTTCTTCTTTAAAATCATGAGCAGAGATACAGTAAAACCTTTCTTGACAGACCTCCCTTCTGCCAACAAAAAACAGTCTCTCAAGACTGGAGGTCTCTCATAATAGGTTTATACAAAAACGACCAGTTTCCAAAATATTCTTTATTAAAAGTTCTTATATTAGAATATTGCATAAATTCATCTGAAAAAAATGTATACAGTAAAATATACATCAATCATTGAATATGAATCATATCTATATCTGAAGATGACTTGTACATATATTAGATTTGAAATGGTTACTAATTTACTCAATGTCCTTTATAACACAATGAATTTGTTTCACCCACATTTAATCTGCTAGTTTGAAAGTGGTCTCCTCTTCTGAACTTCTTTCAATTACAATATTTCTTTTCTTCCATGTTATTAAATGTTTTTATTTTAGCTGTAAGTTCTGCCATTGTTAATAAGTTACTAGTTGTTAACATTATCAGTGCTCAATTGTAATAATGACTGCAATGATGATTTTGACCAGGCTTTTGGGAAATATGGTTAAATAATAAGCATGCACCAATGAATGAAATAAAAAGACAATTATCTCATCAAGACACAATCATTTATTCCAAGACAGGTTAAATTCACAGATGACATCAAGTAATTAACTCAATAAACAAGTGTGTAACCCAGTCACACCAACAGTTGATGGCTTGGTATGTGGAATGTAATCACTAATATAACAAAAGCCCTAAACAAACAACACAACCCTTTAACACTATCTGGGAAATAATTCTCACTTGCTGGTTTAATAGACAAAGCATTGAATCACCCCCAGGCAATATGACTCAATTCCAAAGACAAATGGTACTAACTTGATTTTGGCAATTCATGGCATGTCTTTAAACCAAGTTTACAGTCTATAACAAATGTCACTATATGCTTGACCTGCCAAATTTAAAAACCAGTAGCCAGACTCTTTTTCTTCTTTTGTTTTTGATCAGAAGAGTCTTTACTTTTCAAGGGTCATTGTTACAAAGCTTTATATAAAGGTCAGTTTTGTTTGTCACTGTTCTTGTGATAGTGTGTACACAGTGCTGTAACAATCTTCATGTACTTAGCAATCTACAATATATGACACTACATGCATGACCTAATAAATTTCAGAAACAACATAAACTGCTATCATTACAAAGGATTAAATAAAGGTCTGTGTTGTTTATCCATTTTTTGCAATGCAATGCAGTTGTGGTCGCTGGTCACATTCAGAAGGTGGTCACTCATGACAAATATTTTGACCATGGTCATAAATGACAGGTGGTCATTCCTAACTGAGGCTGATCAAGACAGGTTTTACTGAAGCAATCTCCCTCAAAATATATGTGTGTGTGTGTGTTTGTGTCTGATTTGGATTTTAACATAGCTTTAAAACTTTTTCAGTCATATCGCTATGATGTCTGCAGTATGGCAGTTTATAGTAATGTCTAGCACTGGGGCAACATGCCACACATATGTAGCATGATGTCTCACCCAGTCACATTATCCTGACACCAGGCTGACCTGTCCTAACATTAACCTCTTAATGCTGAATGCCTAGCAATACAGCTGTTAGTACCATTTTTATAAGTCTTTGGAATGACTCGGCTGGGGTGTGAACCCTGAAGATAAAATATTGACTGTGATGTACAAGATATCATCAACTTAAGAAATGAAAGTGAAACATCGCTCAACTCTGTACCTAAAAAACTTTAAAGATATACAGCAGAAACAAGTACAAACATAAAATACTAATTATGATCTTAATCTTGACCTAAATGTAAATCATCTTACAGTTACAAGTACACCAAATCTGAACAGCTCTTAACCTGAAGTGAAGGCAAATGTGACTGAAACAGAAAATATTGACCTGTAACCCTGACATTAAAAACAGACCACCACCACCCAATAGTATGTGATACACATTCTAATGTAGGCATTTAAGCATAACAAGTTACATCACATAATCTCATTTGGCTTTAAAGTTATATAGTGGAAACAAAACTGTGACGTAAAATTTAAATACTGAACCAAGATGTTGTCCTAGACAATATGATCCCCAATGAGACCCACTTACTACTGATAAGATGTACAAGAGGAGCAAGTTGCATTCCTTTATCCCTAACTGTTCTAAACTTAACACAGCTGAATGGAAATTGAAATGAAAAATATTGTCCCATTACTTTAACCTTAAAGACAGGATCCTCAATATGGCATGTAAAACACGTCTGTGATGATACATAAGGATACAAAGTTTCATAATGAACAGCTGCTAAGATACTGATGAAGTATAACATTCTTATCCCTTACTGTCAAACAGCTCTAAAGTTACAGAGTAGAAGGAAGATGTCAGGGACAAAATACTAAGCTGTAACCTTGACCTAGAAAATATTACCCTCAGTGTGCTTTTCAAAATAACTTCAGATGATGATTTGATGTAAACCAAGTTTTATCCATTAATTGCAAATTGTTCTGAAGCTGAATAACAAAGAAGAAAAGTAAAGTAAAACTGAAAACATTTAGCTGTGGCCTTTACCTTGAATATATGAAACTACCCCTCCCATATGGTATCTGACACAGTGCTGGATTAAGGCATGTCAGGGCCATAAGCACTGAACATCTTATGGTGCCCCCCCCCCCAAAAAAAAACATGAAACTAAAAGAAAAAAAAATCCCAATATTTAAAGCTAAAACAGTGGAGAAATACCAGCGTTGCCATCATTCCAAATCAAAATACTCGTACATGCAGACTGAAATGGTCATACATAATTCATTGAATTTTATCATCAGCAATTAATTTGAATATTTTCTGTTGCCCCTGCTGGGCTGGTACCCATTAAGCACATGTTTAGTGTACTTAATGGGTCATCTGACACACTTTCTAATAACAATTTATAAGTATACCAAATAATATCCCTTAATCTAAAATGACGTGGAGATTATTAAGTGGAAACAACTTGAGTGTAATGGAATGATGGATGGAAATGTATGCACCGTGAGCTCTGCTTTTGTAAAAAAAATGGCTGACAACAAAAAGCCTGAATTTTATACATGTTGCACTGCACAGAGAAAGAGAGAGAGTATAAGACTCGACAGACTCAATTATAAGTTATTTTAGTCTTCTTATCATATGTACATGTATAAGGATTCCTACTCTTTTCGAGGGGCCGCGAGTGGCCGAGTGGTCTAAAGCGCTGTCCGTTATGGATCACTGCCATCTCACCTCTGTCTGCGTGGGTTCGAGTCTCAGATTCAGCCAATGTGGGTATGTGAGAAAGCTTGCCAGTAGCTTCTCGTGGGTCGGTGGTTCTTTCCGGGATTTTCCCGGGTTCTTCCTCCACCATTAATACTGGCTGCCATGTATAGCCTATCATGTGCTGAAAAATGGCGTTAAACCTTAAAACAACAACAACAGCAACAACTCTTTGTTGAGCCCTCTGCCAGGTTAATTCAACTTAAATATGGCTATAAGTCATTAACTGTATTGACTGTACCCACTGAAGTTGTACAAATCTCACTGTACAGGAATATAGTTTCTTTTTCTTTTCTTAATTCTCCTAATTACTCTTGTCATGTACAGTATAAAGATGAAAACCTAACATTGCAGGCATGTACAGTATAAAGATGAAAACCTACCATTGCAGGCATGTACAGTATAAAGATGAAAACCTACCATCGCAGGCCTGTAAAATCTCTTCCGCAGTCCCATCATAATGAGCTAGTGGGTTACTGGCATTGCGATACTGTAATGGAAATTGAGAATTTAAATAGAGTATTTATATGAAACAAGTTGAATTATAGGATATATTATTATTATTATGATTATTATTATTATTATTATTATATAATGAGCAACTTAACAAATCATGGAATATTTTATTATTTAGCACATTTCATACTTTTTTTAAAGTCAAATGTATACAACTGTTTTTCATTTAAAGTATGTTGCTAAGTGGCATTACTATGTTTTATGCAACAATATGTCAAAATAATGTTATGTAATCAGATAAATTAAACTACACATTCAAAGAGTAAGGCATACAATAGCAATTTCAATGCAATGTGAGTATTTACATGTTTAAATGGAACATTAATTCATACAAGTCAAGCATTGTAATACTTTTGAGGTCTGGACTGATGCAATACTTAGAAGAGAACTTGTTGAATAGGAACTAGAGATTCAAGAAAAGAATATTTGAATGCATATTATTCTCTGTTAAACTTAGATAATAAGCCATATGATGACAAGTATAAAAGTGCTGACTAGCATGTTGTTTAAATTTGATCATTAGAAAAAAATGACTAACTTGTAAATATGAGCCTTCCCTTAAGTTTAATTAGTTTTTTTTTTTAACCTCTCTTTCATAATATACATGCAACAAGAGCTCCTCATCTGGAGTGAACTAAGTAGAAAGCCAATGACCAACATTTTTATCAGACAATTTGTTACATACACGGTCAAATATAAATGTTCTGTAGAACAAGTTGTCTTGCCTGTGAATGGTGCCAAGATGAAGCTTTCTGTCAAGCAGGCCAGACAGGAAATCTTAGTCAACAGACTTTATACCAACAAAGTCTTACTTGAATGACTTCTACATGACTTGTAGAATGTTTGATATAGAACAATAACAAAGTTGATGACACTGTGCTGCCATTGCCACTAAATACAAGATAACCAGTCTTACCATTCACAAGTAAGACGTTTATACAGTAAATTCTAAACCCAATGGAAGCATTATTCTAAGAACGGTAATAGTTTTTGGATAATCTAAATCCAAATTAACATTCACCTTTTTTAAAAAGAAAAAGAAACAAAACAGGGAGGCATTATTTTTTGTTAGAATAATTTAAATGCTTACAAATCATGTATGTTACCTAATTTGATGCAATAACCACACTTGTGTTAATAAGTGCACACTTCAGTTTGCGTAAAATTGTTGTATTAATTATAAAATTTCTATCACTAAGCAACCCAGATTCCAAGACATCTCTGAAGTCAGGTGGCTGCTAAAACCCCCCCTGAAAACCATTCTTTTTTTCAGAACTTAGCACTATGCACATCTGGTGTATTTGGCAGCGTGCATACCTGGTATACTGGTACCACAAAAATATTTGGCACAATGCATACCTGTTGTATTGTTACCACATAACTATGCAGTCTAAATCAAGCTTCTAAGCTAATACTATATGTACTTTGTTAATAAGAGAATAAGCAAAGAATTTAATAAAATGAAAAATTCCCAAAAGATCAAAGGAAACTAATGATTCTACTATTAATGATACTGTATATGACAGTGCTTTATAATTCATTTACAAATAGTACTGTACATGACAGTGCTTTTATGATTCAATTACTAATGGTACTGTACATGACAGTGCTTTTATAATTCAGTTACTAATAGTACTGTACATGACAGTGCTTTTATGATTCAATTACAAATAGTACTGTACATTACTGCTTTTATAATTCAATTACAAATGGTACTTTACATGACATTGCTTTTATACTTCAATTACAATCTGTACTGTACATGACAGTGCTTTGATGACTCTAGTACAGAGGTTCCCAAACCACAGCCCGCAGGCAACTTGTGGCCCGTCAGCTCTCAGAAAGTGAGACCTCTATATTTACTATAATGTATTTTAATAATTTCAAAAATTTATTGACAGTCAAATAAATAAATAATAACTAGATGAAAGTTGCAATAATGCTCGATCTACAGTATTCTAGAGTCTAGAATGTTATTTCTAAGTCTAAGAAGTCTATCATTTTGTTCGATCACTTGGAGCTCCGTCGGCATTCGATAATTCACTCTGCACGTGGTTGTTGTGCTCGGATATAATTATCGAATGCACCCGTTGAGTTAGCTAACAAAACGTTTGGAAATTCCCTTTTCCCAGCCTTGTTGACCAATCAGAGAGCACAAGATGCCATGATGTCATCTGTTACAACTGTTTAGCAGTCTGCAGTTTGGTGTTGAAAATAGATTTTTCAAATAAAAATTTACTGTTAAAGCCGATAACGCAGAATCAAACAATGCTAATAAGCGAAAATGTGAGGACGTTGCTTGTCGTGAATTCAACACAGATTGGACAGAGAAATTTATGTTTGTGCCTAGTCGTAGTGGTAAACCGGTTTGCTTAATCTGCGGATTTTGTGTTTCTGTTACAAAAAAATACAATCTGGGGTGACACTACACGACTACACATTCAGACATAAATGCTCAACATCCGGTTGGTTCAGAGTTAAGTCATTTTTCACCAAGGCGAAAGAACAGAGCAAGAGTGCTGTTGTTGCGTCATATGAAGCCACTCTTATGTTGGCTCGCAAAAAGAAGCCGTTCACCGATGCGGAAGAAATAATAAAGCCTTCGCTTAAAATTGCTGCTAGAATGCTTGACGATACAAAGTGTGAGACAAAATTTGATCAGATTCCTTTGTCTAATAATAATATGGCTAGGCGAGTTGTAGAGTTGGCCAGTGATGTTCATTGTCAAACAGCAAAAATTCATTGGCAATGGACGAATCCACTGACATTTCTGACACAGCTCAGGTCACAGTTTTTGTTCGAGCAATAAACGATAATTTTGAAGTCATTGAAGAACTTCTAGGACTTGAATCGATGCATGCAACTACCAAAGGAATGGATCTGTTTGAAACTCTGAAGTTGTGCGTAGAGAAAAACAACACAGAATGGACAAAATTGGATAGTGTATGCACCGACGGTGCTCCGGCTTTGATGGGTAAAAAAATCTGGATGTCTGGCATTATTGGAACAGTTTCTTGACCGCACTATATTAAAATATCATTGTATCATTCACCAGGTAGCACTGTGTGAAAAGACATTAAATCTGAAACATATCATGGATGTTGTTCTGAGATGTGTAAACAAAATTCTAAGCAAGGGGCTGAACAGGCGTGAGTTCAGACAGTTTCTATCAGACCCGAACGAGGAATACGGTGAGCTACTGATACACTGTGTAGTCAGATGGCTGTCTAAAGGGAATGTACTGTCACGTTTCTGGGCACTGAAAAATAGTGTCTATCTGTTTTTGTCTGAAATAGATGAATTGCCTACAGAACGGGAGTGTCTGCAGAATGATGACTGGCTTAATGACCTGGCATTTTTGGTGGACATCACGTCTCATTTAAACTCTTTAAACGTGAGGCTTCAGGGAAAAGACAAACTGTTCACAAATTTGTGCTATGACATTTCTGCATTTAAAATGAAAAGGCACCTGTTTACCAGACAGCTGACAGAAGGGACTTTAGAGGCATTTCCAACTCTGAAGACACTTGTGGTGGAAAAGAAATTTGACCTGTTACAGTACAAGGTTAAAGTGGAAAGTCTTATGGATATCTTTCAGTCGAGATTTCAAAAGTTCACAACAGAGGAGGATAATGTTGCCCTCTTCATAAATCCGTTCGTATTTCCAGATGCCAAGATCTACCAATTAACAGCAAAACCTTCAGCACCAATTAATTGATTTGAAATGCAATTCTGCACTGAGATGCAAATTCCTGTAGCTGCTTGCTTCACCCTCAGCTGATCATATGATCTCATTCTGGCGACTATTGCCTGTCGAACAATTTGAACACTTGCGTTCATTCACACAGAGATATATTTGTCGTTTTGGTTCGACTTAGATGCGAGCAATCATTTTCCACAATGACAATTATAATAAACAAGCAGCATTCCAGACTCACTGACAGTAACCTAGCTGAGCTTATGACTTTGGGTACGACAGCTTTATGCCCAGACATTGATAAACTGGCATCTGAACTTAAGTAACTGGTTGTGAAGAACAGTTACAACTGTAAATTAATTATATTAATATCGGTTTTCAAAACTGATTTAAAATTGTTAAATGAACATTTGATTTAAAACCAAAAATGACTGTAGTGTAGGACTGATACTGACTGCTTTTAAAGTTTTAGAATTTGGTTGCTGAAAGTGAGTAAATTTAAGAATGATATTACACGACTTTTATAATTTTATAAACATTGATAAACATTTATAATTTTATAACATTGTGGCCCACTTAATTACTGAAAATAGTAGATATGGCCCTCTACTTGAAATGCTTGGGAACCATAGCTCTAGTACAAATAATATTGTGCAAGACAGTGCTTTTATGATTCAATTACTAATGGTATTGTACATGACTGCCTTTATGGTTCTAACAATAATAATATGGTACATGATGGTGCTTTTATGCAATAATTATGACGATCTTTTATTCAAACATTTATTCTTGGTTCATAAAGTGAAAACATAAACATAAATACATGCATAAGTATAACTATCCGATTTTTCTACTGTGAAATATCCAATAAACATGCTACTACAAACACCAGAGAAATATAAGATGGAATAGTGATGTACTGTACCTGGTCCAGGATAAGCAAGTCTGGGATTTATTTAGACCTATTGCAAGCACTAAAGAAAAGTAAAATGGGATAGTGCTTTGGGGTTTACCTGATCCAAGATATGTGAGTTTGGTATTTCCTCCATTAGGCGTTTGGCCACGCTGATGTGAGATTCAGGGGAGTCAAAGGCTGCACTTGTTGGGGTCCTGACAATCTCTGCTCCAAGAGCCTTCAAAACATCTACCTGCATACAGAGATGTACAAGAAGACTAACTTATTGGCATTTAATAGCACATGAAAGACTACTCGGTGATCTACCTGCATACAGAAATGTACAAGATGACTAACTTATTGGCATTTAATAGCACATGAAAGACTACTCGGTGATCTACCTGCATACAGAGATGTACAAGATGACTAACTTATTGGCATTTAATAGCACATGAAAGACTACTCGGTGATCTACCTGCATACAGAGATGTACAAGATGACTGACTTATTGGCATTTAATAGCACATGAAAGACTACTCGATTATCTACCTGCATACAGAAATGTACAAGATGACTGACTTACTGGCATTTAATAGCACATGAAAGACTACTCGGTGGTCTACCTGCATACAGAAATGTACAAGATGACTGACTTATTGGCATTTAATAGCACATGAAAGACTACTCGGTGATCTACCTGCATACAGAAATGTACAAGAAGACTAACTTATTGGCATTTAATAGCACATGAAAGACTACTCGGTGATCTACCTGCATACAGAAATGTACAAGAAGACTGACTTATTGGCATTTAATAGCACATGAAAGCCTACTCGGTGATCTACCTGCATACAGAGATGTACAAGAAGACTAACTTATTGGCATTTAATAGCACATGAAAGACTACTCGGTGATCTACCTGCATACAGAAATGTACAAGATGACTGACTTACTGGCATTTAATAGCACATGAAAGACTATTCAGTGCTTCAGCAATGTAATTAAAGTACTTGGCCATGGCTGAGAGAAACTCAAAACATTTACTGACCCAAGTTGATCTCATATGTTTACCTACGAAGAGCCTCAACAGTAGTTTACTAAAGGCCTGGCAATAATTTGAACCATTGCCAGCAGCCTGATATTGCAGCCCTGTCCCTCTACTAATAATTCACGGTATAAATCTTAATTATTATTTATTAGGTATGTCATACTTCAATCACAAAGATCATGAAACCAATTTTTTGGAGTAAAATATGTTTGGTAACAGTTTTACCTGATTAAAATATGTTAGGGATGCATCCACAAGCTAATACATCCTATCCTCCCATGCCAAAAAAGACATTAACCAGGTATTTTGGGATGCTTAAGTATTGACTGCCAAGACCAGTCTTACATGAGTGGTCTCTCCTTGGAAACAGGAGTTGGTGCCAAATCCTGCCAGCAAGCAGTTACGATTGGTAAATGCTCTTTTGGAGATGCAACTGTTGAGAGGGCTTTGGAGGGAGTGAGTCAAATTAATGCTTAGGGAATCTGAAAAATCTCCTAAGTGAAAATTGGAGATTGTCATCTCTGATTCCATCCCAGTGACATAATGATGTCCTTGTTTCCAATTTACACCCTATTCTCAAGTACTTCAACATATTTTCAAAGAGTATTTTTCATGCACTTTCTCCCTCTGTTACTTTATTAGTCACAGAAGAATTTGGTACACTAGTAATAGAAAAACATATCACAGTGGCACAACAGAGAAGGGACACTACTCTATCTGGTAAACATCAGTGTTTGTGCCTTTTCATCTTAACCAATTTTACCCCATTTATTTATTTATTCATTATGTTGGGAATATATCATTTCTTTTAAAATTTAAAATGTAATACATTTGTCTATGTTTGTTCATATATAACTTAAGTAGACATGGGCAAAATTCAGGAGTTTTTCCAACAAATTCAAATAATTTCCATGGAAAAAAACCCAACCGTTTCTAAAGTTTAAAGAGTTTTCAAGATATCCCCTGAAATTCAAGGGCTTTTCTAGGTTGTACTAATGATGATCTCAGTCAAGGAAATGTTGCACTTGAATGATGTACAAGTAGGGACAGCCCATATCTCATCCGTTGATAGGTGTAGGAAATTCAACTTATCTTGGGAAAGTTCTTGGAAATTGAGTGGATAACCCAATTCTTGAAAACTGAGTGGATAACTCAATTCTTGGAAAATGAGTGGATAACTCAATTCTTGGAAACTAAGTGGACAACTCAACAAATCCAGCATACCAATGTCTAATGAATAAATTTTAATATTCTGAATTGCTTTTGATTGTTGATGCTTTTAACAAAAGGTGACAAACTAATCAAGTACACTCTTATGGAACCATCTTTCTCTGAGCAAATTTATTGGACAACAACCTACAAATGGCAGCACCCTACATGTTACCAACTTTAGACATAAAAAACAAAAACAACTTTAGACATAAAAAAACAAGAACAAATAACTTCAAACTTGCAGGCTTGACTAAATAAACAACGATGTCTTCACTCATAGTCATTGAACACCTGGATTCTAATGTATGGGTAAAACTCTGGCATTTTACATAATTGTTGAAGAAGACTATGCCAATATAGCTGATATTGTGAATTAACGTCGTTTTGTTTGGAAAAATGTATATAGCAAACATGGCAAAAAACATGTAAAGGTTTTATTTACATTAAAGATTTGTAAAATTGTTGGGCACTGAGTCGAGTTTAAGCTTCCTTTTGAAAAAATGAGAATTAGGACAGGGGCTAACAATTCGCATACCATGCTATGTGACTCCATAGGCCACACTGCCTACGAAAATGAGTTTAATGGCAAAGGTTACCTAAATCCACTGGAATATGAAATATTGGTCACGGTGACCTAATTTTCTTCTAACTGCAGTACTCCACATGAGACATCTAAATATTAATTGATATGACTCTGTGATGATAATAATAATAATAATAATAGCAATTACAATAGCATCTGAAAAGTTACCTAAATGCAAATTATAAACTAGAACTGAACATAAAGGCCAACTAAAATAATTAGCCCATGAAATATAGCTTATAGTGACCTAGTTTTCACCGATGGCTGCACAACTCATCATGATGCAATTACATACCTACTTTTGTTACCATGAGTAATAGTGCCTGAGAAAATGGCCTAAAAAATACACCTTAACTAAAGTGCTGATCCTGGACTGTTAAGATGGATAACATTAGCTAATCCATAACTGCTTTAAAATCTCATGAAAATTTATCTCTAAAAACATTTCACAAAGAAAAATAATTATGAATGATACATAACCAAGCAAATCTTAAAGACAACTGTAAGTTTAATATTAAAATTAATTTTCTAGGCTACAAGGTTCTTGTTGTATCCCAATGGGCAACCATATTATTTTGAAATCAAGATTAGTTGTCTCCTTGAATGTGTCTTACCTTCTCCTTGCTCATTTTCTCTGGCATAACAATGATACACTTGTAGCCCTTTACAGCAGCAGTCAGAGCCATACCAATACCTGGCGAGAAAAGCAAATGCATAACCAAACAAGTCTCGTTTAAAAGCTAATAACTGTAAGATGACAAATTTTCATTGGATAACTATTTTTGTGAATTTTGTTGTTGCCCTAACCACAAATTTTGAGACCCAATGAAAAATATGCGATATACGATAAAGCAGACCCACTTACACACACAAACATTTTCTTACGTGTTTCATTCCATGAGATCAAAAAAGATAAATAAATGTCATTTCTGTAATCTGGCAATAAATTTCGCTTTTACGTGTGCATTTCATTATCAACCAATCTGGGAAAGTCAAACCCATATATACTCTATTTTATCTTCACTCATTTATAGTATGATTCTCATTCTTTCATATCTCTCATCGCTGTATGCCTTTATTGACCACATTGACTGGACATTCTAAGATAATGTTCAAGTAACAGAAATAGAATGGGATAACCAGAGACCAATAAAATCAAATACCCTGGTCAAGTTATCTCCCCTGCAGGGATGCTGCCAAGTTTTGTGTGTGTGTCATCTCCCATGAGGTGGTGGTGGTGGAGGAAAACCCATTGTTCCATATTTCTATAACACTTAAATATCTGTCACTCTTCTTACTGTTACACTGTTAAGGCTCTAGTGAAATCAAAATACTGAAAGAGATGTCATCTTTAGTTGTATAGCGATTATTATTGTGATGTCACTGGGCATGGTAACATTTGGTTTTGGTGGGATCTTGGTCAGGATGGCAGAAAGACCATAGATGTATTCCATATTTGACAGCTAATTACGATGTTGTCAAAAGAATTATAACTTTTCTAACAATTCAGATGGAATCGAATTATATACATGATTCATAGTCAATATACAGGTTCTAAAACCGATTTGTTTAGTTTGGAGCTATGTTCCTCCATCACATTCAAGATCTGACTATACCAAAGCTGAATTTGTACAGTTGCTATCACGGCTACTTCAAATGTTATTTAATGTGAGACTTTGATGCCAGAACTCATAGCTTCAGTGATTATTTTGTTTAAAAGATGAGTTTCTTCTTAAATAACTCAATTTAGTGCAGATTAAATTTTTTTTTAATGATACATGTACTGTGAGAAATCTTGACACGTAAAAATTGGACAAGAAACGAACAACATCAGATCAGGAAATTAATACCACTGGAAATTTACTGATAGGAATACGCAGAAGTAACAATATTATTATTTAAATGGAATATGTGATGCCAATATGAGTGCTGGTTGTACAACTTTGTGAAATACATCCTGTACAACTATTCTATTGTTCTAAACACTCTGTAATATGGCAATAATTTCCACACACATGAACTTTACCCACTTTTTACATTAGTCCCTTGCAAATTAATAGTTTAAGATTTTACAAAAAAAAAAAAAAAAAATGAAGCACATTTTACGTGTTGACAATAATACATGATCACAAATATTGAGATTGCAAGAAAAGAGAAGTTACAATTTTATTAAAAGTATTGGTACCAGTAAAACTAAAGAACCAGGACAAACAGATTAAGAGTGTAGTAAAGAATTGAAATATCAGAATGATATCTTTTTCATCAATTTCATCATTAGTTAATGACACTGCTTCAAAATGTTGTGCACTAGATTATAGTAATCCAATTTGTAATACAAATACCAAATTATGGCTTGGAACTAAGTGCCAAAAGGTCTGTAGAAAATATCTCCATCCTCGAAATATACACAGGAATGACCAAACACAAACAGGTCAAATTTTATCCATCTTGCTTTGAGTTTATAAAGATCAGTATGTCCCTTATTATTAATGTCATTTAATGCTTGCACACAGAGAGCATGTACTTCATTTGGTAATACATCTGCACATGAAAGTTTGTCTTGTTATTCTTTTGGTGCCATAGTGGTTCTGACAATTAGAGATCTCCACACACTTAATTATGTTGTATGGGGATTCTCTAATGATCCCTATCAGCATTAATCTGTTGTTTCTGAATTTAATATGATCCTCCTCCTCTGTGTACAAGTAGTATTATATGCCGAGAACTCCCTTTGATTGTCTGCTGTATGAAAAGGCATATGCATAACTAGCTTGAACAAGTTAACTGTTCTTTATGGTTGTGCAATTTTCCACATCTCACAGGTATGACCCCATAGGTATTCTCTCTTTGACAGCTCTGTTCCAAAAAGAAAAGTTTTCACTAACATGAACTCTGCCAAAGTTTCACTTCTTTGAATCAGTGCTTTGCTGCCTCTTGTGCTAGATTTTTTTCTCTCTTCCATAATGCTGTATTAGGGTTTAAAGTCCAACATTCCCATAGTCTGCTTGTTCGGACATGGGTATCTTGAATAAATATAACCGGCATATTGTCCATCCAACACGTACATCAGACTCGCATTCAACATCAATTTCAGACTCAAAATCACACACTGGTATTTCCAGTGACATTTTCATAATGTCCAACAGACTGATATATATGAAATTCATTGTCATCATAGCTCTCACCAGCCAGTATTTGCCAACTGAAAACATCATCTGAAGACAAACCCAGTTGTGATTCAGCGATTTTGGTTTTCTGTGATGCCCTTATTTGAAACACGCATTTGTAGAACTTTCATGATGAAATAAAGGTTAGAACTATCATAAAATGCTTGTTTCAGGGCCCAATGAACCAATCAAATTTAGTTTAACACCTATTCATGTCAAACCAATGTAATGTTTGCCTTCCTGAAACTGGATGTTGCATCAAATGCTGTAGCATGAATTACATCGCGACATGCACTTTAAAGATGAAAGCTGAATACAAACTGCATACTGCCAAAATCACATTTTATATCTGCAACATTGACATACATTGTCGAAAGCATATCACTGCTTTATAAGTTAACACAACCCACAACAGAAGTGATTTTCATAACCAACCTTACATCATCTGATACAAAATAGTTTGAAAAACACAACCCCCCCAACGTTTATTTGAGGTGCTATCGGGGGGGGGGGGGGGGGGAAGATATATGTTTACTGAAACAGCCCTAATGTATCAAATACAGAAATTTCTCTCATTAAAATGAAAGGTTCTTTTCTCACGTGCGCATACAGAAGTTCTTAAAACACAAGTCATCGCTCTGATATTGGAAGCCAGGTTCCACTGGTTTCATGCCCAACTAAACCAAGCCTAAATAGGTAGGCTGCAACACCTTTATTTGGGCAAAGTTGTAATTTTTGGCCAGACAAAAATCACAGAGGAAATAATTATCCTCTATTTCACCACTTATCAAAGCAATATGAGTAAAGACTTATTATCACTAGGCAAAAAGGCTATTTACACATCAGATCTCCAGAATATACAAATTTTTACATGTGACCTCCAACATTTGCACCTCTGCTCTTACCATCAATCACAAGATTTGAATGTCAGTGATTCTATTACAAAAAATCCAAAATCAGCTGATTACAAAGAATGAAAACTTGAGGGGGGTGTAATTGTGTCACTTGAGGTCAGCATTACTACAAAAAATTTTCATTCATTATCTAGTGGTCATCTTAGGAATGGTGAACAAAGCAAATGACCAAAGTGTTCCAAATACACCTTGACTGTGATGGTATCACTATGAACAAATGCTGACAGGAACTTTATTTAGATTGAATCTAAATTTATAATCTTTCAACTCTTAGTGCCTCAGAAAATTTGACCAACAATATAAACTTAAAAATAGATGGTCAGCATTTAAAAAGAACAAAAAATTATTCTCTTTCATGAGGCTTCTTCAACACATTTTCAACATTTTTATAATATTTCATTTGATGTCACTTAATCAAAATTGATAAAATACCTGTATTTCCTGAGGTTGGTTCTATTAAGGTATCCCCCTTTTTCAGGATCCCTCGTTCCTCAGCATCCTGAACCATCCTCAACCCGATCCTGTCCTTGACACTGCCACCAGCATTAAAGAATTCACATTTACCCACTGGCCATAGAAAAGAAAAATTAATGAAATAAATACTGATTACATTTAAGGTTGATATAAGTGTGTGTGTGTGTGTGTGTGTGTGATTTGGATTTTTAACGTAGCTTTAACATTTTTTCAGTCATATCGCTATGATATCTGCAGTGTGACAGTTTATAGTGATGTTAAGCACTGGGGCATCATGCCGCAGACATATAGCATGATGTCCCAACCAGTCACATTATCCTGACACCAGACCGACTAGTCCTAACAATAACCTTTCAATGTTTAGCACAAAATGAGGCAGCTGTAAGCAAATTTCAAAAGGTCTTTGGTATGACTCGGCCGGAGATCGAACCCATGACCTCCCACATCCGAGGAGGATGCTCTATCACTAGGCCACCGGAATGGTTGTAAAGGGAAAGAAACTGGTGGAAGACACTGAAAACCACGGTAACAACCATGAAATCCATGAAAAGCTACTGGCAGCTTTCGCACATACCCACAATGCCCAAGAATCAAACCCCAAAGACGTGAGATGGGATTGATTGATAACGGCGAGAGCTTTTGACCATGCGGCCACCCAGGGCCCCAACCATGAGAATGAACCTGTGAGACAGAATAAATGAATATAGTATTTGTGCTGCATTTTCTTTATTAACACAAAATAATATTAAGTGTGGAAAATTATGAGTTTATAAAAATAAAATCGCCTCAATGCAAGTTTGGCTGAAATATCTTAGTATGTTACAGAAATGAAAATATTTATATACAGACAGACTGATATATCCATCTTTATTACTGACCTGGGGAATAAAAAGATAGATTCACCTATTTATATATAGACAGACTGATATATCCGCCTTTACTGCAGACCTGGGGGATAAAAAGATAGATTCACCTATTTATATATAGATAGACTGATATATCCACCTTTATTGCAGACCTGGGGAATAAAAAGACAGATGAATCTATGTCCCCTGTCCTGACAAAAATATCAGGAAAGAGAATAAATTTGCAAAGATTACTCACATAAGTTCAGACAAATAAACAAAAATGTTGCACTGAAAATTGAAAATGAAGAATTGAAAATAACAAAAGGCACATTTACATCACTTATGTAGTACACACACAATTTATGTTTCTAGTTTCACAGCAATTTGTCAAATACTGCAAACAATTTGCCATCACATGACTGTGTCATATACTTCACCTCAAAGACGTGAATGTATACAAATCTATTAACACAATTATTTAATGTATAGCTTCATACATCTATAGACATTTAAAAAAAAAAAATGAAAACTTTATTTATAATTAAACAAATGCTCTAGACTTACAAAATTCACAGCGCATGCCTGCCTCCTGTGGAATATGATTAAGTCGTACAAGTGGTGTGTTTCCTATGTTTTCAAGAATTGAGTCCATAATCTTGGGGCTTGGATTTCTGGAAATATATAAGAAAGTTTAGCTACTGAATCTACAGCAGAGTGGTCTGAAATGCACACAGACAGATGAACTTTTGCAAATATAATTGCAAAGAGGCCAGGACAACAAGTGGTGTGACCAATAACAAAAAAATCAAATCAGTCCAAATTTCACCTATCACATACATACAAAATAACCAATTAAAAAATATCTTTCATACACTTAGGCATTGTGAAAGAGAAAATTCACTTTAGAAACAGATGTAACTGGATGTGAAATTGAATAGAAGCTCTGGGGTAAAATCCAGTTAAAAATGTTATGCCACCAAAACCAAAGATTATTAGGATAGGTAATCAGAGGTAATAAGTCTGGAATTCTTATAATGAATTTTATTCAATGGCACATCAATATCAAGGTGGAATTCTTATAATGAATTTTATTCAATGGCACATCAATATCAAGCTGGAATTCTTATAATGAATTTTATTCAATGGCACATCAATATCAAGGTGGAATTCTTATAATGAATTTTATTCAATGGCACATCAATATCAAGCTGGAATTCTTATAATGAATTTTATTCAGTGGCACATCAATATCAAGCTGGAATTCTTATAATGAATTTTATTCAATGGCACATCGATATCAAGCTGGAATTCTTATAATGAATTTTATTCAATGGCACATCAATATCAAGTTGCATGCCTAATTTGGTTGAACCCATAAATGGCATATCTAGGTCTTAGAAACAATGTATGCAACAAACTTTATCAGAATATTTTGAATGGTGCTATAATGGAGATTTAAAATTACCTGAGAGAGGGAAATAACTCTCTTAAAATTGGACCTGAAAAAATGAAACCTTTAGAACACATCAACATATAAGATCCTCACCTACCAAATGGCATTCAATTATGTCTGAGGGTTGCAATGCTATGATGGTGTGTATGGATGGACAGATAGATGGAAAAGATGATTACTCAAAGGCATCTGCGGCTCAGTGAAGGGCTCTAAATATCACTGTTACATATTGATTTCGACCTTCCACTTGATCAACATGGGTATGTGCCACTTGATCAACATTGGTATGTGAGAATGCTTGCAAGTAGCTTCTGTTGCTTCCCCATGTTTAGTCCATCATGAACTGAAAAAGTGGTGTTCAACTCCACAAAAAAGCCTGTTACAGATCATAACAAGTGTCACTCAATATTCTAATAAAAGAATGGATAAATAGTCCTGTTTTATTTATGTGATCCCCATTATTGCAGTTAAGCCTTAATGTGACCTTGAAAATAAAAACAAAATACAATGTAATGAAATCCAATCAGAACAAAATACAATGTAATGAAATCCAATCAGAACAAAATACAATGTAATGAAATCCAATCAGAACAAAATACAATGTAATGAAATCCAATCAGAACAAAATTTACTTATTACTGTCAGACAAAAAACTCAAGTCACATGACTCAACTTTAAGTATGTACTGTAAATATAACTCCCAAAACTCTTATAATACATCCATCATAGTAAAAGTCAAGTACCCAACTAAATAGTGTGGTAGCAATGCATTCCATCTGAACAAACTAGTAATCAAAACAAGGGTAGAGTACTCTGTGTGTTTGTGTTATTGCAATTCATTTCTTTTTCCTTATAGCTGTCAAGATTGCAATAAAAAGTGCATCTATTAGCTAAATGAACAAACTGCCTTTAACCTAATGTTACTGGCTTTGTATATTATAACTAATTAATGGCTGAGTTGATAATAGTGATGATAATGAGGACTGTTAATGTAATTGATGCTGTTTGTGTCTTCAACATCATCTCTGCTCAAATTCAGGACAGGTGCAATGAGTTTGTCATCTTTCCCTCTCTTTCTTTGTGCCATGTGTGCTGAGGTTGTAAGTAACAAAATTTAGAAACAATCAAGTTAACTTTTTTAGTTACTGCATGTGTGACAGACAATTTTGACTCTGTGTAACATAACCTGTAAAGGAAGTGGGTTCTGACTTACAGGACTACAATGAGAGACATCCAAGGCATATTTCTCTCTCACAGAAACAGCCAAGGTTGTTCCTCCTAATGGCTATAAGTTATAATACTTTGACTTTGTTTAAATTTAGTCTATCCTAGTCTTTACTTTTTTTTTTACATGAAACAGTGATTGTTACATTTACTTACACTGTATGTAAGGAAATGGTGGAAATTTATGTATGGTTCAAACAAGGTATATGATTTGTGTTATGAAGTGGGTACTTTTACTTACATCTGCATCATGTGCAGGCTTGAGTAAAAGTTACATACATTTTTTGAAATGATCGTCAGAAGTATATTAAAACAGGAAATGTGCAAGAAACATTACATGTCTCGTTTAATATGTGGGGTGTCATCTGGGGACTTGGCTTGATGAAAAGTGCATCTGCTTGGCATATCTGGACGCTGCCAGTGTCGAAAAGGGCTATCGATGACAGGTTCAAACTCCAGTGAAGACATATTGATAAAACTGAAATGGAAAGGAGACAGATGCCATAACTGTTATATCATGGGAAATAATTGGCTAATTGGCATATATACTCACAAACAATTCCAACTCCAAACTGCACAGACCCGAATCTGTCATTGCATAATCAGGATTTCTGCACTTTCTTAAGAGTAATCAGTAGAACAGAAAATGTGGCCAGCAGTCTAACAAAAAAATGGCTTGGAGGTCCATATAGCATACACTTTTAAAAGCAGGTGAAAAAAATTGAAATTAACACCAGCATTGGTCCTTGGAGAAGAGAAACTTAATCAAGCAACACTGTTTTATCTGCATTTAGACCCATTATTAAAAGATCACAGAATTTCTAGTTGCTTCGAGTCATTACTAAATAATACCATGAAATATGACAATGTTTGTTAATTTGAACAATAGAAAATAGAATGGACTTATTCAGTTATTTAAACGTGGCCAATGTTTTATTTTTATTTTTACCGGCAATGTGAATTTTTGTTAATTATTTTTTATACACAGATGCTATTATACAGTGAAAACAATACAATTTCTGTAATTAATTGTGTTTGGTCAATTTTTGACCCAGATATGCTTTGCAGACGCAATATTTAAGGTAGAAAAAAGATTAGGCCTTGATAGGGAGCTGTAAATATAACAATACTGAGGTTTATGTCTCCAATAATGAAGCAAAATACAATACAGAATTTGACCGATCGACCAAAATAAAATACTGCAATGCTTACCATTTGAAATGAGGAAATTGTCACAGAATATTGTTTAAAAAAATATTAATTTTGGACACACAGGATACCCCCACCACCCCATTTTCATGACTCACGATATGTCGGACAATTCTGTGCACAGCTTTGAAAAGATGTAATGTTTATCCATTAGGCTATAGAAATGAAATACTTGTTTCTGTCAGCAGTTCAGACGAGTAATCAGGTCAGGTATAAAGCTAGTTTTACAAAACTCAACATAAGAATGCCAATAAATGGCAAGCGGTATTAAGCCAACTAAACCGATCTTGTAAAAAAATTAGTAAAGTTCAACATTTTATAAAAACATAAGCTACTTATGTGCAAGAGAAACAACAATGAATAGGGTGTAATGTGTTTACAACATCTTGTTTATGGGGAAATATTACTAAAGAATTTAGAAACAGACTATACGCCAGGAAGTTTCATGAGAATCATGTTCTAGCGGCAAGCTGACATACTAGGTAGCAGATGATTTTTTATGTGTAGGACGTCTTGCAAACTTGGAAACTTGGATTAAGATGCAGATTTTTTTAAAGGTACATGTATACATTTCCATCTTTTATATCATGTATCTATTTGTATATTTCTAAAAGATACAAAGTAAATAGGATTTTCTGGGTTACAGGTTCAAGGTCATGGAGTTGACATTCATAAATAATAATAATAATAATGAGGACTTTGTATAGCGCCTAATCTTTAGAAGCTCTAAGCGCTTTACAACATCAGACAACACCTATAAGATAAAAAACATGATTTCAAAAACAAACACCATGAAATTAGAAAACATTAAAAACCTTGCTGAGAATATTTAAGGTAGGAAACATTATTAGGTCTTTAAGTTTGTTCTTGCAGTCGAAATAAGTGAGTCTTGAGAGCACTCTTGAATGTGATCACTGTGTCTTTGTATCTAAGTTCAGTAGGCAATTCATTCCACGTTGCTGGGCCCTGGTATGCAAAAGAACGCTGTCCATATGACTTTGTTTTCATAGTGGGAATAATGAGTATATGATTGTCAGAACAGGAGCCTAAGTATCTTGCTGGTGTGTACACATGGGTGAGATCGGATAGGCATGTTGAACTAGAGTTTGACAGCAAAACGTAGCACAGAGAACAAATTATGTGTTTGATTCTGGATCGAATGGATAGCCAGTGTAGGGTACAGAGCAGCAGGGAGGTGTGCTCTGATCGTGGTAGTACTCTAAGTATGATCCGAGAAGCTGTGTTTTAAACTTTTTGAAGTTTCTGGAGTATATATTGAGATGAACCAGACAGAATTGAGTTACAATAGTCCAGTCTTGAAAGTACTAATGAACACACAAGTGTTTTAGTGGCAACAACTGAAAGATATTTGTGAATTGAGCTGATGCGTCTCAGCTCAAGATATGCAGTCTTGCATGTTCATGACATGTTGGTGCAACGTGAGAGTACTGTCCAGAGTAACACCTAGGTTTCGTACTGATTGTATGAATTTAATGTTGGCATTGCAAATATTTATTGTTTGAGGTAAAGGATGTGAATGAGAAAGTCTTTGTGTTGTTATCAGAATGGCCTCAGTTTTATCACCATTCATCTGCAGCTTGTTACATGTCATCCATGATTTCACATCAGAAATGCACCTCTCTACACCTTGGATGGTAGCATCAACTTCAGTTGGGTGGCTAGATTTGTATATTTGGGTGTCATCAGCATACAATTGGTGAGACACTGGATAATGATCTATGACACTTGAGAGCGGCTGAGTGTACAGAATGAAGAGAACAGGTCCAAGAGCAGATTCCAATGGAACACCACAACACAGATCAACTGGGCTGGAGTGTATTCCATTTGCAGATACAATTTGTGTCCTGTTGACCAAGTAGGACTTGAACCACGGTAAGGGTGTATCATAAATGGCAAATACATGCTGGAGACGGTGAAGTAATAGACCATGGTCTATTGTGTCAAATACTGCAGACATATCGAGGAGGGTGAGGACTGTAATCTTTCCATCATCCAACACAGAGAGAATGTCATTAACTACTTTTAGAAGAGTAGTTTCAGTACTATGGCAAGGGTGATATGCAGACTGTACATTGCTAAATCAAATTTTCAAATGTATTTAGAGTTCAAATGTGGGATTTTTGGTACACTTTATGAATACAACTTTTCTTAAAACTGACTGCTCCCGTGGCCTGGTGGTTAGAGCATCCACCTCAGATGCGAGAGGTCGGTGGTTCGATCCTGGCAGAGTCATACCAAAGACTTATAAAAATGGTACTAACAGCTGCCTCGCTTGGCGCTCAGCATTAAGTGGTTAGTGTTAGGACTGGTTGGCCAGGTGTCAGGATAATGTAACTGGGTGGGACATCATGCTACATGTCTGCGGCATGATGCCCCAGTGCTAGACATCACTGTAAACTGTCACACTGCAGACATTATAGCAATATGACTAAAAAAATAAGCTATGTTAAAAATCCAAATCACACACATGCACACTTGATACAAAATGGATTTTTGACAAAAAATAACACATGATCCAATATTTACAGAAATGACGTGTCATTGCACAGATTTACCCCATATGCAGAAGGTAACTGGTCATTACCTACCCAAACGAGTCATTTCGTCCCCAAAGCAATGGTTGTTTCATACCCAATACTATAGTTTTCATTTCATCAGAATAAGCTATTTTTATGTTACTTTTTTTCCTTTTTGATAGATAGATAGATACAAAATTACAGAGGTAATTACATGAACAATTAATGCTAAAATGAATCGACATGTTAGTGAAGCAACGGCTATATATAAATGGATAATAATAATACGATTAATAATAGAAATATAATTAAGGGATAACATTATATGAACACTACATGACCTTGTATACTTTAAAGGGAAGCATAATTGAAATATTAAATAAACAAATGTTAAAATCCAAGGATATCCAGTAAGTTGAAGCTTTCAAGCTTAATTCAATTTCACATGTTGCTATCATTATGTGTCTCTTTTTCTGGTGATGGCACTACCATTTTTGCCTGCAGAACAAATAGCCCCTGCCTTTGTCTTAAGGAACAGTCCACGAAGATGCCCCTGTTATACGGTTGGGTTGACTATGTGGAGTCAACCTGGATTACGAACACCGCATTCCCAGTTGAATCACGGTCTGTGTTCATAAAATCTGTTTGAACCAACAGCGATGTAGAGGGTTGGCATTGTAGGATTAACGCAAAAGCCAATATTCCTTTCTATGTTCTAGTTAGCCTCTTATACGATGAAGCCACTTCAGTTGTTACACAGATTCAACTGGTATCACAAAAAAGGCTGAGAAGATACCAGAGAAAAACATTCAAAAAAAGCAGGTGAGAACATTTTCTGTGTGGGAAGAGTACTATGGCGTTAATATCCCCTCCTCAAAATTACTGAAACGTTGCAGCAGCATATACGGCCCAAAAACTGACTGACAAGGCAAATAAATTGCATTGCATTATTATACAATGATTTTTAAATCTGAAAACATAAGTGCTTATAGTAATTATGTTTTCTTCATGTATGTAATAAAACTCAGGAATGTACAATTCAGAATAATGTTGCTAGTCTTTTGTTCTTTAAGAAACCTGTTTGAGCTAATCTTTTGTCTTACTTGGACATCTACTTCAATTATTCATTCAATTGTAAGTTTTGCTGTTCTATTCTGGAAAAAAATAGATGACGTATTAACTGTATTACAAACGTTTAAATACTGGCAGAATCAAAGCATGCATCAGAGATCTCGGAAACAATTAATTATGCATATTTGGATGCAGAAAATCACTGAGGCCAGAGTCCTTCATATGCACGTAATAGGTGTGCGACAAAATTCAAAGCCTTGCCAGTCCTGCTTCTGCCACCTGCTTTGTGGGAAAATGTGTTGATAAAATTAGCTGTGCTAATATTTACAATGACAGAACTCGGTGACTGAAAGACCCCTTGATACATACATGTTGCCATTTTATAAGAGTACATAAAAAAGTACATGATGCAAGTTCAAAGGCTTTCACTGGCAGCTGGGTTGGGAAAATGTACTGATATTTACAGTGATTGAAGTCAGAGACAGAAAGATCCAGAGATGTACATGTAGTCATTTATAAAAGTACATCAAAGAAACAACTTTAGCTTTCGTTATTGTGTTCAATTCCGAATGTAGCAGAATAAGCAGTGCACGTAACCTCAGAATCAAAAAATGTTGAGATTTAGACATAATGCCATTCATAAGTGGGTGACAAGTCGCCTAAAAATGTAAACTTCGCCTTCTTCTGTTAGGAAAGCGAAGACGACTTTGCCCTGTGATTATTTAAGAGGTACATTGACTGACAATACCATATTTCTTTTAAAATGCCCCTTGCCTTAGCCCGGTTAGTTCTAGTGTTGTAGCAAAATGTATTCATCAAGGCATCAGTTGCTAGGCTTAGTTTTTATATTAATTACACTGACAGACAAACTCTTGCCCATTCACAAGCATTATGTTTTGATGGCTGATTGACCATTAACCCTTTTCCGAGTAAGGTAGCACCTATCAATTTCCTGCATGCTATCCTTGATGATAAAACATACAAACTTGTGTTTTAAGATCAGAATCAGTGATCTGGATATATATTAACTGCCTCTTGTACACTATTTCATCATAAAATTAGTTTGAAACTGTAACCAGTAGGCCTAACAGAAAATAATGGCAGACTTCGCTAAGTCTGGGATGTACCAGTTTATTAGATTTTCTGTTTTCTTAAATCATTGGGCAAATATATTAAGAAAAAATATACAAATCATTGAAACCAAAGCCTAGGTATTATTTTATTAAAGATTTAACATTAAAATGCAAACTATGTAGGTCAGAAACGTATGGGACAATGCTATGTTGTGGAATTCGCAAGATGCGCTTTAAGGTCTAAGCTGTTTTCTGACTTGACACGTATTTGTGAAAATACAAAAGAAACAGCAAATTTGATACTATTTATTTGTTTAAAAATACTACAAGTACATATACAAATAAATAAACTATAAATTAAGAAAACCTCTCCATCTAAAGATAGAAGTACTCACTTCTGTGTTGATTCTGTAGGAAAGAAGGGAATGCAACTTTTGATGGTGGGACTCCTATTTTTACCAAAATGGGAATCCTTGAATTCTATTTTTACCATAAGTGAATTTCAATTATGCCACTAACTTTCTTGTAATCAGTGAAAGTGTCCAAAACTTTGCACAAGTATGCTAATATGGCCCGCAGTGTACCCAAAACTGGACTGGTATACCACATTCAATACCTTTAAAATCATGCGATAAGAATTGAAATTAACACCAGTACTGGTCCTTGGAGAAGAGAAACTTAATCAAGCAATGCTGTTTGATCTGCATTTAGCCCCTTTTAAAAAGGATTGCAGAATTTCTAGTTGCTTTGATAGGATAAACATCTGCACCGATGTGTGCAGACAAAACTTTCTGCAGATTATTGCATGCTTTAAGAAAAATGAATGGAATTATTATATTAATTAAACCTGCCCAACATTTTCTTTTTCTTTTTAATGGTAATGTAAACTGTTACGTGTTTAGGCTCAAATAAACAGTAACACAGAAAGAATGAAAACAAGCTTTATAAAATTTAACAAATAGTTTATTTGTTAGAAAAATTCTGTAAAAATGAAACAAGGAGAAGAACTAATAATTTCAAGTTCGAATCCTCATGGAAAATCCAAGATGGATGACGATTATGTATGCTGTAGTCAGTACTGTGCTTATCTACAGATCCTTGTAGAAATACAAATAATGGCACTCCAGTGTTGAAAATCCAAATTAAACTTGTAAGCAATGTCTTTCCAAAATTTTTGTGTGAGCACTCCTCAAAATATTTCCAGAGAATAAAGAATTAATCGATTTCAAATCCAATTGATCTAAAGAAAATTATAGCTCAAGATCTGGTTACAACAAAATAACTTGACATCAGTATAAAAAGCCCCAAACTGAGAAATCTCTCTCAAAGCATCTCTATTAAAACTAACAAATGCGAGTAATGGAAAAACCTGAATTGCGAAATCGAAAGGGGGGTCACGTGATCGTGTTAACACCAAAAACGACCCTGATGACAACCAATCATTTTGCTCCAAGAAATAATTTTTGTTTTAAATCATCTTAAATCATGTAGGCCCATCATGACCTTGGAAAAATCAAGCATTTTAAAATAAAATAGAACTTGTTTACAAAGGTAGCTACAAGTTCTGAAACAAGGTTAGAATTTAGATCAACACCTGGTGTTTATAAACTAACAGTCAAGATCAAAAATTTTCTGAAAAGTATCATCTCTAGTGAATAAATTTACATTACAATAGCATATATTAGAATACAAAATTTAAAACTGACAATTAAATTAAAATAAATATGAATTAAATCAGATATACATAATTTTTGTTAATTCTTTATAGCACATAGATGCTATTATACAGTGAAAACAATGCAATTACTGTAATTATTTGCGTTTGGTTAATTTTTTGCTCGGATATGCTTTGCTCATTAATTTTTAAGGTAGGAAAAAGATTAGGCCTAGAGAGGGAGCGGTAAATATGACAATCCTTTATATTTGACCTTGTAAATTAATGGGTACGAAACGACCAGCATCTTGGGTACGAAACGACTAGCACCTCGGGTATGAAAGGATTAGCACCTTGGGTACAAAACAACCAGCACCTTTGGTACGAAACGACTTGGGTACGGAATGATCATGAGCCCATACGTTGTAGGACTAAGTTACAAGCGAGCAAGTAAATCAATGCTAAAATATAAATCTGCTTGTTTAATGATCAAATGGAATTACATTACAATTAATAATTCCAGTAGTTCTAGTCTATTTTTAGAACATTTTTTCCTCTCTCATTTTGGTGGTGATAGAAGAGTTTTATTTATGCAGTTTTGGTAGGGATTTAAAGGTAACTGTTTATTCTTGATAATATGAGCTCAGGGTGTTGTTGTCTGTATGTATTTTGGCGACAGTGCACAGTGAGTAATAAGGCCTTGGTGATGATCCGGAAGTGAAATTCGTGTTCTGGTTACATGCTGTTATGTTGACAGTCAATGATCTAAAAAAAGAGCAGGTCAACCTTTGACAAGAACTTCACCGTGAAGTCATCTTTGATGGTATTTTAGATTAACATATGATTTGCATTGATTGTCACACAGTGGAAAGGTCAGTACTGAGAAACAAATGTAGAGAACATATAGTAAAATTAATTGTGTACTATGTCCAAATATAACTATACAATAAATGTATACCTGTCAGCTTCAGGCCACGTATTGTTGTTGATGTTCTAATTACTCAGCACGTTCTTGTTGTTTGGCTGGTTGCAGACAATATCTCTCTTAAATATAAGTATTAATTCCTCGTCATACACCAGTCCAGAACGCGGGACACCACCCTCTAAACGCAATACTTCCATTGGTCAATTTGGGAAGAACCATGTTAATATCGCTAGGTAAAGAAGAATATAACCTTCAACTTTATAACGTTCAAGTTGAAAATGAAAAAGTAATTTGATATAACTTTAAAGGCCATATAAATCATTAATTGAATTAAGCTACGTTATTTACAAAAGTAAACAAGTCTGCGTTGAAAAATTTGGTCAGTGACTGAGCGTTTTAGAGATTCGCAAACTCTTCAGCAGGCTTGACGGTTTATTCCGACCCCATGAAGCTAATGGACTTATCCAGAATAACGAACTGCAGACAAAATTGCATATTCATTTTCTTAAAATAATTAAGAAAACAACTAATTTGATCGTAGATAATGTTTCAAACCAAAGTAGAATGGTATGTTTTAAAATAATCAACCATAAAATATATAGACTGGTTGGCAATTCTTCTATTAAAAAAATCACATTATTTTATTCTTATGCACGCAGTCTATGAGCTGATATTTTTTTTTGGAATCAAAATGGCCGCCGAAGGAGACGATTCTCTCTATCCCATTGCCGTTTTAATTGACGAATTACGTAATGAGGACGTCCAGGTAGTATTTTGAACATTGTTGATTAAAGCTTCAAAACTGGAGAATGATAACAGTTGTAAGCTTGTTCGATACAGCTTTATAAAGTCACGGGCTAATCAATCCAACCCATTGACACTGACAATGCCTTATCATTTTGCTGAAATACTTTATTGTAGCATTCCATTCATCGATTAATAACCTTTTAATTTTTTTAATTCAGTTGAACTGGTATTTGAATACGATGCCGGAATTTCATCTCGACTTATAAAATAAATATTTTCGATAGCAAGAGTTAATCCATGAGAATGACCTGGATACCGAAAGAAACAAAATAACGTAGTCGTAACACTTACCTTGATGAGCATACAGTTGAAACATTAGAATATGCTGCTTGTAATGTTAACAAGTATTCTTTAGCTCATAATTTTTTCCATAAGTCTTACACGCAGGAGTCGTCTGGTAAAAAGGTATTTGAGTTTGATACAAGCCCTTCCAAATCTCAATAAGGACACGTTATTTCTGATTGCTACAAATTGAAAACTAAGCAACAGAATCAGGACAGACCTGTTGCAGATGCTCTATTTCTAAGCGGTCAAGGTCATGGTCATGTATCGAAAGCAATACATTTGTTGGGTCTAATAAACCCCCGTCTGATTTTATTATGGAGAATTATGAACTATTTAATGTTGAAGGGTTCTGTATCACTTATGGGTGATTTGTCCAATCCTATCCTATCCGATCCCTATTAAAATTTTAAGGGACACTTGGGCTTCTCATTATGAGGGACTTTGCCTTTTTCTGAAAAGTCTTATTCCAATAATAGTGGTCTTATTCAGAGAATAGAATATGGCTTTGTTAATGATCCTCTCCCGTGTGTAAATTTGTCATCAGACTTGGTCTCGGGACCTGGAACAGTGTCTTCGTTGCACAGTGAGAATATTCATTTATTGCCATGACCTTGCAGGAGATAAGGTTGTGGTTAATCCACTTGTAACTGACAAGGCTTTTTTGGAAAAGAAGGTCGAAGAAAAAGTATCAGTAACAGGGAAAATGTACTAAATGGTCGTCTTACACAACAGCATTGAACATAGATTGCTTGTTGCACACAATTTTTATTTGCCTAAAACAAAAAAGTTTTGAGCACCTATGATGGGTCAAGCTAGACTTGAATTTTAGGGAGAAATGACTTCTCGCTTTGGACAAAAATGAAGTGAGAGCTGAGCAGGGAGAAGTGGCAGCAAAGCAAGACATGCATTATATATATATATATATATAGAGAGAGAGAGAGAGAGAGAGAGAGAGAGAGAGATAAATAATACAAACCATGGTGAATAACAGTCCTTTCAAGTGCACTGGATCCAGCAAGGGATCAAGTGTCAGGGACTGATTAAGATAAATGCAGTAAATTGACAATTAACCTTGCAAAACTAGTATTGAAGTAGCCTGAGTGCTTTCGAGTCTTAATGAGTCTTTTTCAAAGGCAAATACAAAACATAGACAAGACAAACAGAAAAACCATTGTGTTTGCAAAACTTTACATGGCTGTTTCTGCAGGAATTAAGCCTTTATATGTTTCAGCAAGTTTATTTCAACTTGTTGAAGATGCTGGAAAATATTTTTTTTGATCTAGAAATCGATGAGCCATAATGATATGTTATTTTATGTAAATTTATGTAAGTGCAGATTATATCCCAGATATTTCATTGTTATTGTAGTAGTTATAGGCTACTAAGTAAATTTAGAGAATTATTTAAAGGAAAATATGTCTGCTGCAAAATATAATTTTTTTTTTGTGCATGGCTGTCTTTTTTTAGTCTTCTTGGTTTAAACTGCTTGGTTTCAGTGTTACAATGTGGCATATTCAGTAAGATTCCTTTTCTTTCCTGGTTTCAGAACTCCAATTGGCGCTGTGAGCTATTGCAATAAGTGTTATATAACTGAAAGTGTGGCATGGAGAGAAGTGTTCTGCATGCAGGCTTCTGTACAGCTTTGTCATCCAATCAGATCAATGAAGGTTTATTCTTTTGTGTAGCTTTTGTTTCTCCGACATAATGAAGGCTACAGATGTTACATGTGATGTATGTCAGAGAAACTGAAAAGCTACACAGATTGGATCAGCCTTCATAGATCTGATTGGTGACAAAGAATGTGCAAGTCTGTGAATGTGCAAGAGTTTGTAGCATAATTGATAACACCAACTAGTTGATAGATCTAAGCCTACATTTCCCCATGAGCTATATATAACATAACACTGGAAATAACCTAGCCAAGGCGAGGGAGCATCTCCAACAGGACAATCATTCAATGCTTCACAAAAAAATATCACAGTGCGAAGTTATTTTTGCTTTCCTAATAGAAGAAGGCGAAGTTTACATTTTTTTAGGTCACTTCACCTGGTAGCGTGACCCCTGCCTGTATTTAAGAACATGTCAACAAATTCAGGTGGAAAGCTGTCAACTTTGGAGCAGAATCTAAATTGGAATAAAAAATAAGTGACTGATAAATTATTTTTGTTTCTCCATTGTAGACCATTTAATATAAATTTTCCTTGTAAAACCTCTGAGATGTACAAAATTATGAACCAGCTTTGGATGCAGATATGCCAGGTACAGAAAGATAAAAAAATACTCAAACTGTATGCTTTTTAAGGGACAGTAAAATATGCAACATGTACTTAACTTATGTCATATAATGCTTGCAGATGTCCAACTAATGTTTTTTGTCTAGCCCTGCAGATTATTAACACTTTGGAAATATATATTTGCAGTTACGACTGAACAGCATAAAGAAGCTGTCAACTATTGCTTTGGCACTTGGCGTAGAGAGGACAAGAAGTGAACTGATCCCCTTCTTGACAGGTGACTTTATTTATTTTAAAATGTTCATCTGTTTAATGCAGTACTCTCTCTCTATTACACTTAATTACAAGCCACACAGGTTCTGAAAAGTATTTTTTCACAGAAAACTTGAAAATTTGATTTTCAACAACCTTGAACTACTAGCAGGTTCAGAAACAAGAATAGAACATGGATATAATGTTTAATTTGATCCATGACTTTACATATGAGAGGGGTAGTGGTATACTGTGGTAGTACTACAGCCATTTAATCATGGGTTCATTTTTAGGGTTAGCTGATTATATCTTTTCCTTTATATTCATATGTTGTCTTTTGTTGAACATAACATTTACTTTATTGTCTTTTTTTAAGTAATGAATAACTTGGAAAAATTTAATCCTTTTTATTTCTTTGAGACTCACTGTTGACAAACTTCTTTTCATATGGACTGTGTTTAATTTGTTTGAATGGTTAGATTTTGAATGATATTGAATGAGGAAAAATGTTAATAGTGGGATAATTATACAGTTTTCTTCCTTTTGATATATAAGGTCATCATTTGAACAGAGAAATAAGGTATATGAGAGGGTGGGCTTTGTTGATGGAAACAAACTAGTGAAAATGTACTAACTCGGTGCATGATATGATAGCCTCTGATTAGTCTGTGGCCTGTCTTGAGAGAGGCCTGCTAAGAGGGGAACACTAACTGTTGCTTGTGCAGTTGAATTTCCCATCATGTTTACTATCATTTAACATTCCCCCATTTCCTATCTTGCCAAGCATTGATTTTCTTCCTTTGATTATATCCATAATCTTTATTGTTACAGCCAGGTTTCATTTTTAAAAAAAAATTGTCACAATTTTTGGCTTTGAGCTTAGTGGTTAAGTTTCATAGCACATGTACCACTATCATTTTAAATTTTAGACACTATATATGACGAGGATGAGGTTCTCCTAGCACTTGCAGAGCAATTAGGCAATTTCACTCCACTTGTTGGAGGACCAGAATATGTCCACTGCCTGCTGGTAAGTTTTCCTAATAAATTATTATACTTTGTACAGCTTGAAAATAAGGCTCAATTTGAAAACTATTCAGTCATTGAAACTGACAACGATGTTGCTGAAAAAAATAGTAAAAATTGGTGTTAAAAAAATACAAAGATATTGATGATATATGATTATATTTAGTAAAATACAAACTACTGCTTGTATTGATGTCTTTTGTGTGTTCTAAACTGCAAATTCTGTACAGAGATTCAAAAGTTGATTCGGTCGCATTCAGCTTTTTGAGCCTGACATTTTGTATCTTGAATCCAATGCTTATAAAATTTTGCTTGAAGGCTGAAGAATTAAATACATAGGAGCCTTGTTATTCCAGACTCCATGTATCAAGAAACCTTGTTATCATGGACATAATTCAACAGGAATGGAATTCCTAAACGTTAATTGGCTCTGTTAATCAGGAAATCTGCATTCTGGATCCAGAAATCAAAATTGGGGAACAAAGTGTAAAAGTACTAGAAAAATCGATAATCCGGAAATAATCTGTCCTAAAACATATATGAAAATACTGTCAGTCAGATAATACAGATTCACCTACGCAAATTTGTAGGTGTGTTATTGTATCAGTCTCTGATAGGTCAAATTCCAGTGGTCTGTTAAAGTTATCAATTGATCACGTGATCATGTGTATACAAATACTAAGTAGCATGACCCTATTGTAACCAGCAATTGTATAAACAATGTCTGTTTTAGCTAAACAAACACTGGGATCAAATCATCCACGCTTTTTGACATAACATATGGTTAATAAATTAAGTGTGTCATTAAGCCTTTTTGTTTACTAATTGTATATAACAATCACAGTTTATTGATGGCTGTACAAATACAGTTCATTAATTTAATCTGTGGACAGTATAGGGCTTCATTTCAGAATAAAATGAGGACGTCGGTTATCAGCTCATTAGCAGCTATGCCAGCTGTGAAATACGACTTATAAAGATGACTGCATTTTATTAGTTTACCATAACACATTTAACTGAGATTTCATTTTTTTATTCGTTGTACTTTTTACTTATGTTATATTTACTGTACATGTATGTACAAGCACATGTTATAATAATGTGAAATAAACACAAGTCAATAGATTTTTTCATTAATTTATTTAAACCATTATTGAATATACAGTACATTTACATTGTAAAATAAAAATGTGCATGATTCGTTTATCCGGAAAACTCATTAATCCAGACATATTCACTGGGAACAAAGGTGTCCAGATTAACAAGGCTCCTCTGTACTAAGTGTCCACATGGTAGTATAGAAATATGCAAAGGAAGTGATAAATATGTGCAGAGTACAATGGTAATGAAACTTTGGTCCTCTTGGTAAGAACATGCAGATTACTATTTATACTTATTTATTAGTCCAGCTGCAAACAATATAAACACCATGCTGTAACAAATAATAAATGAGGATCTGAAGGCTGCTGTACATTAATCATCAGACACTCAATTTTATCCTTTAGCCTCCTCTAGAGAGCCTGGCAACAGTAGAAGAGACAGTTGTGCGAGACAGGGCTGTGGAATCTCTGCGGCAGATAGCATTACAACACACACAGGCAGATCTTGAGAACCACTTTGTCCCACTTGTCAGGAGACTTGCCGGAGGTGTGTATATACTTGTGTTACATACATATACTTCCCCTCCGCACTGTACTCAGTTCTGTATGAGATCAAATAAATTGTCATTTTTTTACTGTATTTATTAAAGTGTAACTCACTCCCAAGTGTGAATACCATAGATCTTTACCTTGTTGCAAATTGTGCCTCTTCAGAACTGATTTAACCTGTGAGTTTGGGGATATTGAATAGGCCCAATTCTTCCCCAGAATGGTGTTAGAGATGATTAATGAAGGCAACATGTTTTATGTGGGAAATTTTGCATATTGATGTTCCAAGGCCTTAGATTTTGTAAAGAGTGCAGTTTATATTGGAAAAAGTTGACCTTGTATTTTAAGATTTTACACTTTTTTCTTTATCTCTATTTCTGTTTTCATTTTGGAATTTAACTTTTATTGGCAGTACATGGCTGATGTTGTGCTACATTACCATTAAATCCCAGACATACGTATATATGGTTTGCAGTTGAGTGAACATTGTTCATTAGCAAATGCAGTAAATACAGTGATCTCTGTTACATTATCAGTCCCAGTGTTCACGAAACTCTTCCACTTGAGTGCTCACTCGAACATACATTGGTCATAAGTTTGTTGCATTGTTTATTTCACATACATCTCTTTCAACATGTATTGCTCGGTGGCCTAATGGTTAGAGCGTCCGCCTCGGATGCGGGAGGTCGTGGGTTCAATCCCCGGCTGAGTCATACTAGAGACTTAAAAAATGGTACTAACAGCTGCCTTGCTTGATGTTCAGCATTAGGAGGTTAGTGTTAGGACTGGTCGGCCTGGTGTCAGGATAATGTGACTGGGTGGGACATCATGCTACATGTCTCCGGCATGATGCCCCAGTGCTAGACATCACTATAAACTGCCACATTGCAGACATCGTAGCGATATGACTGAAAAACTGTTAAAGCTATGTTAAAAATCAAAATCACACATGTATTGCTACTTTCAGAACTCTTGTATTTCAGTTGGTTGAGTGTAAACTATCAGAGTTTGGGTTTGAGTGTTCAGTCACAATTTCTGGAATTTTTTTGTAAATACTGGATTGGATTTTGTAAAGAGTTGAGTAAATTATAAGATGAAATGATCAAAAGAATCTTGTATTACTTTTGTCAGAAAAATTAAGTGTTGTTTTGTTCCCTTGTCAGTTGATATTAAATAATGCTTGCATCATCTGGCATGTAAAAGTATGTGTTTTGTTTTCAGGGGACTGGTTTACATCTCGTACATCAGCATGTGGACTTTTCTCTGTCTGCTATACAAAAGTATCCAACTCAGTGAAGGCAGAATTAAGACAGTAAGTTTACTGTTTACCCATACACATGCACACAAACGGTATGAAGATTCGAGTTCCAAAGTGTATGGTAAACTTAAATACCTAAATTGTTACTTGGGTGTTTGCTCAAGGATGAGCATTAAGTTCATTGTTACTTGCAATAAAATCATGGATCAGTGTTTTCCTGATAGGCCAGTTAAAAGTAAAGTTTAAACATTGACCGTTTGACCATAGTAATTAAAAAAAGTATTGATTGTTTTGTTTTGAATCCACAATAATACTTAGGTATATTAATATCCAAATACAAAAAGCAGTGACATAATACACAGTGGTTTTATAGGTGAAGATGCCAATGAGTACCCACCCATTGATAATTTGGGTAATGAAAAACCAGGCACCTGTTTAAAAAAAAAGCTTTCCAAGTTCAGATCCAGGCACAGAATAACGAGAACAGTTTGAGGCTGATGTCATGTGCACATTTATTCATCATGATGGGCATGTATGGTTACTTACAATTTACTTGTCGTACATGTACTGTATAATAAAACAAGGGAGGACACTTCTCTCCTTTCTCTTGTAACCTGTTTAAGAATCAACGCTGATATTTCAAGCTAGAATCGTTCTAACTTCATCCCCGTCCATGGTTTGTGTGCCAGTTTTCTCGCGACTTGAACACTTTTTTTTAAGATTTTGATGACATGAACTGAGTCAGTACCTTTCATAAGCAGCAGTAGGAAGTACTGATTAAGAAATATTCAGCGAAATAAAATTTAAATGACATGCTACAATTCAAATAAAAGAAAGTTAAATAATGCCATTTTTGCTTAGTTTGTATCCCTGGGGTTGAGTGTTAGCTGTTCAAATCAGGGCCACTGTTCAAATGTTTGTTTACTATATTTTTGTATTAGTGGGAAACAAAACAAGTTATTTTCACAGCAAAAGCAACACAAAAACTTAACCATAACATGTGCTTCTTATAACATGTTAGGAAAAATGAACGAAATGGATAACTATACAGAATTTGTTATTTAATTACACAGAGAGAAAAAAAATGGTGTAAAAATTCATCACATGTGTAAATATAGTAATTATTGCATGAATTTTACATGAAACAGTTCCAAGAAAATATGGGATTCTGGAATCTTAAACCACTTGTCATAATAGATTCATTCTATTTTGATACTGCCTATGAAGCAGACCAGTCTAAATTTAAAATAAATGGCACCAGATATTATTTTATAAAAACCTAGGATGTATCGGTATGATTGAAAAGGTCAAGGATAGTACAGCAATAATCATTTGTTGACTTCACAGCTATTCATGAAAGTTCTGTAGACTTTTTTTTTAAGTGTTACGCATAAGTAATTTATCAATTTATTTTGTCTATATTCTTGTACTAACTACTAATCCACATGGATTTAGCCAATTTGTGACAATTTCTAACTGCAGATTCAGATAAGTAGCAAAATTAAAAGTACATTTTTCATAAAGTTTTCTGTAATTATGGCATTTAATATATAGATGACTCTTTTTATGCTCAGATTATGCTCTTTTGCCTCTTATATTAGTATTAATTATGCTTATACTTTTCATGTGTGAACCGACAACAAAGTAGTTCAGGTTCACATTTAATATAATTTCCCTTTAATTGGGTACCTGGGTAACTGATCATTAGAATTGACAGGTACCCGTGAGAAATTTTCCTAAATTTTTGCATCTCTGTTTACCGGTATACAAGATGTATGGCCACATCTCTTAAGATTAATGTTTTTAACAATCTCTCAGGGTTTAGCTATCTTGAAAATAAAGTTAATTTATACTGAAACGCTAATAATTGAAAAAGCATTGTATTGCCAATTATTTCCAAAACAGTTACAAAAGTCTGTGTTTTTGGGACCCCTTTCTGCATGACTTGTTCAGGACTTTTCCATTTAAACATACATGGTACCCAGGGAAGGCATTTAAAAAAAAATATATGCCAGGGTACTTTTATTTCACGGAGTTCATATTAAATTGATAAGAAAATTCTAAATTGCATCTATGGGTGAGTACCCCACTTTAAAAGTGCCTTTCCTGGTTCCCATGTATATTTTAATGGAACCGCCTGAGAGAGAGGTGTATATGATCCAGGAAAGAATATAAATGATACCATCATTAGAAGACAGTGTAGCATCTGTGTGCTCCAGGCTTTTCTTTCACCTGTACAGATTAAGTTTGTATGTGATTGTGCATTTCCATAAGCCAGTATATGTCAACTACCCAGGTGAGCAATCTAATGCCTCTTGTTAATGTATTACCATTTCTTGACACAATTGTTTTGCTTTTTTCACAACTGCCACTGACAATTACACCAGGAATACAGAATAAGCGAAGAGTTTATTCTGTATTCCTGGTGTCATTGGTGTTTATGGTGTTTGGTGTTGTCAAATTTACACCTGTGTTAAAGTAAATATATGTGCATGCAAACTTGGGTGGCTTCTGATGGCTTCGTTTCTTGTTTTTCTTAAAAAGTTTGTCAGTGCTAGCTTTACTTGTTATTGTCAGAACCAAGTAAATCTGATCTGAACGTTTGGTGCATATGTGTAAGAAATAAAGCAGTGTTCCAAAGTATGCGATTTAATCCTTTAAAAAATGATTAGAAAATTTTGTCATCTCTTGTAGACATTTTCGTAATCTTTGTGGAGATGACACACCTATGGTCCGCAGGGCTGCAGCTGGGAAACTGGGAGAGTTTGCCAAGGTTGTGGAGTTAGAATACTTAAAATCCGAACTAATCCCACTCTTCACTGCACTAGCTCAGGATGAACAGGTATGGATTTTTTCTCTCAACATAGATGCAGAAATTTTTAAATTTTTCTAGAGTCAACAGTTGTACTATATTTGACTTATGTAGTTGCCACTGATGAAGAGCCTGGTCTCCATCACATAATGTTAGATATGGGGCTCTATTGTTTATGCTTCTTTTGATACAAAGGGAACAACATAGATCTGATTTTCTGGTTTGTTTTTAATCAGCAGAGGTGGGTCAGCAGTGTTAAGCAGTTATTTGTACACAGATAAACAGGATGTATGCATTACACAGTGTATTATATATTGTGCATTTTTGCAAAATAACCACAGGTCTGTGACTGTCGGCACAAAATTTTTAGTCTTTAATGACATAATGTATTGATAATTTATTTCATTAATTTAATTTCTAATGTATCCATTTTTAAGATATGATTAATTGATAATATGCTAGAAAGACTTCTTTTTGTTAATTGCTGAATTTAGATAATTTATTTCATTAATTTAATTTCTAACATGTCCATTTTTTAAGGTATAATTGATTGATAATATGCTAGAAAGACTTCTTTTTGGAAATTCCTGAGTTTAAAATAGCCTCCTGCAGAAGCCACACCTTACTGTTCCTTGCAACACTTGTTTAATATCCTTCAGAACTCACTATTGTAATATTATTGACTGCCAGTATTGAAGAGTTCACATATGTTTCTCAGGTAGGAAATACTGAAGAAGTATATTACCGGCATTGTTTTATTCCTTTGTGCTTACCTAAATTTTGTGAATTTATTTGTCATGGGGATACAACTGATAGCACCAATTTTGTAATGGCATCATTGTCATCAACAGTAGGTTAAGTTTTGGTTAAATTTTTTATTTGCTTATATTTCCTAAAGCATTTGAAAGATTCTCATATGTTGCATGAATCAGTTTAAAACTAGGATAGATCATTCTGTGACAAACTTGCTGGCCTCCATTACTTTGGGTTCAAGTTACAGTGCTAGAAAATTTTGTTTTACGGTGTTGGTTAAAGCTTTTCTTTTTATTGCCTGTATGTCCTTAACAATTTGATAGATTTTCTTAGGATGAATCAATTTGATGCAGAGAATTCACTCTATCATTTGTACTTGCATCTGTGAGCTTGGAGTACAGGACAAAGATGGAGAAAATATGAGCTAGGTTTTTGTTAAATAATTTTTTATTTGCTTATATTTCCTAAACCCATGTTGGATTTTCTTCATCCTTGTTACAGTGCAGTGCTGTTATAAGACACCCAGATTCGGATATAACATGGTCGTGGCGTGGCTCCTGAAATTTCGTATATTCATTTCACATTTTTGTTCAAAGTATGTGCAATAGTGTAAAAAAAATGTATTATCATTTTTGGGCAAGAGATTGCATCTGAATTCGAATATAATATGATTGTGGCATGGTTCCTGCAATTTTAAATACATGTACGTGTGTTTTTTTAAGTATGAGAAATAGTGTGTAAAATGTTTATCATTTTGGGGAAGAGTTTGTGTATGAATTCGAATATAATAAAACTGTGGTGTGACTTCTGAAATTTAACAATTTCACCAGGTGCTTGAAGTGTTATGCCAAAATAAACATTATCAAAAATGTTACTTATTACTGATCCATGTGTAAAGCCAGTAAGTCATGTTAGTGGTTGTCTTCAGTTAATTAATTCTGTATACAGTCGTTGCTCAAACAATAGCTGACGTGTTTCTTTTTTAACTGTATACACAACCAAGGAGCAGACAATGCAGTGGTTGATAAAAGACTCTCACAATTTAATAAACATTAAAAAACAAAAGCCACCAGCGTGTTTGCTAGGCTTGGTGGTATTAATAGATGCAATCAGTTGACTAGTAAATAATGTCTACTTTATTAGCTGGAAATTGACCCAGGAACATAATGAACCATACGTGTGCTTCATCTTTTTTAACCTAATTTTGCTGACAATTTTTTCCATTGAATTCAGGCACATAATGATCTGTGAAAAAATTATTGAATAGTTTAAATATGTATGCAATTTTTCCAATGGAATTACATGTATTATGGATTAATTGCAAGCCCTGATGGTACGATATCAGATGGCATATTAGACGTTGAATTCAGACACAATGATCTTTGACAGAATTATTGAATATTTTAAATCTGTGTGCAATTTATGAATGGAATTACATGCATTATGGATGAACAGCATGCCATGACAGCATGATAGTAAACGATGCTGATACCCTATTCGTGATATACATTAGACATGAATACACGTTTATGTACCAATGCATTGTTCCCTGAAAAAAGGTAAAATACTGTACAACCCAGCATTGACACAACCCCGCTATTAACATAATCCAATTTTTTGGACCCCAGTTGTCGCGTTACTGTGGGGTTCCACTGTATGAATCATTATGAATCTGAGTTCACTTTTATAATGAATGCTTTCACCCTTAGCTTTGGGTCAGCGTTACAGTCATAGAAAATTTGTGTTAAAGTTTTTAGTGAGATTTTCATTTGCTTATGTTTCTTAAACATCTGTTTAGTTTCTCCGTACTCTGGAAGGATTGTTATGGAGCTAACATAATTCATTCTATTTCACATTCTTTTGCCCAATGACATTAGGGTCAGGGTCACAAACAGAAAATTGAATTATTGTTAGTGCAATTTAATCATTTACATTTCCTAAATCCTATGATTTATTTTCTTCATACCTGGGACGAATCATCATGAAACTTAGGGAATTGATTTTATTTTGTGTTGACATGCTTCTTTGACTTTGGGTGAAAGTCACAGAGACATAAAGTGATTGGTAACTTTTTGAAATATTAGATGAATATGCAGATCACAGTGTTCTTGTAGATATAATTTGTAGGTATAATTCATGTAACAGGATATGGTAGGCCTTAAGATAACCATTAAGTATATATTAGTCCTTAAGACTTTACAATATGTATTACATCATAAGAAATATATGTATTATGTTTTAGACTTCAGGATATTATTATAGTATGTATTAGTTAAACTGGAATCCATGCATATCATGTGGGCAATATTTCAGGACTCTGTACGCCTGCTGGCAGTGGAGGCATGTGTTAGCATCGCCTCTCTTTTGGGTACTGATGATATTGAGCAGTTGGTGATGCCAACCTTGCGACAGGCAGCAGAGGATAAATCCTGGAGGGTGAGATACATGGTGGCCGACAAGTTCACAGAGGTAAGCAATCAATATACTCATTTATTTGTGAGAATTTTTTATGAATTTGATTGGGTATTATAGGTAACTTGATATATCCAGAATTCATTCAATATAGATATGGGTTCAGTCATTAAAGTACCAAAAGATATACATATAAGAGTTGCATCCCATTCTCACTTACCAAGAGACAGTTCAGATGGTAATTCCAGAAGAAGAGAGTTTTTTATGGTTGTTAAGATCATCTTTCTCCATTGTTTTCCACCTCTGCGTAGTATCAGGCTGGAAAAAGAATGCAAAGACAAAAGAAATATGCCATCTTCATAACAACCAGAGCCATGGATGATTTTCATTTTCATTACAGATCTTGTAATACTGTGTTTGGCAACAGAAATAAGGCAAAGAAAACTTGAATGTGAATTTAACCATTAGATGCAGTATTAGAAATAAAGACATTTTTTTATGTACACATTGCAGCTGTCAACATCACTGTGGCAGTGTAGTTAACTTGTAATATTGCTTCCAAGTAAGTAAAGTGTTATATTAAGATGACAAATACTGCTTAATTGAGATATACACTTTGGTTTCAGAAGAGATCAAAGTCAATTTCGCCGACCTTAATGTTACTGAGGCATAAAACTACGACATGAAATGGTATTTTTTAGTACAAAAAATGAAAATTTGTTTGGTTCTCATCTTCTTTGCAATTTTAACTTCTCTCTGTTAGTGTTATCTGATGGAGAGACAAATGGAAATATAAAATCCCTTGATAATGCATGGGAAGGTCATGGTAAATTAATTAATAACTCACCTGGCCATAAGGCTTAGTGAGCTTATTGTATGTCGCTGTGTCTATCATCTCCATGTCAATATTTGCTTGTTTCCACTTTGGAGGACATGTTTCTGGTCCGATTTTGATCAGACTTGGAACATAGGTTTGTATCATCAAGATCTCATTAGTTTGAATATGAGCGTGAGCCACAAATGAGCGATGTGATCTTGCATTTGTTTCATATTGGCCAAATTTGCTACTACTCTAGAGACTATATTTCTGAACAAGGTCTGATTTAAAAAAAGAAGGGGTTCTATCATCAAGTCTTTGATGAGTTCATTAGTGGCTAAGATTCATGCAATTAATGAGGTGATCATATGTCTGATATTGCAAGTGTGTTGTCATTCAGGAAACCACATTTATGATCAGTTTATTAGCTTGTATGGAATAAAAGTTTATTTTATGAAGACGTTGTATGAGTTTGATCATAATCAAGATTTGTACATACTAATGAGGTGATATTTCATATAATTGGCTCAGCTTGTTACTACTCTAGAAGTCCCCAGCAGGCTTGGGGGTGTATAATTTGGTCCCGTGTATTCCTTAGTACATCATAAGAGGCATCTAATGGTAATAGTAGTAATAGTTTAATAGATTTAAGCGGTGACTAATGGTAGTAGAATTAGTAGTAGTAGTAGTATTTGAATTTAATGGCATGTCACCACAATGCTGCCTGTATGGGGCAACTAATGGAGACAACCTATTTACCCTGGGCAGTATCCCGAGGTGATATTCCAACTCAGAAGCTCTTGGATTTTATATGAAGGAGGTTACATACAAAATAATTTTTCTTTGTATTTTAAATAAATTAACCACTTTTTGTCTTATATTTGTTTTACATCACATTGCAGGATACCTAAACTTACTTGGTACTCTAGTCAGCATAGCTGCCAAGTGTCCCATTTTTTTTTCTGTATTTGTCTCATATTTTGGACCAGAATATGGTTCTTTTTCTTGCAAAAAAAAATGTTTTTTAGTATATTTTTAAAAAAAAAACTTTCCTTGCAATTTTCCGTTAAGAACAGGCACTCGGTTCCATACTTTAAGAAATATATCACGTATGTATGATTACAGTTCTAAAATACGATTGGTTCGTTCAAAATTGAGGTTACCATGCCTGTCTTTATCTTCTATATTGGATTTCGCAAACAGTTACCACTATCACTGTATCTCATCTTCATAATATTCAACTTCTAATCATGTTGAATAGGAAAGCAGATTATTCAGAATTTTCTCCAGGAAAGACACAAAACAGAACTGGATAGACAATTGTGCCATCTTGTTTAGATTTCTGAAACCATCTAGTCAAGGAGAAAACTACATTTTGCAAAATATGTAATGTTATGTCGCTAATGGGCATCAAAAAGCTGAAGAACATCAGCTTGCTGCTTCATCATCAACTCAGCCTAAACTTACAACATCTACAAAAACCGGAAATAACCTTAATTCGATCGAAATTCTGTTTATTAAATTTCTTTTAGAAATCATCCTTCATCTTTAAGTTACTAGTGTTGCTGCTGATTTATTTCACACACATTTTCCAGACAGTAAAATCGCAAAGGATTACTTGTGTGAAAAAATAAAAACAGTTCAGTAAGAAAATCACATAGAATTCAGATCATCAATGAAAGATGGTACATTGGAATTGATAAGGATTGGAAAAAACGGAGGTATGGAAAAGGCTCATATAAACAGCCTGTGTTTGAGTGTGTGTTGCACTCTTGCACCTTCTTAATGGGCACCTAAATGGAACAAGGTGCTCATTCAGAAGGTGCAAGAGTGCAACATGCATCATTGACATCAGATAATCAAGGAAGGTACTGTCCTACTTTATGGAAATTTAAAAAATCAGAATTTGTTCCTGAAAATCAGCATTTTTGTACTCCAGGGTTGGCAGCTATGAGTCAGGATTGTGCTGATATGCTGTTAAATCCTATTCATGCATTCATACATACATATATACATACATACATAAATCTGTGCATACATACTACATATGTACATACATACATAACTACATACATACATACATAAATCCGTGCAGACATACATACATACATACATACATACATACATACATATTGAAAGATATAATGAGCAAAATATGTGCACATTAATGCTTTGAGACTATATTTCTGATCCAATTTAGATGAAACTCAAATATGGGTTTATGGCATCAAATTCTTGGAGGAATTCAACAATGAGCAAGATTTCATGCACATTAATGAGATGATACTGCATCTAATTAGCTGAGATTGTTACCATTCTAGGAGGGCATATTAATTTTCTGTTCAGCTTTAGATAAATCTTCGAAATATAAGCTTATGTGATCAGGATCTCATGTAATTTACATAATGAGCAAGATTCATGCATATTAATGAGGTGGTCGTGTATTTCATTGGCTGATCTTGTTACTACTAGAGAAACTGTGTTTCAGACCTGATTTTGAGTAAACTTTGTAAATTGACTTCAATAAATCAAGATCATGGATGGATAAAATTATAAATCTTTTTAGTTGGACTGAATTCTGGAGGTAGCAGGTTTATATTCCTAACATTAATGTGATGAAAAGGTATTCTTCGTGAAACATAATTTACTGGAAATTTTTTCCTTTTTACCAATAGCTTCAGAAAGCAGTTGGACCAGATATAACAAAGAATGATCTGGTGATCGCTTTCCAGAGCCTTCTGAAGGACACAGAGGCTGAAGTCAGAGCAGCAGCAGCACACAAGGTTAAAGGTAAAAGGTCACATGTCAGTAGACAGTGATTTCAGAGAGATTTGTAATTTAATGTTTCAGTGTAATACATACTTGTAGGATTGATTATAAAACAATATGAAATATCTTGAAATTGGCTGTCTTTTAAAATAAATTTTTAAGTCTGAGTTCTTTCATGTTATGGTAAGAATAGTCTTTTCATAGCACAAAAGGGGCTATATTAATGATGGGGTTAGTGTGCTGGACTTGAGACCAATTGATTTTGAGTTCAAATGATTTTGTTGGATCAACCAGGGTTGGCTGTTGTGGTGTGTCGTGGGGCAAGACACTTTGCTCCATTGCCTTTAAATTTAATATCCTGCTTGTGTTACTGTTTTAAAACACAAAATGAAACCAAACTAAAAATTCAAGGCACTTGTAAGATAGTGAATACTTTGGGTTTTGCTGTTAAGTTAGTAACATTTAATGCTTGCTTTACATGTGTGTTTATCTGCATGTATTCCCTTATTAAGGCTGCATCAGGTTGGAAACACCTTTGATCATTACTTTTGGTTTTGGAGCATTTCTGCATATAAAAGAATTCTTTTTTTCCCTTTTTTAATTAGATTTCTCTCAGAATCTGACAGCCGATGTGAGGGAAAATATTATAATGACTAACATCCTGCCTTGTGTGAAAGATCTAGTGACTGATGCCAACCAACATGTCAAGTCTGCCTTGGCCTCTGTCATCATGGGACTGTCACCAGTCTTAGGAAAGGAAAAGTGAGTCATGAATAAAGAGAAATCTCTTCTTGAGCTAATTAAAGTTTAGACTTGGTTTAGTGTTAGATTTAATTTTGTGGTGTGTGTGTGTGCATGCACATACATACAGGCATGCACAAACTGGGCTTTTACCACAAAAGACAATAGCCTGTCATTAGTGGGATAGGTGGGTAATACCTTTTTGTTGTAATACATGGTAGAAGTCACACCTGTGGCCAAATATGATGAAAAAGATAACAGTATTATGTGGATGGGACGTATTTCAAGTTGTGACTTTTTTCCTGGATTGTTGGTTCTTAGTACATAAGTTCGTGCAGAAAAATGAAATATTCATACTTCAGTATCTGGGGTTCTTGTTGCTTTTCTAGGATTATGCCAGACCCCAAAAATTTATGAAGGCTGTATATATACTTCTAGGAAAGTTAGCAGTGTTTTGATGAATTTATAAAAGTGAAATTAGGCATAATGAAACCAATAACAATCATTGGATAAATGATTTTTCAAGTTTCAATGATAACTCATATATATATATATATATATATATATATATATATATATATATATATATATATATATATATATATATATATAATATGTGTATAGGGTGTATGCTGTATCATAGTATACCACGAGATGTATACATTTTTCATTAAAAAGAAACTTGGCTTGCCGAGTTTCCATTTAATGAAAACTTTATATGAGTGGTATATGATTGATACAGTGAACATACTATATTTATTTTTTATTTATATTACATACAAATACACATACTTGTACTTTGAATGGAGTTACGATATACATGCCAACCATTATGCTTTTTTCACTAAATTACGCCTTATGCGTGAATGTACTCTGATGACCTGTTTTGGGTATATCCCCCTCCCAAAAAAATAATAATTTGTTTTCTCATTTTTATTAACATCCCATTAATCCCACAGACTGTATTCTAGAAAAGATGGCTTCTTTGTAACTACAGCATAAGAGTATGCTTGTCCGTAGACTTGCATGCACTTTCCTGATAGTATTATGTTCTATTTATAGATGCAGCCCTATTTCCAAGAAACAGACTGGATCTACTTTCAAACTTTTGACCTCAGCTTCTATTTATAGCAGCTGTATGGCTTAGTTAGGAGAGAACAGACCAGTTTTCTAACTTGTAATCTTTGCTCGCAGATTCTTTGTTCAAATTCATATCTGGTACAGAACCAGTCTGTATGTATTTGGCGTTAAAAGTCAAGTCGGATTTATACTAGTCGATGCATGCGTTAGAGCAAAAATGTTTTTCAAATGATTTCACAGATGGGTTAGAAAAGACGAAAAATTGATTCAGAGTTGAATACATGAATTACATATTACAGTGTTCCATTCTAGGGCAACTTCATGCCCCTTGCAGGCTGTGTGGAAAGGATTCTAATATTGGTCATGGTGGTAAAACAAAGAAACCTTGAATTAGCTCGTTTCACTAACTCCTGTACTAAGGTAACTTCTTTTTTTACAGCAGAACTAAATTGTGGGCACAAATTTGATAAATGAGGAGGCATTATATACCAAGTTCTTAATAGAACATGGACTACCCTTAGCGGTAGAAGACTACATTGGTCCTTTGTTCAATGGATGTTTCCTGATTCCAGAATTGCAGAAAATTTGCATATGCAAGAACAGTATCATCTAATATTGTTAGGTATTTAACAGAAGATATTTCACTTAAAATTGCAGAAGCCATGAAAATTGGGCCATTTAGTATTGCAACAGACAGGAGTAGTGCTTATGACGACAAACATTGAACCCAGTCTGTATAAGAGACTTTGACAACGAAAAGGGCAAAGTCAGAGTGCTCTTCTTTCATTACCAGAATTAACAGTAGATTCCACTGGAGAAAACATTTATTTATTTGCTTGATAATGCTTTGAATAAATATAAGTTGGCAGAACTGTATGGGGTTTTCAGGTGATGATGCATCAGTGATGACTGGAATTCATAAAGGAGTTGCATTCTATATTTTGAAGAATGTCTCCATCATTGTACATATCAGGTTGTCTCTGTCATATGATGCACCATGCTGCAGGAAAGGCTGCTGATAAATTAGAAGGAGAACCCCTGAAGTATCAAGTTGGCACTCTACCTGGCAATGTACTAGATGCAAACAGAGTTTATGTTTTTCATCTTATTTCCCAGCTAAAAGACCCAATAACTGGAAGATATAAATTTCCTTCTCTTTGTCAGGTTATGAAAGGAATATTGATTCTTTACCATTCTAATGCTGACTGAGAGAGATTGTTCAGTATTGTTAACAATAGATAAACTGAATTTAGATCCAGGCTTTGTAACCCAGCACTTAGTTCTCTACTGGTGTGCAAAACATTTATAGCCTCAGCTGGTACAAAGTGTTTTGAAATGCAGTATGAGAGTCTGTTGCTTTTTGAAGCTTAAAGTGTTATATATGAAAAAGCAGTAATTGAAGTTAAAAGTCCAGAGGGATAAATAAATCATATGTACATATGCTCATTGAATTTCTATTAAGTTATATGTGGAGTACTCTTTTTCTGCTCGGATTACTCTTTTTGTCCACTTGGATTAAACTTTTTTCCTCACCAGGGGTTGGCATGTATGAGTTACAATGTGCTCTGTGTAAATGTATTGACTGAGTGAATAAACTCATAACATCCCTGCGAGTGTGTCCGCTACAAAATGTAGTTCTACAATTTTTCTTGTCCACAATCACATATGCAAATTGATAAGTTGATTGTTTTCTTTTTTAGTTTCTATTCAGATTTATTAAATGAATATAAGACACACTCGTGATTTAAACATGAAATATGGTTTTTATGAAGAAATTAGTACCCTACAAACATGGTTAGCTTCTTGTACACTGAACCTGAACTGTCAGGCATTCATGTACTAGCTTATGGAAATTAACCTGGAATAGAAACTAAGTGAAATGACAAGCCAACAAGAGGTAATTAAAATATTTTAATATATTGACTTTTCATCTAAGTCATTATTCAGCTTTAATTACCATTTCTAAAGATTATAAAATTCTCTCTCTTTCTCTTTCTCTCTCTCTCTCTCTCTCTCCCCCATTGGATGGTTTGGCTAAACTATACCATCATTCATAGGTCCAGACACATTGTTGTATGACACAAGCAAAAATCCCCAACGCTCTCATTTTCATGAATTTTCACTCATATCTAGCTACAAAAATCCAGAGAGAGAGGGGGACAGATGCAGTGACCATTTGGACATTTTTATATTTAATATTTCATGATCGACTCTTAGAACATTACAATAGGTTTAAGAAACAACAGCAAAGCATTAAATACGCTTCAGTATGTGTGCTTCGTAACCGACAAATTTAACATATATGCCTAGTGTCAACTTGCGATTGCAACTATGTATCATTGATATTATGAACACTGTAGATAGATCCCAAGGAAAGCATAAACATACCGTTATGACGAATTAGATTACAGTAGGTTACTTGGTACAAGTTCAGTTTTTGTCCAGCGCCATGTTTTCTCTCTCACTCCAGATTTTTGGGTTTTGTTTTTACCTTATTGCACGAGAGGGGAGAGGGTAATGGAAAAAAGAAAGGATTCCGATGAATTGTGTACATTTTAATTTCATTTTGAAAACAGGCACTATTAATACTTTTTATTGTTATTTTCATATGTCATTTATGATTAATGAATTAGTAGAAATTCATCATTGATCTATAGGCATGCAGTTGAAAGAATGTTTATATATTCATATGGATGGATCACAATTTGATATACCAATAGTGATGGTATATCAATTTGCTTTATGCCAACACTTTAAATGCCATGTTATTTTTAATGTATGTGATATATATATGTGTGTGTGTATATATATATATATATATATATATATATATATATATATATATATATATAAAGAGAGAGAGAGAGAGAGAGAAATTTTCTTTCAGTATTTAATCAGTGAAAGATCTTTGAGAACATTATTTACATAAATGGTGGCCTAATAATGTTGTTGTTGTTGTTTTAGGGTTTAACGCCATTTTTCAGCACATGATAGGCCATACATGATGGCCAGTATTAATGGTGGAAGAAGAACCTGGGAAAACCCTGGAAAGAACCACTGACCCACAAGAAGCTACTGGCAAGCTTTCTCACATACCCACATTAGCCGAATCCAAGACTCAAACCCACGCAGACAGGTGAGATGGCAGTGATCCGTAACAGAGAGCGCTTTAGACCACTCGGCCACTCAGAGCCCCATCTAATAATGTAATAATGGACCAGTCATCAGACTTGTGAATCTAATGTCATATAATAATCTAGATACCGTTGGAAGTATTTTTTTCTTCATTATGCTCTCTTAAGAATTTAGAGTTTATTATTAATATTCTGATGTTTGGTGCTGCATATGTGCATGTAACATCATGTGCATGATGAGTTGGAAGCCTGAAGTTAATCAATTTATTTTACTTGCATGTCATAGGGGACATTAATTTCTTCTTTTTATATTTCAGCACCATTGAACACCTGCTTCCTCTTTTCTTGACACAACTCAAAGATGAGTGTCCAGAAGTTAGACTTAATATTATCTCAAACTTGGATTGTGTAAATGAGGTAATGTTTCCAGCTTTTGTTATTGTCTTTTGTTTTTCTGTCTGACTTTCTGAAGTAATCTTGCATAATAAACATTACATCTTTACAATGGTTTGGTGAATTTACCAGTAAATCAGAAGGTTACACAGTTGATTTATCCCAGAATTTTACAGTGCCAATATCTACTCTTCTTTTGTGAAAGAAATGCTTTTTTTTAATCTTAATTCATTTTCTTGTGACATGTGGTGTGTGTATATATATAAATGTAGTACCTTTTCAAACTGAGATATATTTTTTTCTTTAGTACGTGCTTTTTTTTCAAGATTCATGCTTTGTAGATAAATAGATGGCATTTGGTCCTGTAGTCTTCAACAATAAATCCTATTTTACAGTTTTTAGCTCTCCACCCAGAGACCATATGAACTTCTGGCATAGCCCTTTGCTGTTCATCTGCCTGTCAACATTTGCTATTTTCAACTTCTTTTAACCTTCTGGGCCATTTAGTATCAAACTCTGCAGGAGTATTTCTTTGGACATACTGTACCAAAATTGTTCTCACAGTGGTTACTGTAGCAGAAGTGTAGCTTCCAAAGCAGTCATGTGCAAAAACAAATTTTAACTTCTTCTCCAAAATAGCACAGATAGTTTAGACCCGACTTGATAAAAATGTTTCTTAGGACATGCCTATCAAAATTGTGTTCAAATTAGCTCTGCTAGCAATAGTGTGGCTTCTTTACCAACCAATAGACATAGCTATTTACACTTCTAGAATGGATAAGCCAGTTTTAACCAAATTAGGGTGGAATGTTTATTATGTTATTCTATACCAGATTGTGTCTGGGGGTGGTTCCCATTGCAGAGGTGTTACCAGATGGAAAATCTTATCATCATCATATCTTCAGAAAAGCATTGCCAATTTAAATCAAAACATGGAGGGGGCCCAGAGCGGTCTAAAGTGCTCACTGTTATGGATCACTACTATCTCACCTGTCTGCATGGGTTTGAGTCTCAGGTTTGGCCATTAAAATCGACAATAATTGAGACCGAATTCAAAAAGAAAGTGGAGCTTTCAATAAATTGTTGATTTCAAAATAGACTGAACCAGAGAAAAAAATATGTACACACCCTCAAGAAAGCTTGAAAGCTAAACCTTTGCAAAAACTGATTATAGTGCTTAATTTTTTTTCATGTATTTTTTATTTTTGTTGCTTCATTTTCACATACTAAAAGATTATAGAATTATCTAACCCAGGATCTGATAAGAGAGAATCCTCCTCTGACTTTTTGTATACTATATTTGTTATATTGAGCAGTTTAGTGCAGAGAAAATAAGCGATTCTAGTTTGCTTGCTTTATTTTGGACATCTTGTATATCTTGCAGTATTGTAGGCTATGACTGGTTATCATTCAGTTCATGTTAATAGCATGTAAATAAGCTGTGATATCACTGGATACCATTCAGGTAAAAAGACAAAACATTTATCTGAGCACTGGGAACATGCTTAAGAACAAAACAAACTTCTTTCATTTCATGCCAGGATGATGTATCGATAACACTTTAATATGCCATTATGAAATTGTATGTACCAGTGATACATAAATCACATTAGACTGAACTTTAGTGAAGTCACAAAAATACATTCTTGATTAAACTTTAGTGAAGTCACAAAATACACCTTAGATGGAACTTTAGTAAAGTCACAAGAATACACCTTTGATTGAACTTTAGTGAAGTGTTTAGGTATGATACTTAACCAGGATATTTTTTTCTCTAGGTGATTGGCATAAAACAGTTGTCTCAGAGCTTGCTGCCTGCCATAGTGGAACTTGCCGAGGATACCAAGTGGAGAGTTAGACTGGCCATCATAGAGTACATGCCTCTCTTGGCGGGACAGCTGGTAAGAGAATGCAGAATAAATAGAGTACAGAAGCAGATAGTGGTTATCAACTTTGCCATCTTACAGTGGTTTTATAGTTTGTAATTATTGTTCAGTTATTAGTCTTATTGATTTTCAGAGTACACATTTCATCCTTTTTTTATGAATGTCTCTGAAGCTGAGAGTTTCTTATTGTGGAAATGTGCCATGATAGTTTAATGCATAGATCTACAATTATGGATTCACATGACAGGTTCATGTGCTGAACTAACGAAAGGAAAATGCTTGTTAAAGGTACTTTTTACATTCTGTTTCTATAGTGTTACATAAGCATGATATGTTGATTCTAAAGACATTTTCAGCACTTAAAATACTCAAAGTATGCCTTCTATTATTTAAAAATCTCTACCGCAGTTTGACATTTTCATTTTGAAAAAATATCCATATTTGTTTTCTGTTACTTTCTCATTCACACAGTAATCTTAGAATGAATCTATTTGCTTTCATGAGAGTTCATAACTATCACATTTAGAGTTCGTGTAATATCAAATCGTATTCACAAATTCATAATTGTCATATTCAGTCAAGTGTGAACAGTGATGTGATGTGGAAATGTTGGATCTGAGCAAATTGCAGATACAAAGCAGAAATGTATGACTCGAATTTTATTTTTGTAAAATATTCGTAATTCTTTGTCATCTGTCAGGGTGGTTGTTTTTTGTTCATGCAGATATTATATTTTTATTGTACTTTCTCATTGCAGGGTGTTGAATTCTTTGATGAAAAGCTGAACACACTGTGCATGACATGGTTGGTTGATCATGGTAAGTCAGATAATCTAAATTAATACTTGCAAAAAATAACTTAATCAACAGTAAAGAATACCATGTTGAGCATATGTTTTAGTCTTAGTTTTGCATATATCTATACAATGGTGGAGTTATTGTGTTCCTATACTCGTAAATGAACATGTCAATGTAATACAGTGTCATTAGAAAAAGAATTTATTTTGGAATGACTAAGGTAATAACAAATGAGTTTGATCGAATCAAAAATATAGTTGCCGCTTTGTTGAGAGAAAAAGTTGTGAATTCAAGTACTCCCAGTAGCGTGTACCAATCCGACCCTCATTATATATTTTTAGGCTACATACCATATGTACTCACTTGTAAGTCTAGTCAACTGCAAACAACATTGCTCCTGGCCCCCTGTAGCTGTAACAATAACCCTGTGTATATCCAGTTAGATATTGACAAGCGAATAACTTTTTTCTTTGTACTCTACTATGGTAATTGATCTTTTTCAGGCTTAGCATCACAAAAGGGCTTATAATTGGGAAAGTATCTTAAATAGTCACAAGTCAGCTACAATCAGTATACCCTAAACTGCCATTGCATAATGTGCTGGCAGATCATTTCTGTGTTGTTTTTTCTACTGATTGCTGAATGGATGCAAAACTGCTGGCACATTATGCAGTGACAGATCTGGATCTATATAGTTTGTTGCTGGATCCAGCTTATATATGAGTGTAATATAGAGCAGTTAAAACTCAATATGCAGCTCTGTTGTCCATTCTTAGATCCCTAGTTTCAAGTGTTGCTTATTTAATTTTTATGTTTTTGCTTACATTTTCTGGTTTCCTTCATAAAGACTACCCAGTGTTAGTATCTATTGTCAAGAGTATGTAATAAAGGTTGATAGTACTAATTATATAGTGGATGTACAACGAAAGTCTTCCATGATCAGACTGCATTAGCTGGTTTCACTTGAGATTTTGTGACTGATTGGCCAACCTTGTCTCCACTATGGAATCCATAGTTCAGATTCATTGTGGATCAGAGTTCAAATATTTGCTTATATCATTAGGGTCTTGGACAAATTAAATAATGAGCAAGATTCATGCATGTTAATGAGGTTATTTTGCATATAATTGAGTGGGCTTCTTAACACTGATGGAGTGTCATATTGTTATCTGGTTTTGAGGAACCATCCAAGCTTAGTTGGTAGATTAGACTCATAATCCAACGGTTGCAATTTGATGCCAACTCAGGCCAACAGCTGTCAGCTTCCTTAGTGTATCCTTGGGAAAGGAACTTGGCTCCCATACCCTCTACATGTTATAACCAATAATGTTTTACAAAGGTCATTAAAAACAAGAAGCTTATATGTTTATATCATCAAGTATCTTGGATGAGCTCAGTAATGAAATGAGATTCTTTCAGATGATTGCCTGAGCTTGTCAACAGTAGCAGCTATATTTCTGATTCGATTTTGGTCAGACTCATTAAAATAGTGGTATGTTATAAAGATGTTGGATGAGTTTGTTATGACCAGATCTGTGCATATTAAAGATGTAATTGGATGAGATTGGCAAAGATTTGAGCATATTAATATGATACCTTGCATTTGATTGGCTGAGATTATGTAACTCATCCAATTTCTATAGAACTTGGTAAATGGTTTTTATCATTGAGACTTTTTTTTACAACCTAACAGCAATGGGTCTGTGCATATTAATAAAGTTTTTATCTTTAAAAAGAAATCTGCTTTAGGATATTTTAAAACGGGTCAGTTAACATGGTGTTAAGTCTGCAACATAAGTTGTATTCTTCCAATACTGCACTAGCCTGTTTGGTCAAATGGTCATTTGTCATGTTATTTACAGCAGATGAGTGATATTAGGCCAACTTGGGTCTCATGTTAGCCCTCTTTAGTCTAGAATAAATAATCTTTTTTATCCTTACATACAGTAATAGATTTTTCTTATTTACTCATGTTAATCAGCTGGTTTTTTTTGCACATGGTGGTTCAGATATTAGTGTAGATTCCTAGCCAGTGGGTAACATAGTCAAATCATTTGAGTTGGATTTAGAGTTGTATTATGTTTTCTTGGCATTTACCTTCAGTTCCCTGGTCATCAATCCTCAGCATGTTGGCAAGAGGATTCATGATTATTTTGGGTAAACACCTTGTCCAATTTTAAGAACTCGTTTTTCATGTATATTTACTTCAAATAATTGAACACAGCAGACCATTTATGATCCTTGCATTAAGTAACTTGTAAATACTGACTCATACTTACAGTGTATGCGATCCGTGAGGCGGCCACTCAGAATCTGAAAAAGCTGGTGGAGAAGTTTGGCATGGAGTGGGCTCAGCAAACTGTTATACCCAAAGTCCTGCAGATGTCCCGTGACCAGAATTACTTGCATCGTATGACTTGCCTCTTCTGTATCAATGTGAGAAATGCACTTTTGGTGTTTGAAATCGATATCCACATTCCCATTTCACTTACAGAATTTTGGAACAAATAACAAATACATTCTTGTCTCATTTATTTGAATTTTTTTTGTATCCATCACTTATTTGTGCCTTCATGCATATGAATAATTTGTTGTGTGCTTCTAGAGTAGATGCATTTATCCAAGCAATGTGGTAATTTGCCATTTAAAAAAGGAAACATTGCTTTTGTTTATCAGTATAATCATACATTTTGCCATGATGTTTCTGTTTCATGTGTTGGTACTGGTATGTTATGATAATTGTACCAATAAACAGGGGATACTCAAAAACTTGACATACATGATGGGAGTGGGTTGGATATTTCTGGCTAGAGAGAGAGAGCACTAGTAGTTCAGAATACAGAGGACGTCTTTCTAACACAGAGCTTATATAGCACATATTTTACTGGATCACAGGCCCTTTAAATAATGCTACCATTACTCCATCAAATACATTACCTGATCACATTAACATTAAGATAACTTTCTCTGCTAGCTCTGAATCCAGCCCTTGCTAAAAGACAAAATAAAACGTCTTCTGTCTATATAGCAGACAAAAAGAAATAACTCTTACAGGTTAATTCCCCTTCCTGCAACTGATGGCTATCATACCCAACTGTAACTTGTTTTGTCATTTGCATATTGCTGGAAACATAGAACTCCAGGAATCCAATTTCTTCTTTATTTAAATTAAACTATCTGTTTTTATTTTATTTTACTAGTATAGTAAGTCAGTTTTATATGGTGCATGTAATATTTTTTGAAATCCTGGTGAATGTATTCATATGTTTGCGATTATGTTACTGTTCATTATTTTCACATGATTTCACTGTACTTATCAATTATTATTCATATAAATCCTTTCGATAATGTGGTTTACATATATGCTCTAGTCTGTGTCTCTAATTTATTACAGATATGACAAGACACAGAAACAGTGCCAAAACATACTGTATACAGGAATAAGCTTGTGATCCCACCAACAAGGTGTGAGGGCTCATAAATAGGGCCATACCCATGAGGCTTGCAATCAAATACTACTGCATATGAAGCATGAGGGTTTACAAGCATGTACGAGTATCATTTGTCTCATTTGTGCATGTTAATATCATGAAACAAGCTGGACATGAAAGTTTGCAGCTTGACCAATATGGCCCAAACTGACCAAACCACACCAGGTGGATGGATCACAAGGCATGTATTGTCTCTCTCAAATGTTGTTCTGACTGCTGACAAACTGGTCTAGCCATATGAATGAATGGTGTACAAGGAGGTGAGAATGCAAGAGGCACAAGAGATGCCCCTTTAGCTTTTCAGTGCAAGCTCCTATCTGTGCATGACACTATCAGGAAATGTACAAGAGCAGGGAAGATTTTTGCCAGAAAAATTGCAGGGGTGATGCTCAACAACAGCAGGGTTTTGATTAAGTTCAATATAGTCAGTCAGAGGCAGAGAGGGGAGAGAGAAACATTTTCTTCTTTCCCAGCCTTCAGCCAATCATGAGCAATAAGCATTGGCAGAATGGCTATGGATTTCATTAGCCCAACTCCCTCCTCTATTATTATCCAACCTTAATGACAGAACTCCCAAACAATCCTTATGAAGGTGAACATTTTACAGAAGAAAATCCAGTTTTTGCATGTAAATGGCATAGGACACAGTATGAAAACCGCGTTCACAAGGCTTCAACTCAGAAAGCTTCTAGTTGTGAAGTTTTACAGCAGATGCGATAGATCTAGGCAGGCTCAACCAATTTATTCTGCCCAATTTCAAGATGTAGATGACAAGTACATTCATCTTTGTGTGATGTTATGAGTTTGCAAATAGTGTTGACATGTCTGACATGTACTTCCATATACCAAATCATACGGCATCATGCAGATATCTTACTTAATGCTAGGGGCGGGGAGGTCAATGTAACATTTCCAAACACTTCCCTTTGGCCCCAGCCTAAGCCCCAGGGCCTTCACAATATGTTCAGGACATCTGTCACAGAGATAACAAAGTTCCGTGATGACCCGCTTAAAAAACAATCAGCACATTTGATTTTTCCCAACATGGACAGCCTTGCTGCCTTGTTTATCTAGTTATGGTCAATGCTGGAAAGTTGGAAATTATGTGTCAATTAGATTTTGTCACAAAGCAGGAGATACAATTGCCATCATGTGAAATGAAGTAAGAAATTCCTAGAATTACATTAGGTTGAGAGATAGCAACAAGCCTTTGAGCTGCATAGGGTTTGGAACTGAAGTTTGTGCAACTGTTTTAAACGGATTTATGATGTATGTGTACTTTAAAACTTTTCAGATGAACATAATGTCTACTGTCGATGCATCAGGTTGGAATACAGAATGTTATAAATACACATCCAACTTGATGGTAGCTGTACATGATATTTTGTTGCACCTTGCTGAAAACTGATCAGACTTAAAGAAAAAAATCATCTGCCTTTCTGAGACAGTCTTGTTAGGGTTGGCAGGTCTGCTGTGGAAATAAAAATCATTCTTAATGCCTCCCACACCAAAGTGGAATGCATCCATTAAAACAGGTTCCTGATAATGCCTCACAATTTGGTTGCAATGACATATCTCAGAAAAGGGGAGAACAAAGAACAGTATACTTTCTCCTCACAATATTTTTATACCTTCATTGGTACTTCCAATATCAGGTAATATTCAAGTCTGCAACATACCTGCCCATCTCATTTTCCTTGCTGTTGTCAAGGGGTTGTCTTCTGTGAATCTTCATCAGGTCTGTGCCCTTAGGGCCATCTGATGAATGACCTTTCCCAACCCCAGAAACACAGGACTTTAATACTCTTTCAGTCCTCTGGGAGGTATTGTGGATATCCCTCCATTAGTCTTGATTATGAAGATAATTCAGAAATGAGAGGCGCATATTGCAAATAGTTTTGATTGCCCCACTAAGATGTAAAACATGCAGATCAGTGATCTGCTCGAATTAGCAACAGATGTAACCAGACCAGATGTAGTGACCTTCACTCCACTCATGCTGTCGAGATCATGACTATTCTATCTCCAGAGGAACTCCTTTATGCAAGGCACTTTTCAGGGATGTGCTGATCAGAATGGAGTTTGGAGCCTTAGTCATAGAGAGGATTGCATCAGCTGAAGATATCCACTTCAAAGACATTTAAGGGGTAATCATGTGTTGTCAAAGACTGGTATCTTACCTATAACATCACACAGCTCTCAGCAACAATTCCCCAATGGCTAACTTCTTTCTCATTCTCACTGAAGACAGTCAAGGGATATTGTTCAGTGATCTCAGACATCATGGAAGAGACGGCTCTGGCCACAACAAGGAAATCTCCCCAACTTGTGGTCCAATTTCAACATATCTTGACCATGCTCACTCACATTATTCCCAGTTGTAATCTTGGATTTTTGAAATGGCCAAAATCATCCAGGTTTGAATCACCAGCTTTCACCTCACTTAAGTAGCTATCATACAAGACTTATAGCACATGATAACACTAGTTTTAACATGAGGAGTGAAAGATCTAAATGTGATATCCATAGTCTTACCTAGACACAGTTTCTTTCCAAATGTTAAGTCATTCTAATAACAAAACATTGTTTCCTTTCTAAGAAGCGGTCACTGACACTAGTCAACCATCAAATAAATATTCACTCCCTCTCCTTGATCTGTCAAGAAAAGCAGATCTGCAGGACCCCATAAATGCCTTCAAATGCTACCTGAGATGTACACACATTATCTGCATCAACTCTAAAAAAAAAACATTTCCTACCACTGAAGGCTGGAATGCAAGACATAATCCTACAAATGCTGGCTGTTTGGCCGAAGAGAGTTATTAAATTGGTGGAGTAACTTTCACATATCAGGTTCTAATGGAGATTTCAGCTCACAGAATATGAGTGACTTCCAAGATACTTCCCTCAAACATAGTCTCTTAATTTGGAACATAGCGGACTACATTCTTTAGCTTCCTTTTACGTAACATGGCTTTGCTATGGAGACAACAGAATGTTATTATGCCGCACATGTAGTGATCACACCCCTTCATGAAAGCACAACCTTACAGATGGACCCAGACATGAATTTGCCACTTCCACTGTATGTGCCTGGAAAACTTTTGATGATGAGAAAATAATCGGGTGCAGAATCCTACAGGGATCTGCCATACACATGTATAAACAAACTGTCTCTTTTTGTGCTTAATTAACATTAGGAGACATTCATTCTTTTAGTATAGTAATCATGCTACTAGTGGGTTTGGATGCTCAGGATTTCCTCTAACACTTTTTATCCTCATTTTAATGTGATTAGGTAGTGTATTTAATGGAGAAAGCAAATTTCGTTTTAAATCATACTAACCTCACGTTACTAACCCACTCTCCTTAACCACAATACGAGGATCCTACTACAGGTTATGCTCAGTTTAAACTGGTTACAAAAAGGCATAACAGTAGCCACCAAGCAGATTGATAGGGAAGTTAACCTGTGAGAGCTGCTTCCCTTTGTCTACATACAATGTAGGCAGAAAGATGGGAGAGGGTTATCGTCTTTAATAGAGGCTGTATTCAGAGCAAGTTATCCTGATGTTAATATAATCAGGTAAGTATTACAGGAGAAACATCATTTACAAAAAACTTGTTTTCCATCAGGTAAATATTATTGGGGAAATATAATGTACTTTCAAATGTGCTTTCCATGAGGAAAAGAAATGTAGTTATTGTCTGTCATGATTACTTACTAAACAATGTTTCATATACTTAATAATCCTTGCCTTTGATATATGAATAATTATCAGTAACCAGAATAAACGTAAATAAAAGTATTAATTTTCCACTAATTTCCATGTATGAAAATGATATCTTTTAACATCACTGTACCAATATTGGCCTATTTTCTGTAATTTTACTATCCACTGAGATTTTGGGTACTTAATATCTTAACGGTTTTGTGGCCAAAAAGATGCATCCTTGGGCAAGGTATTTTACTCATGTTGCCTTAGTGCTAAATAACCTACCAGCAGTGCTGGGCGTAAAGCACCAAACTAAATTGGTCACCTCAAAACATTAGGAATAAATTTGTTGGAAAAATTACTGCCCTTTTTCAGTGAATAATGTGTGCACAAAATAGTACAATACTGCTGTTTTCTAATGATATGCAGTGATAGCACTATTGCCTGCCATAATTGCCAAAACAGAAAAAATCATTTCAGGTCATGATTAATTTCTGTTAGAACTGTAAATTTGGTTGTGAAAAGTATTTTTCTCCTCATTGCATCTAATTTTGTAATGAATAGTTACTGCTGACTGGTAGTGTAACATATTTTTAGAAGTTGTACAGACTCATTTTGTTAGGAAAAAGTAGGCAAATAAAATAATTTACTATTTAATAATATATTCATTTAGTTCTAACAAATATGTTTAAAAAAGAGGGAAATAAAGCATTCAAGAAAAGAACAATTAAAGCAAAGACTAAAGCTACATGAAACCAGATTTTGTATGGGAAACATCTCAGTGCTTTTCAATTAACATGAATAATCAGACATTCATGAGGGGCCCCCGAGTGGTCTAAAGTGCTCTCCGTTACGGATCACTGCCATCTCACCTCTGTTTGCGTGGGTTCGAGTCTCGGATTCAGCCAATGTGGGTATGTGAGAAAGCTTGCCAGTAGCTTCTCGTGGGTTAGTGGTTCTTTCCGGGGTTTTTCCGGGTTCTTCTTCCACCATTAATACTGGCTGCCATGTATAGCCTATCGTGTGCTGAAAAATGGCATTAAACCCCACAACAACAACAACAAGACATTCATGAAGAAATTTTCTTGACTACTTTCGAACTCCTAGTGTTTGGTTGATTAGCAATGAATTTTGACCTAACACTCCATTGCATTTAAGAGTATGTTCATTTATAATTATTTAATCTCTTTAATTTCAGTTACTAGCAGAAGCAGTCGGCCCAGAATTGACAGTAAAGTTGCTTCTTCCCACAATACTCAGCATGGCCAATGATAATGTGGCTAATGTTAAGTTCAATGTGGCTAAAACATTACAAAAACTTGGCCCCTTGCTGGATCAGTCGTAAGTTACACATATCTTGCCTCACTGTTATGTTTTTTTGCCCCCACTATATCATTTTGGCCTATTGTGTTACCATTGTCCATGAATCTGTCACATCAAACTCAGGCTCTGTGTTTAAGTCATTTTTCTGGCACATTTGTAAGGTATATATATTCATTGAACATATTTATGGCTTCTTTGTTTTTGTTGTTCCTAATGTCACATTAAACAATTACAGATATTTACAGTGTCAGTGTTAAAAATTTATGGCCTTATTAAATGTCATGTATACTTTGAGTTTTAAGATATAATTGTTGTCATACATCATTTATCAGCATAGAGTCTTTGTTAGATTGTATAGGTTTTTTTAAGCTGTTTTGCATGAATTGCATAACCATGAGATATATGTATGTAAATTTTCCAAGGTGTTGGGAAGGATCAGTCCTGCCACTTACTGGTATTATGAAAATGGTTGAGCTTTGGTGAAAAGAATAAAACCATTAGTCCTTATATCTGGAGAAAATATTTTGCACTAGTATGGTTCTAATTACCTATGTTGATATGTATATTAGAAAATAACATCATATTATTCTCAGATTTATGAATTTTTTTTAATTCATTACAGAACTGTTAATCAGCAGATTAAACCCTGTCTGGAAAATCTTAAAGCAGACAAAGATTGTGATGTACAGTATTTTGCAGTAGAAGCATTAGATGGTTCGTATCTTTGCAATTAGCATGCATTCTCTTTCATTTGCACTTAATTAAACACAGGGGATACTGGTTTTATTGCTTGTGGATTGTACTTTATTAATCTATGTTTATGGATGATATTGTTCTTTTTGGTACAGAAAAATGACATTCTAATTGGTACTTAAATTTAAGGATTAAGGAACGGAGTTCTGTTGTTTTTTTTATAGACAACCACTACTGCCATGAAAATCAAGATCTCCCAGGCTGAAATATTTTAGCTAAGAAACTGAAATAAGTTTTATTAGAAGTTTCAATAAGACCCACATTGCAACTTTTCACATCAAAACTCAGCAGTAGACAGAGGTGCTGCAGCCTTTTGATGTCAATGCTAACTCTGTACACATTAACTGTCATTTGATGCCGCACAATAGCTGGTACGAAATGTATTCTGGATGGGTTCTCTGTTGGACTTAGTATCTATGGCAGTCCTAAAACAGGCTGAGAACAGTTTATCATCTCCGACCTCGATTCCAAAGTGACATGAGTGGGAGTCTGTTTCCTGAATCGTATGAGTCCTAAAAGGAGTGCAGCACACCCTGGCCAGTGTCATAATATCAGCAACATAAAGTGCTCTCCACTTCCTCCTTTCTGAGGAATACCACAAAGCCAAGCGAAGATCAGAGCCATTCTCTTCTAAACTTCTCGATGGTCAGATCATTGATATACACAGTCAAGGCACTAAGACACAGATTTCCCTCACACACAGCCACAGGCATAAGGACAAACCTTTGTAGGAAATAAACAAAAGAACACCCCATAGGCACAGACAGTTAAGCTGTCCTACTGATCCAACACCCATAGAAGACCACATTTCTCCAGAACAGTTATCTTTCTATACTACCCTACCTAGAATTAAAAAATCCACTTTCTCTTGTCAGATATCATGGTTATGAGAAGTTTCCTATTCTTCCAAATGGGAGAGTATTTGCCATGATGATCAGTGGACACGGCAAGTGATTTCAGAGAGCCTTAATATCACATTTAAGTGCATTGTCCATGGTCCCTTCTACAACAAACATCCTCAAAAGCCAATTCAAGGCAGACATGTTAATGTGAGAAATCAACAGTCTTCTGAAAAGGGTGGTAGAGATAGCTCACAATGCCAGTTCACTAGGATTGTTTTCAAAACAGTTCTTTGTCCAAAATGTCAACGGCACTCTTTGGCCAGTTGTAGACATGAGCCCAAAATTGATTTATAGGCACCACATGGTTAAAAATGGAGACACAAGGTTAGTTTTACATGCTGCTGAGGAGGGAGACTTTACTATCTGTATAGACTTACATGATGTATATCTGCTTATCCCATTTCACAAGTCCAGCAATTTCCTAAGGTTCACTGTCAAAGAGACAGTTTACCCGTCCAAAACATTCCCATTTGGACCAATCATCAGTCCCTTCATCTCAAGACCTGGTGAGAGCCCTGAAATGGTACCTGCAAAGAGTTGAGCCAGTGCATCGTGGCTGACCCTGTCTATTCTTAACTCTCAAATAGAGAAAGGACATGTCACCACAGGTACTTTCATCTTGGATAAAATGGGTCATCCATACCATATATCACAAATTATACAAGATCAAATGAATTTTGGCTCATGAAGTTAGGGCAGTTGCAACAAGTATTACATTCGCACAAAACTCCCATAGCTGATATTATACAAGCCATGAGATGGCGGTAATCTTTCTCAGCTTTTACCTTGGAGATCTTTCATCTCAAAAGGCTCAGCTAGACATTGTGGGCATATGGCAGCACACAAGAGATTACCTTTCCAGCTTCATAAAGACATGGTTTCACAAGTAATGCTTGATATGCTAGAGGGAGCATTTTTCCCCTTTTCAATGCCACACACAAGCATATAAAGTCTATTCTCTAACTTGGTTATTTATCTAGAAGCTGCCTCACATACCATAGGGGGCCGGAGATAATATTTCCAGGGTAAAGGGATTGAATTTTCTCCACCTCTTACCTATGGTACATATGTATGATCAGATAGTAATTTGAAGAAGAAAAAACTAATTTTTCTTTGATCATGCTTACCCTTCCAGCTCCCCACGGTTAAATCCATATACAGAGCATTCCACTCTGCTACAGTAATAACTGAAATGTTCTCAGGATTTAACACCATTCTTATATCTTCTAGTTTTTTAACTAAAACATTTTTGTCTGGGAGGGCTGGACTAAGGTATTAAGATCAACAAATCATATTTTACTAGAAGAAATTGGTTTACCATCGTCGATCAAAGTATTAGCACAAGTTTGTTATCACTGCTCCACCATAACTACTTAAAGGATTGAATGAAGTTTTACACATACATTCAAAGGTCGTAGTTGGTCTTAAATTATGCCACTTGGACTCCAGCTTGGCGGCCAGAAAAGGCATTATAAAACTTTTGTTATTGCTACTCATTCTTTTTGGGTGGTCATATTAACATGGGATTTTCATTTAAAAACTTCTTTTATTGTCTAGTTGGCTTTACATGAAAAATATGGGACCATCATGGTAACCATGATGAGATTATTTGAAATGCAACTCCTAAATGTAAATAATGGGGTGTGTTCTCCAGCAAACTTTGTATGATAAAATTAGCGAGTCCTTCTCCTCCTTAATAAATGGTCATATCAACATGGGGTTTTCGTTAAAAGATTTCTTATGATGCAGTTGGTCCGGTCCTAATTGAAAATGGCACTGATATTATATACAATATGGCTATTTTGATGGCCAGATTGAAACTCTTGCTACAACTTCCTCCTGAATTAGGATGTCTGGTAGGTCCTAAATGAAGATGGTGCTGATATTACATCCAATATGGCCACCATAGAGGCTATCTTGAGAGCATTTTTATCGCTAAAGAATATCAAGAGTTGGCATCAGTGCTCGGCAGTTAACAAGAAAAAAATGGACTTGGATTTGTGGAAATTCTTTTTAAAAAAAAACATTTTTATGGTGTTTTTATGGCCGGACAACATGAGGAGATTATTTAGTGCTGAGCCAAGTGGAGGAAAATATCTTGCTTAAGGACACACCAATGTTGTTGATTTTGACTAATCTGATGGTAGGATTCAGACGTGCACCCTTTCTGTCATGAATCCAGCATGTTAACCACTTGGTAACCTATTATTTTCAAGTATAAACTATTATTTGTTTGGCCTCTATTTTGTGGTTTATGGCTTTTACAGAATCCTGATAATTGGTACCTCACAAAAAAATGGAAATCAGAGTATTGTTATGTAGCCTTACTAAAGATCAAGGTATGGCTGCTTGGTTATTGTAAGAATTCATGTTTTATTACCCATCATGGCATGGCTATTTAGTTATTGTAAAAATTCATGTTTTATTATCTGTCTACCAAAACTCATATTATTTATTCCATTCCTTGCTGTTGTAATAACATTGTAAGTGGAAAATAGTGTAAGGAAAATAAATGAAGTTTGAGGATTGCCAAACAGATCCTTTTTGTCATTTACAGAGTACATGATTCATGTATAAAGACTCATGCTGTAAGAGTCATTGAGTGGATCATTTTTCGTCAGTATTAAATAGGAAATTAGTACATCAAAAGATGGTGTTCAAAAAGAAATCTTCTGTAATTGAAAAGTGTCTTTTTCTTGTGTTATCTTTTGTGATGATTATTTTTTCCATATTTTTTTTTTCAGCTCTAAAGCTGTCATAGAATGGAACTGTAGTTACAGGCAGGTATGTATTATTTCAGCATGAATGTTCCTTCAAAATTTAAAGATGTACCTACATCCCAAAGTGTCGAAAGAGGACTGTGAGTGAGCAAGGAATGTTTGTGCTTTGTAGCAGGTGTCTTTTAAAAACAAAATGTTTGAAAGAACTTTTGCTTGAGCATTGTTTATTACTGCTGACAAAACTCCTTCCGCTTGGGGAAAAAATCTCGGAAAATTCAAGAGCAGGAAAATGCTAGGAGGGTACACAGGGCAGCATGTACCACCAGTAGTGTTTTCCTTTACAAATGTTCCTCAGTTTGTGTACTTGTCATCATCAGTATATATTCCCATTCTTGTATAAAACTAGTCTCCCATACATCCTTCAAATAGTTTGGAACATTAGTTACTGGAATCTATTTAGATTTTTAAAAGCCAGTACAGGTAAAACCCATTATAACGTGTTTCCACTTATAACACTATGACAGCATGGCTCCCATTATTTTATTTAAGGTGGCGTCTCTTTTTAGCATTTTACTTACATGCTCTCAGAAAAGCCGATATTTGTATACCTAGCAGATTTATAATCTCAGCACTGAGATATATTTATAATCTCAGTCAATGACACCTGCTCTGGAGGCCTTGTGGTTAGAGCATCCGACTCAGAAGTATGCGGTTGTCGATTATAACCCCGGCCGAGTCATACCAAATACTTACAAAAATGGTACTAACAGCTGCCTTGCTAGGCACTCAGCATGAAGAGGTTAGTGTTAGGACTGGTTGGCCTGGTGTCATTATTATGTGACTAGGTGTGACATCATGCTACATGTCTGCGGAATGATGCCCCAGTGCTAGACATCACTATAAACTGCCACGCTGCAGACATCTTGGCGACATGACTGAAAAAAAATGTTAAAGCTACGTTAAAAATTCTAATCACTACACGCACACACACATCTCAGCACTTTATTTAATGTTGCCTTAACTTCATGATGCACTGTTTCCACCATATTGGTATGTATACAATTCAAAACAAGTGTATTTTATGTCTTATGAAAGACGGTGAGCAAAGTAAATGATATAGGATCAAGACGTTAATTAAATCTGATGACATTGAAATTTCAATGCACATTTTCTATGGGGAAGTTTTTCAGACCTGTGCAACTTTGTTCATAGATTGTTTAATAAGTTCTTTCTTCTTCCAACATTAGACCTTTATTTAATGTCTCTCTGATTCTAGTTAAATATTGCATTTGGGTAAGTTTCTGAGGCATTGTTCATTACAGTCAGTCAAATCTTTATGTGGCTTCACCTTCATGGTTATGACATACCACCCATAGTAGATCACTGACCTGTATTTCAGACATAAATTACTTCATTTTCTCCTGGATTTTCTCATGGTCATGCAGAAAAGGGGTTGGCAGGATATTTAAATAACATTAATACAATTCTATTATTTTTATTATTATTATTATTATTATTATTATTGTTATTATTATTATTAAACATATATATGCACTTTATCACCTAATTTATTTATTGTCATTTCAGATTCAGATTCACAGTAGTACAGATTGCATGGGATGGGGTATTGTCTGCTTTGAGATGTGACCCATGGATTTAGTGGAACTGACAACAGATTACTGGAACAAGAAATCTTTGACATTTGTCTTTTTAAATCCAATTTATTTTTTGCTAGTTGACTTGTGATCTGGAACATTCAAGTTGCTAACATTTAAACTCTAAATTGATATCTGCTCCTGGTTGAAATAATTCTTGGATTTGTAATAGAATTATTCTGGAACAGTTGTTTGAAGACGAGGAGTGTGTTGATAGTACACCTGTACATAGGAACCGCATGTTTTCTTACTTTTGGTAAAAATTAAACTTCTGTTAGCAATTTTTCTTAAAGAAAGTTAGCACAATGTTCTGCATCTTTCACACAATGCAGAAAGATCAATCACAGTATGAATTTTTTTTATATTGTTAACTTGCAATTAATTCCTTAATTGTTTAAAGCTGTATTGTCCACCCACAACAAATTCTTTGTTGTTTGGGCATACAATTTGGCTTTTTAGGCCAGAAAGATTTGTGATTGCACTATCAGATCATTGTCCCATATACCATTTGATTTTGCCATTAAACTATAAAGAACTTGCTTTCTCTGTCATAAGCTGTATGTGTTATTAATTATCAGTTCATTATCAACTTTTAACTCATACAACAGGTTTTACTGTTTTAGTCCTTTTTAATTTCTGTTTAGATTCTTTCTTGGAAGGAAAACTTGAAATCTCATTGCTGTAATATATAATATTTACAAGTTTACTAGATGAATAGAAAATTTACCAGATCATTGTACCACATTCTGTAAAAAATGATTGAATTAGACATTAGATTCTCTAAAACAGTAGACCTGTATAGTGTTGGCTTTGTAAGATGAACTTTTGCACAGTTTAACAATTGTAAGGTGATTTTTTTTCTTCTTCTTTTGTTTTGTATTGTCAGCTATATTTACATTCAGTGTACATAGTGATGCAGTAAAATTTTACAGTATGAACAGTGAAGCCTGTTGTAGTCTTTTATCAGTGAATGCCTTGTTTAAAGGTAGGGCATAGATATTGCTTTTATTCACCTGACCAGTAACATCATCAGAATCTGAGCTTTTGGTTAACATTTTTCCTCACAGACTTAAATACCCAATTACTTAAGACATGTTTTCTACACCTGAATTGGGGTAGCGATTTAGTGCAGCTGTATATCCAAATATTCCAGAAACTGAATGAGTTATTGTTTACCATTTTTCCTCCATGATTCTCTGAAACAGGTTGTTAATCTGGACTCCTTGTTAATCCAAACAACAGAAATTGGGACAAAGTTTCCAGATTAATGGGTTCATTATATTTATTAAAATAATTCATCATATGCATTAGTTCAGGAATGGAAATTGCACCCAAAATGTCAGACTACCCATCCTCTTTCCATCTGCTTGTATTTTTTCTATCATGAATACCATCATTTTTCATAACTATAATCTTGTAACAATGCTCATCCATCCACAATTTGAGTCCTACTGTACATACCTTCAGTAAAATTTGCAGGCATGTTTTCCTTTGCAATTACAGGAAACCCAGACATGATTTTTATCCATTTTAAAGAGGAATTCCGCATTTCTCCTGACTTGAATCAGATTTTGCTTGATATATATTTTTTATATCATCTCGAATCCGTTTTTTTTTTAAACTGCCTGGTCCCATTCCAAAACAACCCATGTAAATTATTTGTTCCATATATTAGCTCACGACTCTCGCAAAGAGTATTCTAATTGGTCAAAGGTTTAAATTCATCTTTGTGTAGTGGAAACTGATAGCAATGGAAAAAAGGATGCTTGCAAAACATTGCGTCACAAGTAGTTGAGAGAGACCATGACACGAAAAGGTTAGATAAAGGTTAAAAAAAAGTGTATGAAAATGGGAAGAGCTGGAGCGAAAAGTTGACGGAAATTTAGTTGGTCAGTTTATAAGAAACTGAATGCTAGAGGACTGGCATTTTGTGACCTCTGCAAGAAAGATCTGAGTTACGGTAATCGAGTTGTAAGAATTTGGAACAGCACCTACAAAAGAAGCTGCATGCCGAAAAATTGAAGCTCAGAAGGCATCTGGAAAAAGTGCAGTTAATTACTATAAGAAGATTTCTTGAATGAGAGAACAGATGTAGCCCTCTGTCAGAATATGTGCACTGCATATCACAAATACAAGCACCAGCTTGAAAGGAAAATGTCACTTGCTGAGAAGGAAAAGAAACAATTGCACATTGAGACAAAAAAAATCAGTGGTGACAAAAAGGAAGGTTAAAGAAATCTTTGCCAAAGCCGCAAAATGAGCTCAACTGGCATGCCAGGTATAACGGTACCAATCGAACAAACCCAGGTGGGTGGAGCATAAGGTGTAGAGAACATTGTATTCAGAAATAAACAACAGAACTAGCTGTGATTGGTGCATTGTATAAGAGTTATACTTTGTTAGTCTTAAAAAAAAAGTTGAGCCTCTTGGCAAAGTGAGATTATCTTAATTCTTATCTAGATCATATTTTGTATTTTTTTTTTAAAATTTAAAATGTAGTACACATGGCTGAAAATGTGTATGTTGTTACTAGATAACTCTTACCCCTGTCTAGTTCCAGTAGAGTTATCTCTCTTAAATGCAATGGAGTACCTGATTTTGTCCTTGTGAAATTGACAATCTAACTTTGTTCTCTATGACAGTTTGTGACATGCATGCTTAGGTAGGGTAGAAAGTATATTTATTTCACAAAACATTAGCATTGAGGTATATGGAAAATCAATTGGTATCGTGATACCACAAACAGGTTGTGTCCATTGGAGAAAAAGATAAGTGAAAGTATGGGATTATTTGTACATAATTGATATACTTGGGTGTTTATTTTATAGATTTGTAATGAATTTATATATAATTGATGTACTTGGGTGTTTATTTTATAGATTTGTTATGAAAAGAGAGTAGTATAATGTATTTGCTGCAGAAATTGACATTATTATGACTTAATTACGATGTGAACACTGACATATACATGAAAAACTTCAGCAACAATAGTATTGGAGAACAAATTGATGTGACAATAAATGTTGTGAAATTATTCAAGTAAAGTTTAACATTTTTGGTAAGTTTATTAGTTTTCAAATGATTATTTACCAGGAGCAGTTTTTGGACCCCCAGATGAGAGGTACTGCCCCTTGAGACCCCAGTGGGGGAGGACCCTCAAACCCCCCCCAAAATGTTTTAGACCTTTTTTTGTGGAAGATCATAATCATGTCTGGAAACCTATCTATTTAGGGTCCAGAAGTCCAGAAGTCAAAGGCCAGGGTCATTGTAACCAACCAAAAGAAAAAGGTTCAGAAAAATAACTCTAGTACCTCACAGACCTCATTCATTTGGATTGTTTGTGTAACCTTTCAATTCATGATCACATAAGAAATCTTGATATGTACAATTACATTAGCACACTTTTCAATGTTTTTACTTCGAATATATTCGCTGATTACATGAACATTAGGGAAATTAACCCTGCTACACAATAAAATTTGACTTTTCCATCTATACCATATAAACCAAGGGCAGAAACTCTTGTCCACTGCCTCCCATTGCTGCCACCATGTGGCACAGTTTTTAAGATTTTGCTCCAGTGCTTGCAACAAAGTGGTGAAGGCCTTCTGAACTTCTGTGACTACTGCTATGGTTTTCAACCTTCTATCCAGAAATATGGTAGTCTAGTGTGGAATCTGCTACTGATGGTATTTATTATTTTTTTGTTTTGATGAATATTTGTGTGAATCTTGTCACAGTTTTGGACCAATTTATTCTGACCTTGTGTTTCAGCATAGTATTGCTGATTCTTGTTATGTTTCAATTTTCACTGCATGATGATGAAATTTGCCATTCTCACATTCTTCTATGCGATTGTCAGATTCAGAAATGTGTTGCCTGGTGCAGTAGGAATGATGCAGTTTCTTGAGTCAGGGAGATTTATGCTTATGTCTGTCTCACACCTTGATAATTTTGACCTTATTGGTTAGTGTCCTCCCATTATAGGCAGCCAAGTGGGTGTATGTGCCGCAAATGTATGAGCATAGCCTTCGGATTTGTCAATTCAGGCACATGATTGTTTTTTTGCTGGACCTTAATGATCAGTTCCATCATACCATGGTGCTTTATGATGCCATTCCAGTTCCCAACCAGCCTGTCGAGCCATCTGGTCAACTATACCTAGTGCACAGTGACTAGTCTTACATACAGGTATATGGGGCATAGATTGTGGAAATTGGAATATTGCTTAAAGGATCTGTTGATTTTTATCATGCCTTAGGCATAGCCAGTACCGGAGCCAACCATACCACCATCCATATGATTGATGCTCATACCAACCAGTCAACCATTGAGTCAGCGAACTGTATCATTAAAACATTGTATGCATCCAGCAAGTCGTTTGTTCACAGCATCCTCATTGGCACAGTACTGCAGTACATACAGAGAAATAGTAATGCCTCCAGGAAAGTTTTACTGGGACATGCCAGTTTTTGAAAGGCCTCCACCCCCTACAGCCAGTCAGGGTTCAGTGGACTCAGATGAGCAGGAGAACCCCTCCCATCTTCTGCATTCATCAAAACGAGATTGCAAAGTGTCTGCCCAACAAGATATGCAATCCAGGCAATTTGAAGGCTTTCTTCTCAGAGACAATTACCAGTGACCGTTTCTTCTGCAGGACTGTAAACAAAAATATTGCGGCTGTAAATATGACTGCTCCATTATTTTACAGAGTTGACAAAGCTGTTTTTCACATAACCTCAAAACAGGTATGTTACATCATAGCCACATCATTGATGTTGAACTTTGCATCATTATATATTTCAAGTTTCTAAAAGACCTTCTATACCTGAGAGTCAGCATCTTGGATTGTAAAAATCATCAACAGAGCAGTACATCATTTTTCAGCATATGCTTGACAGCCTCTGCTACCTTGGAATTGGTGCGACATGTCTTGTTTTCATTCAAGATTATTTAAGCCTCATCATGCCCTGACACTGATCAGGTACTGCCCGTTCAACTTGCCGCTTAAATTTCATAAGCATACTTGCCCAGTCAGTCTTGGTGCCAAAGAAGAGGTGAGATAATGAATAATTTACTGACCAATCACACAATCAGCTTTTGATCCCAGTCATGTTAGGAGATAACTACCAACTCAGTTGAGGTGTCTTATGGGGAGCAAGAAACCGAGTTTCTCATTAACCTAACCCTCCTAAGTCATACCACTTACTCATCCTGCCTGCATGCAGACAGCATACTGGTGGGTGCCATACACCTGCATTTCCACTTTCATTTGATCACACTCTTTTTGCAGAATGTATGGAGATTTAATTTTTTTAGAGAGATTTTGAACTTCATTTGTTTAACTCACTCCTATTTTACCCATTAATGACAAACAGGCGATGACGATTGTTTTAAAAATTGCAATCTCCATGATTCTAGTCTAGGCTTTTCATATATATATATATACACACACAGATACACACACACACACACACACACACACACACACACACACACACACACATATATATATATATATATATATATATATATATATATATATATATATATATACAACAAAACACAGATCCAGTTAAAGCTTTTATTTATAATTATACTGTTTGCCAAGAAGGGCTATCTGCTGCTACTTATGAAACTGTTTTATTCATTCTGTAAGTGAGTGATTCAGCGGCTACTGAATGGCACAACGTGGTTGTACAGAGGTCACAGCTGGTCTGTGAAACTCCCTGACAGAATGTTCTGGATAACCCTTGAGTAAAGTTTCTTCAGCGGAAACTGAAGGAGCCCAGCAAAGACTGGGCTGTCCAATGAAGGTTGGGATGACAGTGGCAGCTGTGTGGACTTCACTCAATGGTTTAGTTTGAATACACCATATAGTGCTGACATTAGATTCTTGGGTGAATAAACGGAATGGAATGAAGTGAATGCCCAAAGAAAACATATGCAGCAGATGTTGTCCCCCAAGAATTAATAGTTGGGAAGCCTTCAGTGTTCAATGAAGAAAAAAAAAATGTTTATACAACATGCACATATCAACAATAATGAAAAAGAAAGGTATACAAACATATATCAGTCTATGAATTATGATAAATGTCAAGAATGTCCCAGAGTGGTTCCATGCCTGTCTTGGATTATGGTAAAGATGAACTATGGGAATTTGAGAATGGAAACGACTAAGTTACCACCACAGCCAGTTCCAAGAGAAGCAAGATGATCACATCCATGAAATGGGTAGAAGAATTCCATAGAATGCAATAACACCTCCAGGAATAAAGAAACTGAATGCATGTATGGCTATGAAAAATATGGATATGCACAAGTGCCACACAAAGAACACTGGTATCACACGCATGCAGAACTAACACAATGAATACAGAAACATAATGAACCACTATGTAAAACTGGAGCCCCAGCAATTACATCACATGGTACTGTAGCGATGAACTGGATCCAGAAACACACATCCAGGATGGAATAAACTGTGTCAATGTGAGACCTTCCATCCCTGTAGGTTGAATGCAGCATGATCATGGTAACTGTGTATTACTATCTGCATCAGTTGCCATGGCCTTCTGCACTGCCCGAATAGTACCCGAAGGTGTGTGAAAGTATCTTGTGTAACAATCCAAAGACCACCGGCCCAGAACTTTGATTATATGGTCTTCCAGCCGGGACGCTGCCGCTGAAGTTGCTGCACCTATACGGAATGAATGGCCACTATACTGGGAAGTGTCCAGTCTCATCTTACAGTAGACAAGTCGCATATAAAATACACACACACACACACACACACACACACACACACACACACACACATATATATATATATATATATATATATATATATATATATATATATATATATATATATATATATATATATACGAATTTGATTTGACTGGAACAAATCAAACAAATGGACAACAGTTTTTCTATCTTACTTTATTAATATCTATAGAAATCATTAATGGTTGACATTTTAAATTCATTTATATGGGAGATACTACAAACGTTTTTTTCAAAATAATACCTGTTGATCAAACATCTGACCTTTTCCACAAGTCTCCAAAACATGAAATTCACATTTAGAGGCACAGTTATGTTTCTGTACAAAGTCTGTTAGGTTCAGCTTGAATGATCCAGTGTAAGTACTCATTTTTTTCCTTCTTCCCCAGAATTATGAAGCTGTTGAAGTTTGTTAACACAGTATAATTTTCAAGTGACAATGTAACTGACAGAAGACTGATGAAACTTTGCTAAGATTTATGGGAAGGGTGAGCTTGGTCTTTTGTGGGTGGTATTTTGATTATAACTTTTGAGAAATCTCATTAGATGGTGGCTGCAGCTGAACATTGTCAAGTGTTTCCTGATCACAGGGATTTGTTAATTGCACAAAACAAGCACCTGCACTTAACTGAATATGGGAATCAACTGCAGCACTGAACATGTGTTGAATCAAATGCTTAACCAAATGACTTTTCAAAAGGGAAAACAAAGCTGCTCTCTTTTCAAGCAGTGGCTTTAGATCCAATATGCACTTGCACAAAAAAAAAATATGTGAGGTGGAATATCACTTTAATATGAAATATGAAAGGCTTATGAAAGAGGTAAATACAAATCAAATCAGTATTTACAGAAAATACAAAATACAAATATGGGTTGTTCAGACTTGAATGACAACAGAAAAAATATCTACTGGAAAATACCTATGGTAAACAACATTGATGGACACTGCACATGATTACCAATATTTTGTTTTGTGTTTTCATATTTTTAAAATCCATCAGAATTTAGATAGAAGTATTTGGTAGTGAATAAATTTAATAGCTGAATAAATTGCATACCGTCAATCCATTTCTGGATGGGAATAGTGGCTCAAAAATGTGTGATTTGGACTTAATGTAGCTTCAATATATTTTCAATCATATCACTACGATGTCTGCAGTATGGCAGTTTATTGTGATGTCTCACACTGGGACTTACAAAAATGGTACCTGCAGCTTGTTTGCTTGGCGCACAGCATTAAGAGGTTAGTGTTAGGACTGGTTGACCTGGTGTCAGGATAATGTGGGTGGGACGTTGTGCTACATGTCTTCAGCATGATGTCCCAAGCGCTATAGGTCACTATAAATTGCCGCACTAAAAAGATCATGGCGATTTGACTAGATTGTTGCTAAAGCTGCATTAAAAATCCATATCACACAGACACGTACATGCATCCCAGTTATAATTTACACTGAAGAAAATAGATTCATATTCATTATCACACTCAGCTTTAAACAGAATCTCTTGGAGAAATACTAAAAAGGTGTTTGTAGCTGTCCTGGCTGTAAGGTCAGATAAGCTGGTCTTTGTCTGTCATGCATCATGGATTGACAGTTTACTCCTCTGTAAGACTGCTCAACAGAATGTGATTGAATTTCACCAGTGGTATCTTAGCTTGAGTCTCTCTGACGTGTACAGATGATATTTATCCACCTTTAATCACTGTCATTACTAGAAATAATTTGTCAAAAAATACGACTTTTTCGAAAACACTGATGAACATAATTTGATAGTAAATATCCTGGAATAAAGAGCTTTAAGTTTTATTCAAATGGCATTGATTAACCATAAAAATGAGTGATGTTATAAAAACAATATGAAAACCTTCCAACGACTTATTCTCAAAAATGTCCTCTTAGAATTTAATCAAATTTGAAGCCTTCTTGCATGAAGGGCTTTTAAATTTGTTCAAATTACTTTGATTTGACTGTTGTTACTAATGGCCAAGTGAGTTTTCAACATGGACTTCTGATCATCGACAATCTCTGTTTTTACTTCACAAAATCCAAAAGACCCATTTCAACCAAATTTGGCAGGAAGCATTATATCGTAAAGGGCTTTAAAATTTGTATAAATGATGCCAATCTGCCTGCCACCATGACCTAATATAGAAAAACCTTTAAATAGTTGCTGGTTACTGTAAAACTGCCCTTAAAAGAACTAGGTAAAATTTTATAGAAGGTATATTCGTGAATGAAGGCTTTTCAATGTTTTACAAATGAGGTTGATCTTCAATCAAATATGACCTTTGTTACTAAAAATAGAAAAATCTCAAAATCATTTCTCAAAAAATACTGTACAAAATGTGACCAAATTTAACAGCATCCTTGCTCAAAGGGCTTTAACATTTGTATAGCTGCTGCTGATCCACCGTCAACTATGTCCACCGTTACCAAAAATGAGGTGGGGTGGCCGAGTGGTCTAAGGCACTCATCATTGCCATCTCACCACTGCCTGCGTGGGTTTGAGTCTCAGGTTTGGCCAAACTAGGTATGTGAGAAAGCTTGCCATTAACTTCTCATGGTTATTTTCGGGGTTTTCCCCAGTTCTTTCTCCATGATTTGTACTGGCCACTATGTATAGCCTATCTTGTGCTGAAAAATGGTGTTAAACCCTACAACAACAGCAGCAAAAAATGTAATAATATTTAATTGTTTCCAGGAAACCACACAACATAAATTGACAAAATTCTAACAGAAAATATGATGCTGGACAGATTGATAAAAATTATGCCATTCTAAAACTGTTGCAGATGTACAATCAAACATGAACACTGTTAGTAGTGAAGGGGGTTAGATTAGCCTCAATGGGAATTAGCATTAAAAACACCCTTGGGTCAGATTAGCCTCAATGGAAATTTAACATGGAGAAAAATCGTGGGTCAGATTAGCCTCAATGGAAATTTAACATGGAGAAAAAATCGTGGGTCAGATTAGCCTCAATGGAAATTTAACATGGGAATAAATTGTGGGTTAATATACGTACAAGGGGAATGGAACATGGGATTTTTTTTTAAAAAAAAAATTTTTTTAAAAAAAGGGGTAGGCAATTGAAAGGCTATCTCTTTTCGAGAAATATGGGGGCCCTGAAAAGGGCCTTTGGTTTTTTTTCTTCTTTTAACTTCTTAACTTTTTCCACCATCCTCTTATTTTGTCCATCATTCCTTTCTTCTTCTTCTTTTCTGTTTCCGGCAGCCAGTCCGGGTGGCCCATGGCCCGGAACTTCTCTTGGATTTTCATCCAGTTCGTGTTCAGTTTTTCGAATTCATCCTTTTTTTTCTATTTTCTTCTTCTTTTCTTTCCTTTGACCACTTTTCTTTGATCTTCTTGACCTCTTCGGTCAGCACATTCCTCATTAGTTCTTCAGCTTTCTTAAGTTTTTCTAACCCCCACTTCGCGAAACACCAATCTGTCCATTCTACAATGTCTTCTAGAAAGCACCTTGCACTCGTCACATGATCTATCGCTTCTTTTAACTTACCCACTTTGACATACGGTGGGTTAATTAAACCTCTGATTCTCTTCTCCTCATCCTCTATCATTTCTTTTACAATATTTACGGATAAGTGGAGGCTGGTTACTTGTCTTGAGACGAAGCCTTTTGTCACTGCATACCTCCATTCCTGTTCAACCCTTTCTACTACACTCAATCCATCCACCATCCAATACCAACTTCCCATAAGATCGTTGTATAAAGCTGAAGCTGCTGGCATCTTCTTGTTTGCTTATTCCGTAGAATGGGTTCCAATGGCCAACACTGTTAGTTTTATACTGAAAGCGCGTACGTGAAGGAAAACATCCCCCTAAAACATAAAATTGATCTTACCTAGATCATGACCCAACAACGCGCGGACGTGAAGGAAAACATCCCCTACTTTCTCATTTCATATAATAAAAACCCTAACTATACTCTTCACATACGCTAAGAAACAATAAATAAACCCATAATCTACTATTCACACAAACATACCTAAGCTCTTATAAACACTAACACACCAACACATACACTCTCACTATCAATAAAGAGTTAGTGTTTATTTTCACACTACTCTACCTACACACATTGGCAAATTGATCGTTATTTCTTTTCTAGAGTATTGGGTAGCCCTGAAAAGGGCTGTTTTTTTTTTTTTTTGAACTCCAGATGCACCTATCTAATGGTTGCACCTTCCAGGCCTGGCGCCACACACGCATCTTTGACTCCAGTCTCTTTTTACTTTTTGTCTTGAGAGTGCAGAGGCGGGATGATTCGCTTCAGCACCCCAATCCTCTGTCTCGGGAATATTGTACGACATCCTCTCTTCTAGTTATTTTTCCTCCTCTTCCTTCTGTCTTCTCTCCTCTTCGTTCTTTATTCTTGCTTCTTCTACGATAGCCTCCGCTGATAGTTCATTTACTATGCGCCTGGCATATTCCAGGTGCATCTGGAGTTCTAACAGTTTCACTATTCTGGTGTTCATTCTTCTGGTGTTGATCAATCAACAAGGGTAGCTAGACTGCCGAGCGAGTTTCAATTTATAGTGAAAGCGCGGACGTGAAGGAAAACATCCCCCTAAAAACATAAAATTGATCTTACCTAGATCATGACCAAAAAACAACAACAACACGCGGACCTAAAAGAAACACTTACTTTTTATGCTACCCATCACTATTTTAAAATTTTTTATAAATCACTTCAATAGACTATCCACATACGCAAAGCAATCCAATCTAACTCCAAATATACACCTCAAACACCAAAAAAAACATGATTTTAATCTACTATTCATACCAACTTACTTAAGCACTTACAAACACAAACACATACCCTCACATTTTAAAAAAAAGAGTTAGTGTTTATTTTCACACTACTCTACCTACACACATTGGCAAATCGATCGTTATTTGTTTTCTAGAGTATTGGGTAGCCCTGAAAAGGGCTGTTTTTTGTTTGCTATGGCATTCTTTTTAGTTTCTAAGAATGCGATGTCCTCTGAGGATAGACTTTCTGGCGATAGGTCTGCTTCTTCGGAAAGAGAAGAAGAACTCTTTGGTGTCGATACGACAATCGACAAAGCCTCTGTCAGCTTCAGGTTGCTGCTGCTGCTGTTGTTGTTGTTGTTGTTGCTGTTGCTGCTGTTGCTGCTGTCTCTGAAGTCTGTACTTCTCTGTCCATTCTTCTTTTTCCCTGTTCATTTCTTCTCTGAAGAGTTCTTCTATCAGGTCTTCAGTGATTTTTACGTTCTCTATTTCTTCTGGCTTCGGTATCAGACTGTGTCTGACCCTATGCAAATTCACGTAGGCTTCGTTGAGTTTAGCTAGTTTGGAGCACATCTTCTTAGGAGGATGAGTCGACAATGGATGGTTAGACTGGAAACAACCCCGGTTCTTAAAGTCAAAGCGCGGACGTGAAGGAAAACATCCCCCACACGGTTTTCGAGTCGCAACGTTCAGTGAGTGTCATGAGAGGGATAGTAAGGAATCAAAGAGCATCAATCCAACATTCTTATAGCTAAACAAAAGACAAAGGCATTTTTTTCAAAACACAACATTTTTTATTCAAAAATCACTTAACACTAAACAACAACTCTAACATTTTTAACAATAATCCAACACTATAACATCAAACAATTTTTTTTCTAACACAAACATTTTTTTCTCAATTGACAATCTACTTTAAACAGGGCTGACAACGTTGTGAATGAAATTGTGATTTCCACTGTTGGAAATCATTAGGCCATTGATGGACACTACGTTTCCTAGCTTGAGACAAAAGATAAGCATAATGGTCACAAAACCATCCATCTACTTTCACATCGTTTCTAGCAGAAGAACGAGGATCAAAATGAGTCACTAAATGTTCTAAGGAATAGCCCAGGCTGCGATGATGCAGAAAATACACACAGTACTGTCCACACACCAAGGAATCTGTGCCTTGTAATTTCACGTTATTGAATCGGGTAGTCTGAGCATTTCTTCTCATAAAGTCGATGATATCGTCTTCCAAAGGGGGCAATCCGTACGAATCGAAATATTCCACACATCCTTCTTGAGGAAAGTAGACGGCTACCCAGTGGGTTCCTGGGAGATGACTGTCGTCCGTGTTGATCACGTAAGCTTGATGGTCTTTAGGTTTGCGATGAGGGAGTTCATCTTTAGCACAGACGACAGGATTCCAAGAAGCCGTATACGAACTGTGGTTCAAAAGGTAATAAAGTTCCCAGGTATCCATGTTTTGTGTGGTTTTTTTCTTCTTCTTCACAGGTAATAATAAGTCGTCAATTCGATCCTGACTTTTTGCTTGAAAATGTCTGACAAATAACCGTTTCTTCGTTTCGTCTCCTCACTCTGATTCAGGAGAGCTTCGATACGATGGATCTCTTGAGTGGTTAATGGTGGACAAGAATGTTCACGCAAGTCTTTATACCACTGGTGCAACACGTCTTCGTCCGAGATGAGACTCCAAGCTTCGTCCAGATACTCGTCCAATTTTTCTTCTTGACTCAACATCAGGCATTTATCGTGTTGAATTTGACTGGGATGATCGTTTTGACATCCATAGCAATCTTTCTTGATCAATTCCGTCATTTTTTCGACCAAGTGTTTGGCAAAACAGGAGACTAAATGGGCTTCTTGTTCTGGCCATCTCGACTTCATCATGATCACTTCTTCTTTTTCCACGGTCTCCTCACATTCCATGTCTAAAGTTTCTCCACTAGGTAAAGAGGGATAACAGTCTTCCATGGCTTCGAGTAATCTAGAATGACTTCTCTCAAACTGTTGATTTCTATGGTATTATCGAATTCTGCATACAGGATGACGTTCACTGTCTTGTCCAGTGGTCCTGCAAACTGAAGTTCCACACGAATCTGGCCAGATTTTATAGGGTGGAAATGTCCCTCGTCGCTGCCTTGGTCTGGAGTGAAATCGAAAGCCCACAAAGCATAGCCTCCTGCGTAATCCTCGTACGTAATGCCGTGACTGGTGTTGGTTCCTAACTGTCCCGTGGCTTCGTACAGGGACAAGTACGACCTTAAGTAATTTATCTTATTCTCGTCGTCACTAAAGACAGGTTCGAAAGGTCTGGTACACAAGGTCTTGCCATCGCGACTGACTTCGACTTTCTTCACATAAAAGTGTTTAAAGTTGAAAGGATTTTCTTTGAAGGCTCCGTTGAAGGCTGAATTCGAGACCATACCAAGGATTAAACGCTTGGGTAACTGTCCTTGAAACAGATGATCTTCGATCATGGAATGCTGTCCAGCAGGAATGGTGAACGTTTTCACTTCCACACGTCGTATGGGATACTTGGCGGTCGTTCTGCTCAACGTCTGACTGATGTCGTTTCCCACTTTAGGTAACACTTCCACACGGCGTACGTAGAGTTTGGCCTCCTCGATTTTGCTTTTGGGATTGATGTCAGCACTATCAGCTATCAAATGGAAAGCGGCACTGCTACGATTCAGTCTCAAGCGGACATTGACCCCGTTCAGCAAATATTTCTCTTGCAACCACATGTCCAAATGCAAACGATCCATCAGTTCTAAACTCTTTCCATTTTTGATTTTGTTTCTTCGTTCTACAAATCCCTCATTGGTGGTTATTTTTGATTTGGGGTCAGCTTCAAGATCTGTTTTATCGAATTCGTCCGCTTCGTCAGGTTCCCATAGCACGCAGGCATTGAGATGGGTGTTCTTGGCATCTATTCCGTACGTCAAGAGATTTTCCAGGTAGGCACGGTAAGGGTAAGTATCCATGCTGCTACTGACTAGTTTGTTATTCAAGTACAAGTCCACTGAGCTGAACAAGGAATGCATGAAATTGTTGACGGGAGCTACTGGCTCATTGTCTATAGTATTTCCATCCTTATCTAGAACTTTGACTTTCAAGTACAAGTAACTGCTATTCAGATCGATGTAATCTTCGGGCTGTCCCTTGATTTCAAACTCGATGGGAGCGGAATCGGCAAGTGAGGAGACGGGGTGAAATTCCACCCACTGGGATTCTTGCATCGTCATCATGGTGGGGGGCATGGCAAACAGATCCAGTTCCATCTTGGAACAGGCGCAAGACTCTCGGTGCATCATTTTTTGTTCTGTTCTTTCTCAATAATCGAAAACGTCTATGTCTCGAACGGTTCTTCTTTTCTTGGCCTTTCTCGCTTGAAGTCTGGTGAAAGGGTGTTTTCTTCGTCGTCTCTTTCTACCTTGTCCTTGCTGAATGCCTGACTCAGTAGCGTGCAGGGCATTTATAGGTGTCTCTCGTCGACCCAAAATGTCTTTGCCCGTTTGCAGCAAGACATTTTTGCCAGCCCTCATGAAGGCTTCTTTAGGGTTTTGCTTGTCGATGATGACATTTTGGAGAAATTCTTTGCCTTGCGTCAGTGCCGCATCTTTCAAGGCGTGCAATCCGCGTGTCACCATCGGTTTCAACACCGGGGCCACCGAACGAAAGGCCGATTTTAACATGTCTCCTAAACCGTGTCCTCGCTGTCGTGCAACCCCTCGGTACACTGGATACATGACTTACTTACGAGTCGTGAGAGAACCGTTTTCGAAAATGGAGTTTCACCGTGACTTTTCCTTTGGTGAATGGAATATTTTGTCCCAGATCTCCTTTTATAGCAATGTTGACCGTGTCCAAATAAGACTTGCTGACAGGCAAATAGTGAGGATGGACAAATTCGCGGTGGATGTGGTAAGTGTTTCCACCTTCCTCGTCAGTGACCGTGGCAGAATTTACTTTGAAAGGAATGACACGTAGTAACGGTACGGAGGTGTGTCCCACCACGTTGTACTCCACCACATCGGAGTACACAAAGATCAAATTCAGTCTTTGGGTCAGTTCTACCGGGTAACGAAAATACCTTGCAAAATGCCCGTCGTTGTCAATCTCTGCCCTTTTAATTTTTTTGGTCTGCTTATCCGTGACCAAATTGAGGTCTCCACCCAAAATGTCATACAATTCAGGGCAAAATTTAATACGTATACTTCTTTCCTCACTTTCAAATTTGATGAGTAGACGGTGAGACAGTTTGTGGTACTCGATGGTGACACGTTTACCTTCTTTGGTCAGAACTTTGTCAAAGGTTGCATAGAATTTGTCAGCGATGGCTTCCACCAGATGTTGACCACTAAAATAATGGCCTGGGTTAATTTTAAAGTGATAAACGAAAAGAGGAGGAGGAGGAGGAGAAGAAGAGTCACTGCTGCGGGGTAATAGCTCCTTTGCAAGATGTGAGTTATGTTGAGGACTGCCCGTCATCTTTTGCTGCAGTGCTGGGTCCAGAATTTCGACGTCAAAAGTGTTTTGAGTTTCAGTGATGTTTTTGATTTGTGTTGGGTGAATCATTTCTACCAAAGCCACTTCCCAATGGGCTTCGTGATCTAAGGGGATGGCCTGAGGTAATTTGGCCGTGTAACAGCACAACGTGTTATTGGGAAACACCTCCATGGAACTGTCACTGGGTAAAGTTAAGTAAAATTCGTTTTGGTGACTCATAATTCCAGAGTTCTGTGGCTGTCCGAGGGGTTAGTGGACGTCAGAGGCGTGTCTCGGCCCAAAATGGGGTTCTGGTTGTGGTTGAAGTGGTGACTGGCACTGGCACTGGACACAACGTTCCCGTTCGAGGAGAATTTCAGGGAGGGATTGGGAAGCAGGTAACCGATGCAACTGCTCAATAAAATGGTCCACAATTGTTTGTCTCCTTGTTGCAAACTCAAATTGGCAATGGCTGCCCCGATGACACAATACACCACGAAGATTTGGCAGAAAAAGACGATTTGCGTTTTAGGCACACGTTCTCCACACCACACCCACAAGGGTTGTTTTTGTAAATCTTGCACAGAAGAACTAGGTGAAGAAGGAGTGGTCGACGTAGCTGCGTCTGCTGTGTGAAAGGGCATGATGGTCACTTCTTTTTATAGTCGATGACTTGCGAAGCGTCAATCCAAGAATCGAAACTGGGTGGATATCCTTTCCAACGTACTTTGACTTCTTTGACACGTCGTTTGCCTACTTTACGGGTTCTGCGTTCGAGAATGCTTTTGATGTCGTACACGTCGTCTTCTTTTTTGGTGACACGTTGTAACTCGGGTAAATCAAACGTTCCTTTGAGTACTTCTCCGTTCATGTCTTCCAATTTATAGACGGCAGGATGACGACCATGCACTCGTCCAGTGACGCGAAACAGTTCGGTCGTCCAGTTAGGTAAGTAACCTTTGTCGAAAGTGCGTTTGGTTTTGCCAATGCACACCCAATCTCCTACGGTCAACTCTCCACTTTTCTTGGGGACAGCCCTCGTCGGGGACGTACCAAACAGGCGCTCAAACACCAGCACTTCGTTCTCGGGAGTCACGTCTTGCGGGGCACGTCCGATGCTTCGATGGTAAGATTGGTTGTACGCTTGCACCAGGTGCGGTAAGATGTCGATGTACTTCAGAGTGTGGTGATGCGTAAAATATTTCCACATGCGTTCTTTCAAAGTGCGTTGAAAACGTTCCACGATGCTGGCTTTGGTTTCGGGATTCTCGGTGGTAAAAAAATGAATGTCACGTTTCTTTAATTCGTTTTGGAAAGCTTGGTTCAGAAATTCGGTGCCTTTGTCCGTTTGCCATCGAAGAGGGTGACGACCGCTTTGTTTCAACACCCGTTGCAGGGCTCGCACTAACTCGCTGCTCGATTTGGAAGTCAAGGGCACGACCCAGGCAAATTTGGAAAAGACGTCGATGACACAAAACAAATATTTGTAGCCACGATTGTAGCTGGCCAAATGAGAGACATCGGCTAAATCGGCTTGCCATTGATGATCGATGCCTTCCACTCGGGTGCGACTTCTGGCAAACTTGCGTCGAATGGGTTTGTGCAAAGTGTAGGTAGCTTGTTCTTGTAACCATCGTTGCACTTGAGGTAAACGGAGACTTTTCAGTCGAGTTTTGGCAGCACGATACAATTTTTGAACTCCTGCGTAACCTGCAGGATGGGAGGGATCGTAGTAAATGCTGGCTAAGACTTTTTCCATTTTGTTGGTTTGTTAATAAGTCACCCACTCTTCGGTGATGCTACTTTGGGTGGGACGAAAGGGTGGTTTGGAAACGGATTTACGTGTCCGATGGGCTACGGGAGTAGAAGTCGAAGGTAGTGGTGGTGGAGGTGGAGGTGGCAATGGAATGGCTTTGGTTTTCTTTTCTTTTTTCACTTCTGGTTTCCCTTCTTTCCTTTTCACTTCTGTCGAAGGAGGCGTGGACATCATCTTTTTAACCCAAGCTTTCATTTCTTCTCGTTGGGGTGTGGGGGACGGGGTCAACAAGGATGCTGCAATCTTACTCGAAATGGGAGCTGCTGACGGTGTTTGAAACACTTCGCGGATCTCTTCTTCCTCAGGTCTTTGTGGGGTAGCATCTCTGGTGACCCTTGGGGATGGTAGTGGTGGTGGTGGTAATGATGATGATGATGGTGCTGGACTTTTCATCAAGGTCTTAAAATCTTTTAGAGTGGGTAAAGCTGTTTCGTCTAAAGCTTTCTGGTGAAAGAGTTGCAGTCTTTGCAAGAGTTGACCGTACTTTTGCGATTTTTCTGTTTCGGACAAATCTTGGCGATCCATCAAGGATTGCAATTCGTGTTGTAACTGGGACATCTCGCTCAAATTGGGATTGGGAGGTAAATGCGGGGTGCGTTGTTCTTGCCACCGATGGTATTCCATCCATCGTTTGTAAGGCACTAAAGCTAGTTTTCGTCCTTCCATGGGGTTGTCAGGGGTCGATTCTGAGATCTTGGGACTTCCGAGGGCCTTTTTATCTTGCTCCCACCAGTCCTCCCAACATGGTTCCCAAGACTCCTTTCAGTATGGGGCCTAACAAGAGAGGCAAAATGCCTCCACGTTGGACCAACATCTTCTTTTTTTGACGAATGGGAATTTTCTTTTGAACCATTTTCCGAAGAACGTGACGATGTTTGCCTAAGCATTGTTTCTGGTGTTTGGACAAAGGGATCGTACCTTTCAAAACGTTCAAACAACATTCGCACACGGTATCGATGACCTCTTTGGAGGCCGTTTGAATGAGTTTTTTCGTAGGGGTGGAGAAGCTTTGGACAGGACAGATAACATGTCCCCATGTTTGGCTAAACGTGGTGGCAGTCCTTTCCTTTTCTTTCCTTGGGGTTTTCTGGAGGGTGACATCTTTGAGTCTTCAGGAGCACCAAAAAACACTGATACCCTACTTGGTCACAGGCCTTTTTTATACTGGAACGCGTCGCCACTGATTGTCTTTACGTCGTATTAGTTTGAGGACAGGCATCACACGTCGTGCAGGGGTACGCAATGGACTAAATCGAGCCAGTTCTTGTTTGGACAAATCCAGTAAACTTTGTAACATGCCTGATCTTTCATGGACTTTGATTTTGGGAGAAGGTACTTTGTGAGCAGCAGCCACTGCCGCTAAATGGGAAGGTCCTGCCACTGGGGAAGTTCTTTTGGGGGTCATCAACGGAGAAGTTCTTGGTGTGATCAACGTCTCCAAGTACTCTTCAGTTCCTGGTGACATCAACGGAGAAGTGGATAAACGTGAGGCTGTCGGAGACGCAGTCACCGCCGTGGCAGGTCGTGGTTTGCGAGTGTAAGGTTGCGTCCTGGCCGAAGTGCCTCTCTTACGACTAGTTTTCTTCTGTGGACTTTTCTTTTTCTGGGGACTTTTTTTCTGTTTCTTTTTCTGAGGGCTTCTTTTCTTTTTCCGGGGTGGTGGTGGTGTCTGGTAAGAGGAGGGTCCCGCCACTGGAGAAGTTATTCTTCTTGGGGACCTGGTCTTTTTCTTTTTCTTCTTGGGGCTTCGTTGGACTTTTGTCTTGGGGATAACTTTGGGGGCATTAGGATCCCATCTTAAGAGTGAGCGAATGATGACCCCTCCTAGAGTACCGCTCCCTCCAGGTTTCAAAATGATTTGTTTTTTGGTTTGAGTGTCGATGCGGGGATCGGCCAGTTGGACCAAAGCGACTTTGTTTCGATCGAAAAAGCGTTTGGTTTGATGAGGAATCTGAATGATTCCTTGGAGTAATTGACGTGCCGTCACCGTGAACCATCGTAAGACTTCTTTAAGACTAGCTTCTAAGACACGAGCTCGTGTTTGTGGATTTTTTTCTCGACTGATGCCATACAAGGCACGAATCAATTTGACGGGAAGATGCGACTGAAGGGACGTCACGTTCACACTGTGTGAGACAGACGAAAAAAGGTCTGAGGTTTTTATAGATTTTTTCATGGGGAGTGAAATGAAGTCGAGGACGGAGACGTGTACAGGACAGGCCCTCCGTCTTGGCACCAGTGGTGAAACAAGTGGGTACGAAATCACAAATCCTCGGGAGTCGTAGGTTTCAAATCGACGAGTAAATGGGCGTGTGGCGTTTGAGTGGCATCGTCGTACGCCTGAGTCAGCCAAGGCGTTCCTAACTGTTTGGCTAAGACTTGCACTTGCGATTTATCTCGAGGGCTTTTAAACAAGACCACGTAATGTGCATTGAGACTGATGGTGCGATGGGCTTTACTTTGTTGAAACAAATTTTGGGTGATGTAAACGACACTGGCATTACGGTGATGCCCTTTGCGCGTGAACCACAGTTTAATTTCTTCTTCGTCTTCTCCTAACATGTCGTCGAAAATGACCAAATGGGTTTGACGGGAGTCAGAGACGATGCCGTCGTCTTCTTTAGGAATGCCTTCCACAAACACGATGGAATCGCCTTGACTTTCTCGCAAGAGGTTGTACGCCGATTGCCACTCTTTGTAACACCACACGATCCGTTGAGGTGGCCGATCGATCAAATGATGTTTATGTTCGATCAAACGTTTGACGAATTCGGTTTTGCCTGAACCGCTAGGTCCAGCAATGAGCATGTTAAAGGGATGGCGAAGATACAAAGCCTCCCAACTGGCACGATCTAAGTGTTCGTCGATGACTTTGACAGTAGAGGAAGAGGGAGCAGAGACAGTAGAGGTAGCCATAGTGTGAGGAATGTCACTTGTGACACGAAAACAAACAAGACAAGAGTTTATATACTTTTTTCAGAACACGTTTATTGAATGTTTCAAACATGAATACGAAAGACAAAAATACATAAAAGCCAAAGGCTTAAGTACAAGGATAAAAGGCACATGATAACTATGAACGTGGAATAAACACAAGTGTCTGTACAACAACCACATGTTTTGGGTAATGTTCTAACCAGTTCTATAGTAGGGGGTAAGGTCACACAAGTGTCCTCCCGAAAGGGTCTTTCAGGCCTGTCCACGACAGTCCTGTCCTGGGTGACGGGTTCTTCTGGCACCGTCACTAACACGGGTTGAAAAGTAACTTTTTTCCTTGAATAACTCTCGTGCATACTGGGCCACTTCTTGGGTCCAAGCCTCAAAACCCAATTCTTTCCAGGCACGGACATCTGTCCAATGGGGATGTAAGTCACAAGCTACACACACATCGTCATACACGTCTTGGGTAGCTAAAAGTTGACGAATCTTTTTTTCCTGTTGAGGTCGAGAAGTATCCAGATGAAACCGCAAGGCTTTGAGCAAAAGGAGTTTTTCGTGACCATTTAAGGCCATTGAGGTGGTAAGTACTGATCGTAAAGAGTCCACAAAGAATCGGCTGGTAAACGAAATCCCAAAAAACAAGTCACTAAGACACACACCACTTGTCGTCCCAAATTGAATGGATACAGTTCTTGTAATAATCGATGGTAATGATCCACGGTTTGAATATGGTCATTGAGTTCCTTCCACGGAATCGGTTGAATGATATGTGACATAATCCGTGGCATGGCAACTTGATTTTATAGTGTCTTTGTTTCGGAAGCAATAAAGGTAATTTCTAACCAAACACGTTCGTTCTCCAGTAGGGAATTTAAATGTTACATACTGTAACTGAAACGTCAGAGTTTGTCTAGATGTTTCGTCTTTTTCTAAGCAGATTCCATGTAACAAATGTTGGTAATCCTTTAACTCGTCTTCCTCAATACGTTGCAGTAAGTGAATCTCCAAGTAACCAAAATTACGAACGTCTGGCCCATCATCATCATCATTCATATACTGAAAGTGTTCAACAAGGTCTGACCAGTGAAAAAATTTCTGACGAATCAGTCCTCTTATACCATTCAGGTACCAGTGGTTAAAGATCTGGTGACGTAACGGATGCAATTGTTCTTTACGTTTGACTTGTATTTTCACCAGCTCTCGGTAAATCCTTTCTCTCAACTCCTCAGGCAAGCCCAAAATGTTCTCTTGTAAAGTATCCATAAGTATATACACTGTTTTTGGAATCGTTGGGTGGTGGCCAATAGCCTCGTTTAACTTTGTGCCTAATGTAATATCCACTCATAATCAGTCTTCTTGTACTTTGGAACATAGCATAATTTAAAAACGGACGAATCACTTTGAGTTTGCGTTTCACTTGTATTTTGATCAGTTCTCGGTAAATGCGTTCTCTCAACTCCACAGGCAAAGCACGAATGTTCTCTAGCAAAGTATCCATGAATAGGTCAGACTAAATCCTCTTTGGTCTGACACAAGAAATGTACTCTTTGCACAAGCATGGTTTTACTTCAGTGTCAAATTTAAATCGTTGAGTCACTAATCTACACATTACAATTCGTTCAGAAGTTTCCTCTTTCACCAAGTTGACATTGCGTTCAAGATGTTGGTAATTCGTTAACTCTTCCTCTGGAATTCGATGCAGTACGTTTACAATGATGTAGGTAGAATCGTCCATACCAAACCAATCCTTTTTAAAACTAGAGGATCGTTGATCAATGTCTGTCCAATGGAACACTTTCAATTGAATCAATCCTTGTATAGCCTTCAGGTACCAGTGGTTCAAACACCGGTGACGTAACGGATGCAATTGTTCTTTACGTTTCACTTGTATTTTGACCAGCTCTCGGTAAATGCGTTCTCTCAACTCCACAGGCAAAGCACGAATGTTCTCTTGTAAAGTATCCATGAACAGATTATTATAGTAAGAAGTTACTTCAATGTCTCGGTCCCACTAAGGGTAAGTAATGACAATTCGGTGACCATCGAGCATGTTCTACGTAGGCCGAATCTTGCGGTTCCCAGTGTTGAAGTGACACACCGCAACTGAAGCACTTGACTTTATCTCCTTCGCCCAAATAGAAAAATCCGGCTCTGGCTAATTCTTCGAGGGTCGGTCCTCCCAAATACTTAGGCCATTTTCCTTTGAACGATTGAAGACGATTTTCAAAGTCGCAGTATTCCGACAAACGCACAGGGAACGAATATTCGTCTTTCACAGGTTCGTTTCGATGAGGGTTGAGTGACATGGGTAGGAGTTTGCTCAGGGCTGGATGACATCCGTAGGGGGGTAGACGTGAAGGTGAACATTCCCCTTTAAAACGAAACCCAGTAAAATGTCCAAGAGGACGAGCGGCATCACTTTCGCATCCCACAGGTTTGACACGCACAGCATCACTTTCCATGATAGGGGTAGGGACACTAAAGTTCCCATGATGCTTTACGGCATCGCTCAGGTCACAACGTACAGCATCGGTCCCATCGCAAGGCTCACAATCGCACTCGTCTGCAAACTCCGTTACGCAATTACAATGGTAACCACATGGACAATCGCAGGTTCCTTCCGGACATTTTCCGTCGCAATGCCTGGGTCTTATCCATCCAGTATTAGTCACACTAGAGAAAGATACAACTTTTTTACAATCCCCAAACTGGAACGATGTCTCTTTCAAAGTATTCATCTTGTTCGCTCGGTCTTGGTAGTCACAATGAACTATCGATCTTGCCTAGGGTTCCTTTTTTATATACAGACCAATACCGACGTGACCGTACGGTAAGGTGAAATGATTGGGAAGTCGAACTCGCTTCTGGTATACAATTTGATAGACTTTTTCCAAGGGTCGACTGACGATGTGGTGAGTGGGTAAACGTACAATTTTGTTCGGTTGATAGGTGGTCACTTTAAAGTTTCCATCCTCTCCGGATTGCAAGGCTTCTTTCAATACCCCAAAGTTGACCACACGACTGGTACGATAATTCAGAGTCAGTCCTTTCACTTTGCACGTCGTGTGCACTTCTCCTTGTTTGTCACGGTATTCGTAGCCGTAATTTTTGGGACCGCCACTGACGAAACTTAGAATCTTGTCGTCGGGATGCTCGTCTGTCCAGGCTCCTAAACGGTCTCCTTCGATGTTAGGGTGATGTTGAATCGGGTGATGGATGTAAATGCAACTGTCCGTGTCAAAGTACAGGACGCGTTCCCCTAACAGTTCTAAAGCTTCGTACAATTTTAAGCGAGCATGGGCTGTCACGTAAGCCGCAATGATGACATTTCCAAAAGGGTCGTCTTGTACAAAGTCCAGATCTTCTTCGTAATTGACCAAGATTAAATTCTCTCGAACGACGTCCACGTGTTTCATGTATTTGGTTTTGTCGTGAATCATCTGGAAGTAGCGGGAAGGTTCTGTCAAATATTCCGTCTTGGGTAAACACGGTCGTTGTGCCATTTTACCCCACAAGCAATTTAACATCACTTTGGCAAACGATCGCCTGCCTTCGTTTTTCTCGATGTGGTCTAAAGTGATGCCTTCTTGTTCGTAGTATTTCTCTTTGAATTTTATTTGGTCTTCGGGAGTGTGACACCAGGAAGGATAGCCGCTGGCTTCTTGCTTCAGTTTCAAAAAGACATCCACGTAGTCTGCGAAAATGCCTTTCTGCGTGGGGTCACCCTTGTGGTATTGTTGTGTCTTGGGAAAGTGACAAATTTCGTACACTTCTAACAGTTGGTATCCCATGTCCAGAGCTTTGAACAATTCTACGCTGACCCAGGTTCCCGTCAAGGCCCGTTCTTCCTGGCTGTGATGGCAAGGTTGGTCTTGGTTGCACGTTTCGGCACAAGTACGGCACAAGGGAAACATCAGTTTGCCTTGACAATGGTGAGGTAAGACGGGATGGTATAGGTTCGTGGGAGGCAAAACTTTACACTTGATCAAGCCTTCGTATTGTCGAATGTTTTTCAGGTCGATGTGTTCCGTCAACAATTGCGGGTGCCCTACAGGAAAGCGACAATATTTGCACACGTAGGGATACAACGAACACACGTCCAAGTATTTGATTTCTTCTCCTTTCTCTTCGTCGGCTTGGTACAGCAAACAGGTGGCATTGGTCCTTCCTCCGTACAAACTATCCCTCGGGTTCAGCGGGTCCATGAACTGGTAACTTTCCACGAGGCGTTTAAACTCGGGATCGGTTTTCAAACGGTGATCGTACTCGTGTTCCCACATTTCCACCACTTGGTATCCTTCCTGTTCCAACTTTAGGCGCCGCTGACAAGTGTCCTGGTACAAGTCTTCCATGATTCGTTGTAAAAACTGATTTTTAGTGCTACGATCAGGGTAACAGACGGGACATCCGTGAAATAAACAACCGTTAAACTCGTACACGATCTTGGGGTTTTCTAAGTCCCAGCCATCTACCGAATACGTACCGAATACGTTCCGATGGTCTTTTCGCCAGTTCTCGAAATTTTCCACAGCAACGTCGTAAAATGTCCACGTCGGAACGACAATACTTTAGCATTTCTTCCTGAAAGTCGAAAGCGTCCGAGGCGTGAGCCTGGTACCAAGCGTAGAAAGCTTCTCGTTGTTCGGTACGCATGTTGTCGGGGTCGTAATAGTGAGCCTCAGGTAAATGGGGTAGAACGGCGTGTTGATTGGCTTCCGTATTGAAAAAGTGTGGAAAGTACCCTTTAGCCATTTCTGTCATTCCAAACGTTTTAGGCATTCGACTCAAAGGCATGGCCAAATAGCTCATCGAATCTTTAAACTGTACTTGTCCCACTTGCATGAAAATGATTTTGGCTCCGTTCAAAGTGACTTTAGGACGCTCGGTGCCTTGTTCCGTATAGTACCTCAAAAGAAACTGTTCATCGTATCCGGAAAAATTGTGAGCCATCACCGTGGCATGACGATGACAATCTCCGTAACGTTCGATGTCCTCTTGGCTCCACGTCTTGTCGACGGGGTCTAAGACCCATTGTGCAAAATCGGCTAAAGTGTTCGGTCCTCGAAAGATTTTTTCACGCCCTCCAGGAATCTTGCTGCAGTGAGGGCAATAACTGAAGATAGGTTCTTGAATACACTTCTCGCACGCTCGATGAGCCACGCAGAAATTAGGAATGTGAATGCCAGTCTCTTGCAAGATGAAATTGCCTTTCTTCTTGTGACCGTCCTCTTTCTCTGGTGGGGGTTGGTATTTTTGCACGTAACATTGGTGTTCCAAGTCCACGATGTGGTGACAAATGTGACATTTTTTCTTTCCTGAACATACGTGTGCCTTGGTATTATTGGTACGTATGACTTGTTCACACGTAGGGTACAATCTCAGCAGTTGACAAGCGCATTTCTTCTGTGAACCTTGCGTTTTCAGATGTTGTTGGTAACAGGTAGGGCTGACAAACGTGCGCAGACAAGTTGAACAAGGCACTGGTTCTTCGCTCAGGCAGGGTGAAGAGGCCAAACATCCTGAGCATTTCAATCCACAATGCTTGTGTTGCTCTCGATTGTTATAACCATGGTCACATTTCTCACAATAATAAACATATCCCAGGAATCCAGTGATACTGGTAATGGTATCGAAATGTTCATCGTGATGATAAAGGTGAATGTATTTTCCGTCCTTAAAATCTTGCCCTCGAAACAACAAAGGCCCACGCATTTCTTGAGGGTGCACTTTCAAGGTGTATCGTGGAGCTAGGACATCTTGCAATTTTTGCATTTCAGGAATGCCACAGGGTGTGTCTTTGGACAGGCCAGCTTGTTGCAACAGGAGTTCTGCTTCGTTTCGTTGTTTGGCTCGGTCCGATTGTCGAATAGTTTTCCAGGCTCTTTTCCATTCTGCCGTGTCGTTCTTGTTGGCATAGGTTCGTCCCACCACGATGGCTCGGGCTAAGCACATCTGGTCTTGAGGGTTGTTAATTTGGACGAGACTCTTTTTGGTGCTGCGAAGGTCGTTCACCAATAACATCTTTTTGCATCAAGTCCCTTGAGGAGGAGAGACGTGGGTCATGTCCAGTGTGGCTTTACCATCGGTGATGTCAAACTGATCATTAGATTGTTGTACGTGTTGAATCTTGTCCATGACTTTGGAAGCGGTCAATTCTGCAGGGGTGCTAAACTCGATCCAAACAGGGGATTTCAAACCGTCGTGTTGTATGGAAAGTCTCAAGCGATCGTCTTCTTTGGGTTGACATTGTCACTTGAGTGCAGTGAGCAAAGATCCCACACCCCAGTGATGAACACTTCTGCTTTCTCTAACGGCACTTCAGCCTTGAAATCTTTAAACTTCACCGTGTATTTGTAAGCCGTGGTTCTAAATTTTCTAAGGGTGGTGAACTTGGTTTAGAGGTTTCAAATTCTGGTTCACTCATGTCCTCTTCAAAATCACTGGCATGAATTTGTGCCAAGATTTCAGCCCTGGTTCGAGGCGATAGATCACGTTTCTGCCTCTTACTTTCTTCTTCTTTCTTTTCGAATGAATGGGATCGTTTCATCTTGAGTGCAAAACGTCAAATGACTCAAGTGTAAACACCATAAACTAATTTATAGTCATGGCAGACCAGCGTATATAAAAGGGTGTGTGTCTTGTCCTTTCACTATTCATTTCACTCTCAAGCCGAGCACAACGATGGAAGAGACTAACCAAATCGAACGTTTCGTCAGAGCTTTGCGAGGGGTCATTAGAAAATTCTCTTCAGACCAGCCTACGGACTACTCTCCTTCCTTTCGAGATAAAAGTCAAGATACTTGCTATATCTGTCAGAAGAAAGGGCATTGGTCTTCAGAGTGTCCAGACCGTCAAAAAAGAAAAAAAAACAGGGCCTAAAAAAGACAGAAGTAAAGATACCTGTTATTATTGTCAAGAAAAAGGACATTGGTCTCCAGATTGCCCCAGAAAGAAACAAGAGGAATCAGAAGAAAAGAGAAATTCTTCAGAAGAAGAGAGGGATTCTTCAGAGGAAGAGAGGGATTCTTCAGAGGAAGAGAGGGATTCTTCTGAGGAAGAAAGAAGACAGGTGAAGAAAAAGAAACAGGAGAAAAAAAGAAGAAGGGAAGAAAGAGAGGAGGAAGAAGAAGAAGCGGAAAAGAGTGTGACGGTGAAGAAATTCAAAAAACAGAGAGACTAAACAAGGAGAAAAGAAGAAATCAATGAACTTTTAATTAAAGTGTTATATTGTGAATTGGATTGTAACAATGGATAAAAGAATAAATTAATGATAAAAGGTAAGTGTCTTTGAGTTTTGATTTTAAAATAAGAACGTACACTCACGCACTCATACACAGACACGTACTATAAGGGTAAAAATGGGCTGTTTAATATTTTCTTTGAGTTATTGGCAAATTGAAAGGCTATCTCTTTTCGAGAAATATGGCTGGCCCTGAAAAGGGCCTTTTTTCTTTATGGTGTAGGGGTGATTTTAAGCAATCAACTTTAACTGCCTTATGCCTTTGCCACGGCCAAGGCCTACTTCTGAACTGCGTAATGTTGATGATGATTGGGTTGAAATCACTAAGGGTGGTACGGTAGGCTTAGTCACAGGGTTGACGTGTTTAGCTCGGGAAGGTCGTATTCTCTTTGGTCGTAATAAAGAAGTCTGATACATTTGTTTCAGACTTCTTAACTCCGCTAAAATGTCCAACAGTACCGTGACCGTTTGATTTTCACCCTCTTGTTTCTTTGCTGCTACTTCTTCTTGCTGCTGTTGCTGTTGTTTTTTTCTTACCTCTTCTTCTTCTTCTTGCTGCTGTAGGAGAAAAGCTTGTTCCGCTTCCTTTTGTCGTTGTATAAATTTCTCCAATTCTTCTTTCTGTCTCTGTCTAAAATTCTCCACTTGCGGTAATGAAGAAGGTAACGAAGGTTCCGGAACAAATTCTTGCGAGGAGAGAAAATCCACAAAATCCCAATTCACCTCTTCTGAAAGTAAGTCCGGGTTCCCTTGGGCGGTCTCCCCTGTTGGTGCACCCCATTGGATCGTTTTCTGAGTTTCCGTCATGTTGAATCACTGTCGCATAGATTGACTGCACACAAGCGCTAGCGAATCTATATAGACTACGTGACGTGACAGACTGCTCTCTTCGGATTGGATGCGGGCTGACTGAATTTTGTAACGCGTGTTCGGATTGGTGAATGAACTCAATCCGTTTCAATCCTACCTCTGCCTATAAATAAGCGCAGTTCACTGCATTGATTCACCTGTTCTCGTCGCTTCAAGATGTGGACCACAGTTGAGTCATCCACCCTTGTGTCTTCCATGATGTTTCGGACAGACTTGCTCATGTATGTCCGATCCAAGTGGACCGTTGTCCACAGGACAAACACCAGCCTGTGGATACGTAGGATCTACGTTGAAAGACAAGGATGCCTGAAAAGAGTGCTGATTTACGGACCAACAGTGAGACGCAGCCTAAGGACAAGAAGAAGACCAATGTGGTGCCCTTTATGTTAATGAATACATTAACATAAACCCAAAGGCCCTTTTCAGGGCCCCCATATTTCTCGAAAAGAGATAGCCTTTCAATTGCCTGCCCCTTTTTTTTAAAAAAAAATTTTTTTTAAAAAAAATCCCATGTTCCATTCCCCTTGTACGTATATTAACCCACAATTTATTCCCATGTTAAATTTCCATTGAGGCTAATCTGACCCACGATTTTTTCTCCATGTTAAATTTCCATTGAGGCTAATCTGACCCACGATTTTTCTCCATGTTAAATTTCCATTGAGGCTAATCTGACCCAAGGGTGTTTTTAATGCTAATTTCCATTGAGGCTAATCTAACCCCCTTCACTACTACTGTTACTGTAAATAGAAGAACCGTTACAACATTTCTTAAAAACCACATAACAAACTAACCAAATTTATCAGAAAGCATCCTTGCATAAAAGACCTTTGCAATTTACATAAATAATGTTAATGTGCTGTCAGACTTGGTGGCTGTGGTAAAGTAATTGTTGTAAGAACTCTTGTTCTGCCCATATTCATACATCTTTTTTCAGCACTTCAAAATTCACCAGCAAGAACTGAAGCTAAATTGTACCTTATTTATTTAAGTTTGCGTGGGGTGAAAAAGTAGAGAGAATTAAACCTGATATTCTAGTTGCCCGGAGAACGAGGGAGGATTGTATATGATACACATATTTTCATTCATTATGTATATTAAGATAAAATGGGCTAAAAGATTACTGGAAAAAGAGGATGGAACATGGAAAAACTAAGTCAATACAACTATATTTAGAGATATAAAGGATATTTAGAATTTAGGGAGGGGAAAATTAGAATAAATTTTTATGCTCATTAAAAAGTTTTTGGAGAGATGTAATTTTGGCACTATTTAATTAGAAAGAATTTCTGCAAAACCCAAATGAGTATTTATCCCTGAGTTTTTAAATTTTGTTCCACCTTGAAAGTTCCATCAATACAAATCCTGGAAAGATGCCAGCATTGAAATTCTTAATGATTTAGGTGATGATCACAGTAATTTAATACCTATTGAAATGATAAAACGAAAACCTGGATGTGAATTTTTTTTGAAAAACCTTTCATTAATATCCAAAATAACAAAATCTTGTAAAGATGCAAACAAAAAACATTTAGCTCACAACAGGTTTGATATGCATGAGGATAAAATAATGAACTTGCAAAAACAAAACTCGTTTAAATTTGTTTACAATATTTTAATAAAGGTAAAGAGACAACACAATGCTAATCAAGAAACGTGGATGCAATTATTGAATGAAAATATAATTAGTGAAGAGTGTCTAAGATTTATAGCTGGGCAAAACCTTGTACTAATGATACAAATTTGATCTCTTTTAATTCATAGACAATTTTTCACTAATAACATTTTGACAAGAATTAACATATTAGAAGACGACATAAGCACTTTCTGTAAGTAAGAGTGAGGATGAAAGTATTGAACATCTGTTATATGACTGCAATATTACTTCCAAGTTTTGGTACTCTTTTAGTAAACTTTTTGCAGCTTGTCCAAATATTGTCTATTTGTCCAAAAATAAATATTTGTAGGAAGTGAACAATTGGACATTTGGTGTAATCTCTTGCTTATTTTAGCTAACTATTTACACTTGCAGATTCAACATACAAAATCCTTCTACATGTATTTATGCTTTTAAGCAAATAGTTGAAGTGCATAAGAACATTGAAAAATATGCTGCTAAGTTAAACAAAAGAGAGGACCAGTTTCTTCAAAAAGGGGCCTCAACCATGCACTTGTAACTTATTAAATGTGGAAACAGGACTAATACTATTATATTGTGAGTCTATATCACATCTATATGCTGTTACTTGTGTTAGCTTATCTAATTTGTGTCAAATGAGATTGCTTGCAATATGCATGGTGCATACTTGTGTGTGTTTTTTTGTTTTTTTTCCTTTTTATGTTCGTTATTTATTGTCCCTAGATTAATTGATAACAACAAATATTTTTATTGTAAGGTGACCTTGGGTTGGTGTTTCCCGACCCAGCGGTCAACCTATTACAGGAATAATAAAGAATTCAGTCCAAAAAAAGGTAAAGATATTTTGACTGTTACTAAAAATAGAAAACCTTTAACCGACTTCTTAAAAATCATAGGTCACAATTTGTCAGTAAAACAGCATGGCATTAAGGTCATTCTAATTTATACAAATGACGTCAATCTGCTATCAGATATAGCCACCATTTACTATAAGTACAGGGGGCCCTGAGTGGCCGAGTGGTCTAAAGCGCTGTCCGTTACGGATCACTGCCATCTCACCTCTGTCTGTGTGGGTTCGAGTCTCGGATTCAGCCAACGTGGGTATGTGAGAAAGCTTGCCAGTAGCTTCTCGTGGGTCGGTGGTTCTTTCCGGGGTTTTCCTGGGTTCTTCCTCCACCATTAATACTGACCGCCATGTATAGCCTATCGTGTGCTGAAAAATGGCGTTAAACCCTACAACAACAACAACAACAACTATAAGTACAAAAACCTTCAAACAGCTTTTGAAAAACACTTGACAGAATTTGACCACCTTTGACGGAAAGCATACAAACATGGAAAGCTTATTGAGTTTGTATAACTAATCCACATCAGCTGCATTTGCTAAGAAAAGAACTTACCTTAAATATATTTTTTTCAAAATCTGCTCAACAATAATTTTGCCAAAGAGATCATCTCCTCTTGAAGACCATTGAAATGTATGCAAATGATTCTGATTCTGTCAAATGATGGTGGCTGAAAACAGAACAACACAATGCACAACTTTCTCAAAATCAACTGCTGATTAGAATTTTACTAACGTTGACTGAAAGCATCCTGGCACAAAGACCTTCAACATGGGGCAAATGATGCAAATCTACCATCAAATATGGACAAAGATCCCAAAAATGGTGAAACTTGCTTTGTAGTCAACGTACAGCACTGGAAAAAAGTTCTACAGAAGTCACTCCACTGACCAAAATTTCTCTGGTATTTTTTTCCTCTTGCATTAGGCTATCTGGTGGACATCATTAAAAAGGACATTCTCAGACCACACAGGCCACTTGTTTGACTTGTTCCTTATCTGAAATAAATTGCTTCAACAGTGAATTATCCCTAATAATATGTATGACTTCTCTTGTATTCATTATATCAAGATAGTGTCTGGACCAAATTTTCAAAGTTGACAAGGTTGTTTGTGTATTTGGCAAACTCCATCAGTATTTTGTTGACAGATCCTGAGCTGTAGATGTACTTGCTTTAATTGGGACCAAAAGTGATTCTACAGTCATGTTAATTTAGACTGGATAATTATTGAATTTCACTGTTATTGTGATTAGTTTTTCTGCCCAAAAAGTCCATGTCAGTAAGTCATCAGAAAATTATTATTTGTTAAGTATTTGTTAACTACTCCTGTTGAAAGGTTAGCATGATAAAGGAATGTCCTGTTATGTTTATAGTGTAAATGTCCATTGGATATGTTTAATATAAATGAAGGTATAACACAAAATATATGTTGACTGGTTACTGTTGCATTGACTATAAAAATTGGCAGAAAATCTAAATGATATGCACATTAACCTTAAATTATTTTATGCTTCCATATTGCAAATATCTCTGAAACGTTGTCATCTTTGTACCTCCTTCAAGCACATATGTACAGGTTCTTATCCAGGATGGGATGGGATCTTAGAAGAAACACGATTAGAATATACGAGACTGCATGTCATGGGGAATTGCCTAGTTTTCCTGTTGGGTTATTGAGCACCATTCCATTTAAATCTGAGACTACTGATAAGTCACATCTAATATAAATCTCACTTTAAACTACTTGTTTCCTGGAAAGCATCTCCAATGTAGCATTAGTCAGTTTTGCAAAAGATATAGATATGTTATTTACTTAAAATGTAAAAATTGGTTATGATGGCAAAATTTTAAAGTTATCTTCATTAAATGTAAATTATAAATAAAATAAGTTTATACTAACCTGGAACTATTTTTGAAATTGGAATATTTAAATATGTAACTTTTTCATGTATCCTACATGTCCATGTTAATGCTGGCATTTTCCCTTTTATTTATAATTTAACTTTAATTTTTGTGCATATATTTAAATATCTTTGATCATTTCATGCCTTTATTGAATTGATTTTGGCAAACATGACAATCATGCATGTAGTAAATTTCTCCAAACCAGAAAATGGATAAAACTGGTAAAAAAGTAGAAAAAGATTTAACAATTCATGTTAAAAGCAGTATGTTGTTCCCTTATTGAATGATTTTTGTTGTTGCTGTTGTTTTAACAGAGAAATATTATCCTTATAGCAAACTTTAATTTTAAAGTCCTTATTGATCTGAAGACAGTTAAAGATAAAATAAGTAAAATTGTATATCCAAAGAATAATGATCAAATGAGTGAAACGGGTGAAGGAAAGAAAGAATAAAATGTAAATGAAATACTTTTTTTCCAGGGAGGAATAGAAAACCATATTAATGCAAATGTAATTATGAAATGAAAAAGTATAAACCTATGGCTGAGTAATATGTAACGTTAATTTTATTATTACAAGGAGAATCTAAATATTTAAACATTTCATAATTAACAAATCTTTCATTGTCTCTTGCTTACTTGCTTTCTGCATTGAGGAGCCAACAGACGTGACCGATTCGGTCTCGGAGTTCTTGTCGACGTTGTAGACGGAGAAGGCTGCCAAAATGGCGTCCTTGGGAAATCTCTTACGAAAGCTTTCTCCGACTGCCAGGCTCATTTTGAAATCGCCAGCATTAAAAAATGGCCAGACACTTTACTTTGTTAGGTATGTACAATTGTAGCTTAGTTACAAGCTTTTATATAACATACATACCACATGCAACTGGAGGTCTTGTTAAACAAGTTGTTTGAATTGACCTTGCCCTCCACACTTGGCTGAGACTATACAGTATAGTCTTACAATGTAAGACAGAGCACATATTGTTTTTGTTTTAGTGCTATCACCCCGCACACCCGAACAAAAATATCGGATGATGTGTCTTACGTTGTATGACTAGGATGAGACAGAATTTTTGTTGTATTGAGACCTGTCAGTCAGGTTTTCTGGGTAGTCCTACCTGTAAGACCCGACGCTGATATTTATGTTGTGAGCACCTCAACAAAATCAAAATGTGCTATGTCTTACATGTAGGACTAGTTTTCTGGGGTGTCCATACATCCTCTTTCGTTCCCAGATATATCCTACTTTTTGGTACCTAAATCTCTATACATATACTGTACTGATGTAGAGTCACTCTCTCTTCAGAGTGTCCTCTGTTTTGAAAGTTCAAATATGGTAACCCTAGTTTTACAAGCTTATATTTTGCATTTAAAACTTATGTATACAGTATATAATTTTTGTATTAACATTAGACAGATGACAAAAAAATAATTTTAAAAATTGTAAATGTCTTGTGCATGTTCACATTTCCAAAAATGAGTACCGGTAAATGTAAAAAGTTTGTTTCCTTGATGTTTAATTGGTGAACTACGAAATAACAAATGTGTTAAGTCCTTATCAGAAAACTATCATTCTTATACATGTATTAATTTTTAAGGCCAAGACTATTCATATGGCTGGGGTCAAGTGGTATAAAGCACTAGACTTTACCTTTCACTGGCATCTCACCTCAGTCCATGTGGGTTTAAGTCTGGAGCTCAGACAATGTGGGTATGTTAGAGAACTTGACGGTAGCTTCCCGTGGGTCAATGGTTTTTACTGGCTTTTCTCACCACTATTTTGCACAACTTAAATATTTCTTCAGGGAAAAAAAACTGTAAAATAATAAATCTGTCTACCTTGTTTTTGCGTCTAAATTAAAAGTTGCCCTGAATCTAATGTAAAGTTGTCCACATGTAATGGTCCCACATATTCCAACCAGAAAAGATCATCATGCGTTTTGTAATGTTATTTGTTATTAAAGAATAACTGCAGAAGACGTTCTATACTATTTTTGAAATACAAGACATCAATACAGCTTGGAAGGGGAGTAAATACTGCCCTGAGGGTATATTTCCCATGGAACTTAAACCCTAGTGAATGTATAACATAAACCAGCTGTTGGTGTGTATCAATTTTAGTCCAGTGTGGAATATCTGATAACTTTTACTGTCAAGTGATATTTCAAAGCTAATTAGATTAAGGCTTACACTACACGTTTCATCCTCATGTTCAGATAAACCTTGAAATATCCGGTGTCAAAACAGGACTTATACTAATGTTTGATCTTTCATCTTTAATCAGGTCATTAAAGGCAATGTAATTTGCAATGTCATCATTTTCAAATCCTTCAAGACTTTCATTGGAATCGTAGTCAGAATACATGAATATTGCCATTTTGTTTCACTTTGACAGTTGACCTCATTTTTAAAGGAAATTCCCGCTTATATGGTGTAAAACTACTAATAGACAGACATGATTTATCTGTTTTAAATCGGAGTTCCACTTTTCTCCTGACTTGAATCAGATTTTTTAAAATATAGTCTGTTTTTTATATCATCTTTGATCCGGTTTTTAAAAAAACGGTCTGCCTGGTCCCCTTCCGCGATGACCCTTGTAAATTATTAATTCCATATATTAGTGCACGACTCTCATAAAGAGTATTCTGATTGGTCAAAAGTTTACACTCATCTAATGAATCTTCGTGTTATGGAAACTGATGGCAATGGAAAGAAGAAGCATGCTTGCAAAACATGGCATTCCAAGTTGTTGAGAGAGACTATGACACAGAAAGTTTAGATAAAGGTTTAAAAGATGTATGGAAATGGGAATGGCTGGAACAAAAAGTTGAGGGAAATTTAGTTAGTCAGTTTATAAGAAAACTGCTAGAGGATTGGTATTTTGTGACCTCTGCAAGAAAGATCTGAATTATGGTAATCGCAGTTGAAAGAGTTTGGAACAGCGCCCGCAAAAGAAGCTGCATGCCGAAACATTGAAGCTCAGAAGGCATCTGGAAAAAGTGCAGTTAATTACTATAAGAAGAAAGATTTCTTGAATGAGAGAACAGATGTAGCCCTCTGTCAGAATATGCGCACTGCCTGTCGCAGTACAAGCACCAGCTTGAAAGGAAAAAGTCTGTCATTGAGAAGGAAAAGAAACGATTGCACATTGAGCCAAAAAATTGTCAGTGGTGACAAAAAGGAAGGCTAAAGAAATCTTTGCCAAAGTCGCAAAAGAGTTTGATTGGCATATCAACAGGTTGTATCCAGTGGAGAAAAAGACAAGAGAATGTATGGGATTATTTGTATCCAGTGGAGAAAAAGACAAGAGAATGTATGGGATTATTTGTACATAGTTGATGTACTTTTGTCAATTCAAGGTAAGGCCTTATTCCAAACACAAAGCCAGGCAAAACACACTTGGTTACTATTCCATCTAAACTATTAGTTTTAGAAACTTTGCACTCTTCTGAATCTCATTACAGTCTTTGTCAATTTGCCTTTTAACCCCCAAATACTTATCCAGATTTCAAGTACAGACATACCTTGATGACATTGGCAAAAACATGATGCAGTAGCTGGCCAAGTTCAAAGACTTAGACTAGCTCCTGAATGGTGGAAAAACGTGCTGATATTTACAATAAATTCAGAGGCAGAAAGACCCACCGATGTACATGTGGTCATTATAAGAGTACGTCAAGTGAACAACTTCAGCTTTCATGTTCTTATTCATTTCCTAGTGTAGCTGAATCAGTAGTGCATATGACCTTGAAATCGAGGCATGTCTGCCCATCTGTTGCTCCTTCTTCTTTCTTGATGTACTCTTATAATGACAACATGTACATCTGGAGGCCTTTTTAGCCATTAAATGCTGTCATTGTAAATATCAGCATAGCTAAAATGATCAATTGATCAACACATTTTCTATGGTCTGTGTAAGTGAAAACAGGCATTTGTGTTTATGCAAATTAATTAAATGATTATTGACAGGACTTACAATTAGTTTTAGATTTTGAAAATGCTGATGATACTAGGGACAAAGATAGTAGATTAAGTTTCTTTAATTAGCAAGAGTATCTTATATATAGATTTTAAAGAAATATATATTTTATACTTGAACTCTGACAATCTTTTCCAACCCTTAGACTTAAACTACATTTGTTTAACATTTATATTTTGAGGAAGAGGTTGAAAGTGAGCGTGCATCTGATCAGATATATTATAATCATTTATATGTTTTCAAATCAGCTTCTAGACAACACATTAGTGAGGTATCAAATGTTTAGTTTAATGTAGGAAACACAGATCTGTGTACCAGAAACAATCAAGCCAGTTATAGAAATATGATATGTCTCCTGTGAAGTCTGCTAGGCTGATTGATATATATATATATATATATATATATATATATATATATATACACAGAAGCAGAAATTGTTAGAGGGAGCTTTTAAATTTGAATTAAATATGTAACCTAGAAGTTTGTTTATTTGCTCTACCATCAAATTCCCCAGTGTGGCTGTCGCCCACCCCACACAGCTACAACAGTTCCATACATCACCACATTTTCAGTAACAGATCATAGATGGTCACATGAATGCCAACAATTATGCAGAAGTGCTTTACAGTTGTCTCTGGCTTTTAATTGCATGTTATTTCCCCAAAGGAAATGCCGCTTTCAGATATCTGAGAGTGAATCAAATCACTAAACACATACTGATCCTCTTCAACCACTCTGCTCAGTCTACCAATTGGTAAGGTTTAAGACTTCATATGATTGGCTGATAAAATTAGCAATTATGCTAATGACATAGGTCACCAAAATGTTGACACCTAACTGGTCACTGTCAGATCTTCACATAGGACAGTAGATATTTTATTTTAATCAGATTGGAGTCAAAACAAGACTAGGGACCGGCAGTTAGAACTGTAAGCATTGCTGCCACAAACTTATATAGAGAATCCATAAAACTGAATCACATGGCATGTAAGAAAAGTGCTAAAATAAATTTGTTATATCAAAAGGTACCGGTATTATGTTATATACATTCAGCAGTATTTTCCCAGATGGAGATATCCTGCATCACTGATAAAAACAAAAGTTGTTCCACCTGAATCAGAATCCTTTGCATCCGAATAGTACATCATATGTCATCATTTGTCTATGGGATTTTTTTTAATGATGTTCATTGTGCACCAGTTCAGGTTGTTAGATGCTTGAGTTTTCTAATTCATGTAAATGTTTACTGGTAACCTTATACATAATCATAGACTGTTATTTTATTGTATTTGTCTACAAAGAATTCATCATTCTACTCATATATGCATATTATTAAATACCAGTCAAGATTTTCATCAGGTAATGAAACCAAAATAATGATGGCACAAAGCAAACTGATGTGTTTACTTTGTCTTCTAGCTTATCAGAAATAAATGATTCAGAATCATTAAACATTGAATCTGATGATTCTGATTATGAGAACACAAATGGTTTGGGGTTTTCATTAATAAGTGATTTTCTTATTCATGGTTGAAATACAAGTCAAGCTTAAAGTTTGATGACATGACACATAAACAGGTAAGTCAGTTCCCTTTATGACTGGATTTACAAACTATAGAAACTCAATATTGATTCATCACCAAGAATCAAAATTTCATGTTGAAAGGTTGAGAAAAAAACTTTACTTGCTATCACACTTCAAGACCTGCACAGGAGAATTCCTTTAAAATTGATGTGCAAAATCTTTTAGATATTTTGTAGTGCATATATGTCAAAGAATGTCATCGCAGCTAATATTTATCTCTTGTTGAAGGACCAGTCTGTAGGCATAAGTGGTTAGAACATGTGCTTTGGGGCAGGAGGTCATGGGTTTGAACCCCAGCCAAGTCATTCATGGGTTTGAACCCCAGCCAAGTCATACCAAGGATTTATAAAAATGGTACTAGCAGCTGCCTTGCTTGGCATTCAGCATTAAGAGGTTAGTGTTAGGACTGGTCGGCCTGGTGTCAGGATAATGTGACTGGGTGGGACATGTTGCTACATGTCTGCAGCATGATGACCTCTGGTGGACATAAATATAAACTGCCACACTGCAGACATGATAGCAGTATGACTCAAAATTATTAAAATTGCATTAAAAACAATACAAAATACAAATCTGTTGGTGGCGCTGCAAAAAGCAAAATGACTGCATCATAGCTAATAATACTCCTGAGTACTATACTAAACCAGAAATTATTGCTGGAAACTGAAATATTTGATAAAATTTAAAAATCTCTTCAAAATGACGTGATGTATATTGACAAAGCATGATGTTTGTTTAGAAGCAAAATATTTTCTTTTTAGCTGTACTGCTGAAGGTATCAGAAGTGTTCTTTGTGACTTTTTAAGTGAAAGAGGCCTTATACCAAATATGACTTTCATCTTTATTTGGCCTAGGTACTGATGAAGCTGAAGTCATGTTGGGGTGTCATAATGTTCAAGGACTCATAGTTAAACAACTAAATACCAAAATGGTGCAAGTCCATTGTATTATATATAGGTTGAATGTGGCTGACTCCAAGGTAATAAAGGTATCCAAGAAGCAGAAAATTACTTTGTTTAAATCCTGTATAATTTTTGCATCAATTATCAAGTTCAGTGATTATAAATTTAGAGTCTGCAATTAGTTATTGTATAGCAGTGTGCATCAGGTACTACAAGGTACATCAGTAAAGTGACTTTCCAGCTGAAAGTGCTATAAAAATGATTTTTAAATACTTTTATGCTTTCATAGAGATATATGCATATTTCATACGTGATGAAAGAGAAAGTGATCATGATGTTCTAAAAATTCTATTTACAGAGGAGCCAAGAAGTGGTATCCTGACAAAGATTACTTTGACAGCATCAAAGGGGTAGTTATGTACCCAGAATTGCTTGGTAAAGATGTTCAGTTGGTTGCACAGCCCTATAATGGTAGGTTGATACTTATTTCTTAACATTCTTTTAAAAAAAAATGGAATGATGATGTTACATAATGATTTTTTGTGTCATCTTCTCATTTGTTAATAACGAGACAGTGATGTCACATTTGGTAGCAATGACAAAAATTGATTAAGATTTTGTGTTCAGGTTTATGAAAGTATTGTATCTTGTGTATCAGTTGCTGAGTTTAATAAAAACATTTGTAAAAAAATATACTATTGTCGTAAATGTTCATATCCAGACATGATAAGGTTTCCTGTCTTGACTGACAGTTGCATCAGTTTTAAGATTCTGTGGTAAAATGGAGCTCTTGATTAGCAGGTTTTTTTTCTCTTCAAATTCATTTAGACTATGCAAACTAATTTAATTTTAAGTACTGGTATCCAAACCAAAGTTTGCAGTGGTATTGGTCAAACTGTAAGCACATCCTATATCAGGCACTGGATGTGGCAGGTGGTGGGTTCAAACCCTGGCCAAGTTATGCCAAAGACTTAAAAGAATGGTACTAACATCTGCCTTGCTTTGGTGATCAGCGTTAAGAGGTTATTATCACTGTAAACTGTCACAATGCAGACATCGCAGTGATATGACTGAAAAATTGTTAAGAATCCAAATCACACAAACACATTGATCTGCTAATCTTATTAAGGATAGAAACACCTTTAGAAGACATTAAAAAATTACAGGACATAATTTCAATAAATTTGACAGCATCCTACCAACCCATTGCTTTGTAAACAGTTGCATTAAACTCTTGGCAGATATCAGCCAGATGAGCTGATTCTGAACTCATAAATGTGACAGGATAGTTTGGTAACAACATCTGCCTTCTCCTTACAACTGTTGCAGTGTTGGCAACTGCGGAAATTGAACTGTTTGTGCAATTTCATTTACATTTTATAATAAGAGCACAACTCCAGTTTTAAAAAGCAGCTTATGTTAAACTTTAACTTTGTTCAAGTTTGTAATTTAAGTTGCCAATTTGCACTGCAGCTCTTGTTGCAAAAGATCTGTTAACTTTTTTTCAGAGAAGGCCATTATCAGGGAGAAGGAAGTGAAGAATATCACACTGAATTTTGGTCCACAACATCCAGCAGCTCATGGAGTGCTGCGATTGGTTTTGACCCTGGACGGAGAGGTGTGAAACATTTAATTGATTCTGTTTCTGTCATATTTATCCACGACTATAAAGTGCATTCAAGCATAAATACCATAGACTCAGATCTGCTATCACATAATACTCCAGCAGATCTCAATCCATGTAATACACAGTACACAGAATCGTATGATAAAGGAAAAACATGGTACCGTATGTACTCGTGTATTAGTACTCAAACAACATAGACACTGATCGGCTGTCACATAATGAACCTGCAAATCAAGGTCTGTATTGTTTGCTCTACTGATAAGTCTTAACAAAGTGCATAGACCTACATCTGCCAGTGCATTATGCAGTTTGTAGTTGTATGCGACTTATATATGAGTATAGACAATACTTCTTGACTTTTAGTTGAAGAGATATTGCTGTAATTTAGAACTGGAGAAAAATTAAATATGATGTGAAATTATAGCTGTGCTGTAATTGTAATAGCATCCAATATATGAACCCCTAAGTTTCATCCCAACATTTTTTAAGAAAAGGCAGTAATATGCTGATCTGCTAGACTGGACAAGGAAATTCCTGACATCTGCCATTAACCTAGACAAGCCTAAAAATCATAAGGCTGATTGTAGTTAAAACTTTTTGTAAATCGTAAAAAAGGAAATAACTTCTGAAATGATAATTTTGATTGGCTACTATTGAGATCCTGGTTAATTCTGTTTTACGATCTCCAAGCTGGTAAGTATTGGGAATTAACAAAGAATTCTAGTCATGGAATAATAACTGTCTTGATTTTTTAAGAAAAGGTGTGAATTAATTGATCCTGCCCATCTAGGTCATACAAGACATCATACAACTGCTGCATATACATCATTTAAAGCTAGAGACTTCATACATAATATATGATTTGTGCTTATTGATAAATATTCACAATGGTCTTCAAATTTTCTTCTACTTAATGAAGAAAAAAAATAGATTTCACATCCTTTAGGTGCACTTTGCTGCTGTCAGTTACATGCATTATGTGTATTTGCAATTAGAGTGTCAGTAAATTATTTCCATTTTTTTTTTTTCTTGAAATACACTTGGTTGAGCTTAATCTGAAGATTTGAATGTACGAGTTTTATCAAGATCATTTTTGTCTTTTTTTCTAATACAAATCTGTAAATAAAATGACACTGTGTTTATAGCAATCACTCCTTTCAATATCCTATCAGCTTCTGCTTCACAGATTACTAAAAATAAAGTAAAACCAGCTGCTTATGCAAGAAGAATCCAAAATTTCCAGAACAAGACCTCAGTTAATTAATCGCCTGCCTGACTTTTGTTAGAGTTAGGGCCCTTGCTCACCTTTTTGATCCAGTTGTTGCAATTTTTATTCAGTCCATGACAACCGCTTCAGTGGTCTAGTGGTTAGAGTGTCTGCCTTGGATGCAGGAGGTCACGGGTTCAAACCCTGGCTGAGTCATACAAAGACTTACAAAATGTTACTAACTGCAGCCTCGCTATATGCTCAGCATTAAGAGGTTAGTGTTAGGACTGGTCGACCTGTTGTCAGGATAATGTGACTGGGTGGGACATGATGCTTCATATCTGTCTGGCACGATACCCCAGTGCAAGACATAACTATAAACTGCCACACAGCAGACATTGTAGCAATATGACTGAAAAATTGTTAAAGCTATGTTAAAAATCCAAATCACACATACACATATTCAGTCCATGACTACACTGGCATTTTATTGCAAGGATTGCCAGTTAAGTCAAACTTGTATTTAAGGTAATCTTTATTTAGCAATTATCATAAAGGGTCAATTTATAAAGGCTTCTTATACCAAATTATTATAGGAATCAACTTTTAAACAACCACCTGTCATGGATCATTTCCCCTCAACAAATGGCAGCCTGTGACAGGTTTTACTGTATAATAAGTCTAATTGTCAAACCTAGAAAATGTGTTTATTATTTTTATTCAGTGCATAGTTAAAATTGTTGTCTCTTTTGTTTTAGACTGTGGTTCGATGTGATCCTCATATTGGACTCTTGCACCGAGCTACAGAGAAACTGATTGAATACAAGACTTATACACAGGTAACTGTTGATACTGATTTTCTATTTTTCTCTCATTTCCTTGGTAGAAAAATCTTAAAGCAATACAATGCACACTGGATTCTTTTACTTTCTTACAACGGAGAGTTGTTGGAATATATCCCATTATAAACTTCACTTACAAGGTGGGTCAGTTTTATGTCTGCCCTATACAGCATCATTAAGGAGAACTGTATTCTTTATTCCTATTCCTTTCTTCCAGGCTCTCCCCTACTTTGACAGGTTGGACTATGTGTCCATGATGTGTAATGAGCAGGCATACTCTTTGGCTGTGGAAAAGCTTCTGAATATTGATATTCCTGATAGAGCAAAATGGATCAGAAGTAAGTTTACATCCTTAGCCAGTGGTCCCCAAAGATGATTACAGGATATCCCTATGATTTTTAGTTTCTTACAAAGCCATTATGTTTATTTTGTAGAGACTGTGCTATAAAATTTGATGTACATTTGGCATAAAATAAACATTTTATGTATTTTTATCAATCTTGACACCTGTTAGACTCTTAGAGTTCTCAGTATGACAGAAAACTTCAGAAACCCTTAAAATTTGATTTTTATCACAAAGCCTGCCAAAAATTGTAAGTATTGTATGTGTGTATATATCACAATATATTCTAAAAGAAAGATATATTGTGGCCAGTGTATAAGTAAAAGAGGCTACACAAATTTTTCTTCAAATTAATTTCAGTTTTCTCATATCTTTTAATCTTTTAATGTTTTGGGAGATTAAATTGAAAAGAATGTATACACCTTCAAACTTTTTATTCGTAAGAAAGTATTTGCAATATTTTGTGCTTAAAATCAGATGAAAATTTTAAGGTCTGTTCCAGTAAAGCATACTTGGGATCCATGGAAGGCACATTCAGTGTATGAAATAGTTACTCTTAAATGCAATTTAGAAGTTTGTTTCATTTTTTTTGAAACTCTTGGAGTAATCAGTACCCTTGCTTATATTTTATAAAATGCCTTAACCTTGGTATCTTCTTTAACCCGTAAATATTTCATCACCTCTAAAACTAATTAATAAAAAGTTCATGAAAAATGACAGAGTACAGTAAGTTAACTTTATTTCAAAATGAATTCCCTGTTTCAGCCCTATTTGGTGAGATCACAATAATATTTAACCGTAACATGGAAACTGGACAAAGTAATACTGTATTTTAGCATTGTTTTGTGAAATCACAAGAATATTGAACAAATGAATACTATATTTCAGCCATGTTTGGTGAGATAACAAGATTGTGTAACCATATCATGGCAGTTGGATGTCATGCTTTGGATATTGGTGCTATGACCCCTTTCTTCTGGCTGTTTGAGGAACGAGAAAAGGTACTGAGATTATTTAGCAGGCTTTGTTTTCTCTCACCTCCAAATGCATACAGCCAACCATTATGCTTTTGGCGTAATCATTATGCTTTTTTTCACTAAATTATGCCTTACGCGTAAACGTATATGGATTACGTTTTTTTTTTGGTATATCCACCTTCCCAAAAAATCAATTGTTTGTTTTCATGTTTTTATTAACATCCCATTAATCCCACAGACCGTATTTTAGAAAAGACCGCTTTTATGTAACTACAATATAAGAGTACGCTTGTCCATGCACTTTCCTAACAGTATTATGTTCTATTTATAGCAACTATCCTATTACCCAGAAACATGCTGGTTCTACTTTCAAACTTTCGACCTTGTATTCTATTTATAGCAGCTCTATGGCTTAGTGAGGAGAGAACAGACTGGTTTTCTAATTTTTAATTTTTACCCCTAGATTCTTTTTTCTAATTTATATTTAGTACAGAACTAGTCTATATGTATTTGGCGCTAAAAAGTATAATTTATTTTAGTCAATGCGTGTATGAGAGCAAAAATATCTCCTTTCAAATAATTTCACAGATGGATTAGAAAATGGCCATAAATAAACAAAACAAAAATAACAATCCTCCAAAGATGATTGCAGGCCCTGTGGAAATAATTTTACTATTTGGCGCTAGAAGTCTTCAGATGTATTCTAGTTGATGTTTGTGTTAGAGCACATATATTTTTGGTAGGAATTTCACAGATGGATCAGAAAAAGACCAAAAGTAAACGAATCCTTCAAAGATGAATACATGAATGGCATAATACAGCGTTCCATTCTTGGGCACAGGGGCTCGTATTGTTGCTTAAAATTGACCTGTCATACATGTACTTAATAGTACATGTATGACAGGTCAGTTTTCAGCAACGATATGAGTCCCTGTATTCTAGGGCAGCATCATACTCATTGCAGTATGTGCGGAAACTATTTTAACATTGGGCATATTGGTAAATTTTATGTGGAGAAACAAATGAAAACAAAGAAACACATCAGATTAGCTCGTATTATGAACTCCAATACTAAGGTAACTTCTTATCTACAGCAGAACTAAAGTGTGGACATGAATGTTATAAATGCAGAGGTGTTATTTACCGAGTTCTTAATAGAAAGATAATGAAGATCTTGCTATTGGTGCAGAAGCAAGAGAATTCATAGAACACAATTCTACTCTAGCTGTAAAGGTGTTTTATGATAATGTTAGAGATTATTATGCTACAGCCTGTGAGTACATGTTCCAGAAATTCCCCTATGGAGATGAAGTGTGCTGATGTAAATGAGAGACAGTCAAAAAGCTTCAAAAGTGTTAGATTCTTTGTCAAGAGATATCCCTTTCTATTACCATCCTTGTCTACTTTGGATCATCTGGAAGGAGAATTACTGAAGTATAAAGTTGGGATTCTACCTGACAATATACTTAATGCAGATACAGTTGATGTGCAGTGGCACCTTATTTCCCACCTAAAAGACACATTCACTTTGTCAGGTTATGAAAGGAATATTGGTTCTTTACCATTCTGATGCTGACTGTGAGAGATTGTTCAGTATTGTTAACAAACATAAAAGTGAATTCAGATCCAGGCTCAGTAACCCAGTACTTTGTGCTCTACTGGTGTGTATAACATTCATGGTCTCAGCTGGTATAAAGTGTTTTAAAATGCAACATGAAAATATGTTGCTTTATAAAGCTAAAAGTGCTACATATGAAAACTTGAAGCAGTAAAGGATGTTAAAAGATGAGAGGGGCAAATAAATCATTGTTTTTTGAATTTTTAGCATGTTAAATGTGGATTCCTCTTTTTCTGCTTGGGTTCATCTTTTTGTCCACTTGGATTACACTGTTTCCTCATCAGGGGTTGGCATGTATTGCAAATGAAAGGTTTATGACAAGGATATATATATATATATATATATATATATATATATATATATATATATATATATATATATATATATAAAGAAATTTAAAATTTACCATATAAGAGACAGGCAATTAGAATGTATGTTAAACAGGATTATATCTGCAAGTGGCAGTTTGTGTGAGGGTAGAAGTGCAAAAAATCAATTCTAGAGATTTAGATTTGTACATGAAGTCAGTAGTGCTTCAACATTGAAAGTTTATTTTGGAGTTTTATGTTTGGGATTTTAGGCTGGCAAGACACAATGATTCATGGAAGCCTTTTTTAAGATGTCAGTATACGTGTATTTAGAAATTATAAAGTTCACTTTTAAATTGTTTAATCCACTGATATTTTATGGTCATCTGGAGCACCAGGATTGAGAAATGCTCATTTGTGTGGCCTAGAAATGCCTTTGCTAATTGTTGATTGATCTTTCAGACTAGTTATGGAACATCATCATGACATCATACTATCATAGAGCTTAGTCCCTTTAATCAGACCCAAATTGTGTTGGCGATGAATGGTGGGTAAAAGCAGCAGTTGGACTAATGTAAATGGCTAATTATTGATGTTAATAAATTTATTCTAACCATTCACCTTAATCTTACCAAAATTCATGTTGGCTAGGGATGTAAGGATTAGCTGCATCAGTGGAAGATGTACTATTGGGATTAACTTTAAATTGGCCACTTGTCTGTGATTTTATATGCCATTATACATTTTTGTAGGGTTTTACAGGCTGAGAATATTTCCTTATAGATGAACATTTTTAGTTTTCATTGGCTTAAGTTTGTAATTGTTATTTCATTCCTTATTGACAAAATATATTTAGAGGGCAGTGGTACTGTTAAATATATCAGTCTCATATACATCAAAATTTGTAATGAATAGTGCAAAATTCACTATGTGGCATAGGTGTACCAATTTTTGTTTTATTTCCTGGTTGCTAAAATCACAATTAATATAGGTACCTCATGAGCAATGATAGACCTGTAAAATAAACAAATTTATAACAGAGTCATAGATAATAATTTATTAAATTATATTGGGTATTTTATTCCATATTTTGAAACTGATTGTATTTTCTGCTTGTATTGATCAAATGTACTATCATGCAACATGGACTTTGCTTTTGGCAGTATCCTTACATTTTTTTGACTAAATGCTTAAAATTTAATTATTTTGTATAATTTGTGTGCATAAAAATTTCTTTGTACATTTTTTTTAGCAAATAAGCTGCTTGTTAAGAAAATTCTTCTTATTCATTATTCCTATTCCAGTTGATGGAGTTCTATGAAAGAGCTTCAGGAGCCAGACTGCATGCAGCCTATGTAAGACCTGGTGGTGTTGCACAGGTGAGCTCTCATATAATATAAACCTACTTTCAAAGAGGCTGTGTTTTATCTTGAGCCTGGATTTGAAAGTTTCTCACAATTTCTAGTCCTTTTAACCCCATACGTGTGACCCCTTGTATGAGTTTTTTGTCAGGTGTGCTTATACTACTGTATGTAGGGAAAAATAATTTCACCTCTTTTCTTGGTTCTTGGTGCATATCTGTTACATGATTACACATAATTAAAAAATTTTAACTATTGACCTCTATGTTTATGATGGTGCTACTTTTGCCAAAATTGCTAAGGCTGTCAAATTTTCAGATCATGATTCATTTCAATTAAAACAGAAAATTTGACAATTGAATATTGAAGGTTTGTACTGAGTTTAATTGCAAAGTCGCTGAGAGCCATGGTTACATATTTGGGTTTATTTTTAGGGGAAGAAACTTGCAGAGATATACATTTCATTTTAGCATTTAATAAATGAATTATTAGTTTCAAAAGAGAATTGAGTATTATGTAAAAGACTCACAGATAATGGGTGAAAATGAAAGTAAAATGAGGGCAAGATCCAGAATGGAAAATTGCCTTGGTGCAACTCTTTTCAGTTAAACATTGGAATATTCTGATGATGTTTTATGGGCTTCTTTGGCACTTGGTAAAAGGTTTATTGAATAAAAAACTTTATTACAGTAGAAAAGATGGTTTGAAATGCAGACAGTGAAGTTGTGACAAGACTACCAGAGCTAATAGGATTATCTCATGTCTTAACTACTAACATTGACTGAAGGATTTTCTTGTATTTTTGTCACCCCATTGAAATGTTATTGACCCCAGATTTGGAGGACATGGGGACACAGTTGCCCTACCCATGCATTCCTAGTCAAAATGCTAGTGAAGTTTTGCTAACAAAATGAGCTCTTATCATGATACAAATATCCTTAATTTTTGTTGAGCCTGTCTTGTCAGAAGCTCCTCATAGCAATCACTTTGGCATCAAAGTGCATGTCTGTACATCCATCAACACCTATAGGTTTTTATAATATCCCCACCCCCTGATAATACCTACCCAAAACCTCCCAGTAACCCCCCATGACAATAACCCCAGGATAAAAAACCCTATCTGTATCATGTATTGTAGTATGTCTCTGCTGGCATAGTCCTGAACCATAGTAACTGTTACAACTCTATGGTCTTAAAATAAGTAACAGAAAAGAGCGAAACCCATCAAGTTTTGAAAATTCAGCAAATAATTTATTTCCCTAGAATACAAAGTGAATATTTAAAAAGAGAACTTACAGTATTGTGAATTAAATCCCAAATAGTCCTCAAGTTTTATCATAAGTCCAAAAGTATAGAGCATTCCAAATGAATTCCTATCTTGAATGTGTTGATGTACCACTAGCCTGGAGTGCGTAAGTGTGTTAACAGTCTTGATATATCACAATGATATAATCCAGAATGTCTTGAAATGAATTCACAATAATCCCAAAATAACGTTTTCATCCAAAAGTCAATGAGCACTTTGTAATTCCAATGAATAATTTAAATAATATAATCCTCTCAAATTATAACAAAACACAACTAAAAGACTGATTCCACTAGACAGATGTTAAGATAAGAATAAATACTTCAGATGTATATATTCTTATATGTAGACTGTCGCCTGACTTATGACAGTAGAAATTTCGATCAGGTTCATAAACAAGGTCAGGTCTGTTTATTTAAACTTTAGCAAACTAGCTGGCAAAAATCAGGTATACCATGTATTTCCAAGGGAAAAACCAATGTCCAGAACTGATCCAAGTATACATGTTTTAAAAAAATGACATTGGTCAGGCATACATACATGTCAGCCATTACACTTTTGGCGTAATCATTATGTTTTTTTTCAGGAAATTACATTTTACGCAAGACTGCATATGGATTACACTTTTTTTGCTATGTACAAAAATAAAATTAAAATAAAGTTATAAAAAGTTGTTTTTATGGTTTTATTATTATCTCTTTAATTCCGGTTGTATAAATTTGAGAATATTCTTTAAAAGGTGGTTGCTACATAAGAATAGCTTTAGAGCACTTTCCTTTTTTGCTATTTATAACAACTTTATATGACCCATTTCCAAGGAAAAAGACAGGTTTCTTCAAAAGTGAACTTTTCGAACAGATTCATTTTATTGATAAGCTAGTTAGTTATTGAACTTGTCCATAATTTTTTTAAGAAAATGGCACCAGATGTTAAGTGAAACACTCTGTGGTGTGAGTTGTGGATGTTTTATGATGGAAAATGTTAGAGCAGATGGATCTTTTCAAACTTCAAAACATGTCAGATCAGAAAAAGTGACAAATCAGCACTGCTTTACAAACTTTAAAAAAGAATATGAGTGATATAATACAGGATTCTGAGCACCTGATGATCATTGCAGAATTCCAGTTAACGATCATTCAGTGAAAGTGAGTGCTGAATATAAATCATTTTTTCAGTATATTTTATGTTTGTATCCTGGTTCTAATCCATATGAATTATGCTCTTTGTGGCAAGACCTTTTTACCAGCTGCAGAACCAGGTTAGGCGTAAAAATGTATTTTTTTCATACATACTGTAATTCTGGCATGTTATATATAGATTGCACATTTTAAACCCAAATTATACTTTTTGTCACTTATAATAGCAGAAAGTATGCTTATTCCTCTTGGGGGGTTGTCAGTCAGTATGTAGTCAGGTGGGCCCAAACACCTACCCTCAATTATGGACATAGGTAAATGCAGGGATGGTCCTGGCTTTTAAAAAGTTGTCACCCAAAAATTGCCAACCTCAATATTTTGTCGTCAGTTTTCAAAAAAATGTCACCAGAAAAAGTAGTGAATATTTTTCCAAGTCTATTAATGTAATAGGCAATGAAAATTGAAAAAGATGGGATAGTTATTTCTTTATTGACAACACGCAATACAGCCATAATATTACAAAATATACCATTACATTACTGTTTTGCACTACTTCTATGGTCTTTGCATCCTGCATCACTGTTAGTGCATAGGTATGACTGTTGTCATCTGAAATAAATGCATTATCGAATATAAAATATCTACTTTCCTGACATCCACAGTCTCTCTCTCTCTCTCTCTCTCTCTCTCTCTCTCTCTCTCTCTCTCTCTCTCTCTCATTTTTTTAATAGAAACATCAGGTGTTAAGTAAATCAATATTATATTATTTTCCCAATAGCAGTTTTGAAAGGACATTTTAATACTAAAACTCTATGATCGTACTTTGCAATGCAAGATAAGTGATGTATAATGCGACCGTCAATTTCATGCATTCAAGAATTAAATGCCCCCTCCCCCCTTTTATGGCTAGCTTCACAAAGTACATCTCCGTCAACCAGGAGTTCAGAAGTTCATTTTTGCCATGCTTTACATGCTTTGCTTGTAGTGAATAGCTTCCTAAATCAAAGAATGATCATTGAATGCTGTAGATCTTTTATCGACAAGCAAACTAAGATCTCCATTCCCACCAACGAAACTTACACGAGTCAACACCTGTCATTAATGTACCGTATATATATAAACATTAATTACCATCATTAAATTAAAAGAAGGAATGAAGAAACATATCATAGAACATATGTGCCTCAAGCAAACTAATTCGGAATATATATGTTATTTAGTTGTTGTTGCTGTGGGGTTTAACGCCATTTTTCAGCACATGATAGGCTATGTATGGCAGCCAGTATTAATGTTATTTAGTAAGTGTTGTACGCATATACAAGATAACAATAAGGAAATAAGGTGGGATATAAAATATGGGAAAGAGTTATCACATGTATGGTAGCTTGAGACCACATTTGAACTGTTAACATAAATTCACACCCATTTTAGGCATTGTTAGTTATAACATAAAAAGGGCATTGTTTATTTGTCAGTCAGTTGCAAGTGCTTTCACTCACTGTAAAACTGGCAGTTTCTTTGAAGTATGTCAAATAGGCGTGAGACTAACCTTTATGTATTGTGCAGTTTGGGCACAGCTGATCAGAATATGAAATGGGGAGGTGGATAATGCACTCCGTTGAGAATTTCACGTGTATTGGACCTGAAAAATCTGTGAATATTAAGTGAAAATGATGCTTAAATATGATGCAAAAAACCTCCTGATGGTAGGTCCCAATCTGCGTGTTTTTGGATTCAATCTCCCAACTTGGTTTTGGATTTCTTGGAACTGTTGGAATTGAAAGGACTTTCAGGAAATAGGAATTCATTCACCATGCTCTGACTTAATTTAATTCTTTCACTCCTGTATTTGGAGAACTTAATTTTTTTCAATTGTGCAAAACTTGATTGTTTTGCTATTTCTTGTTGTGGAGTTTAAGTCCCTGGAGTCATAACAAAGGATTGATGGCAAAAGTAAATGATCAATGAGCAGAATTAAAATATATTACTTACCCTGCCTGGATTCATTTTTGATGACACACTCTTTCTTTAAAATATCACAACCAGCTGTAAATGAATTGACAACTTGTGCCTTGATACATATATCACAGACATCTGCTTTAACTTTGTATCATCTCAGCCACAGACACCCAAGTTTCTAGCTGTCAAGAAATGTTTGGGAATTTTTTACCCTTTCATCATGATGTGTTGCGCTTGAAGCATTACTACCATCACTATATGTAGATGATGTTGGACTGTTAGGTATAACATCAGGTTCAGTGACTGTGTTGTCTAATGAATTTGCACTAAATCCAAATGCTGTTAATTCTGTTAACTTGCTCTTAGGATGAGACAATGAATATGCAATGTTTAACTTATGTTTACCCATGATAAAGTTGCACTGTTGACAGTATATAATTTTGATTGAGATTTTTTCCATTTTCTTTGTATTTATACACAGCAATCAGTACCTCATAGGTAATCAGTTTTCTCTGAAGTTTCAGCAGAACTATTTTATTGGTTCATTTAGAAAAACAACAGAAAGATTAGCCATCATTCAATTAATTGTGGCTGTTTCTCTTCGCGTCTTCAGAGGTTGGTTGACCGTAAGTATAGTCCAGTAGCATACTGAGTGTATCACAGCATACACTACTCAGGCCAGATGTCAACATAAGCAGATTATGATGTAACGATGCACTATACAGTGGTTCCTTGACTTACGAGTTTAATTTGTTCCGTGACGGAGCTCGTAACTCAAATTACTCGTATGTCAAATCAATTTTCCCCATTGAAATGAATTGAAATGCCATTAATCCGTTCTGGATCCCCATAAAAACACTGCAATTTTTTTGTTACATGTTTTTAAATAAGAAAAATGTACTTATAAATAACGAATATTGTATGAAAACACAATACAATAGAATGTACTGCAATAAACTGGTTTTATTAAGTATAATGTACAGCATTTACCTTGGAGATCAGACGACTTGAAGATGCTGATGGAGGTGGAGGAGAAAGGCTGAAGTGAATACAGTAACTGAATTTTATTCGCTGATTTTTGCCCTTTTCGCCACGCTTTCCTCACTTTCATCTGCAGGGGTTTCCGATAAAAACCTGTCCAATGAGGTCTGTTTTATCCTCCCTTTCAGAATGTTTCTGAAATGAGTTAGGCAAGTGTCATTAAATAGCTCTATCGCACGCCCAGTTGCAACTTTTTCTGGGTGTTTCTTTTGAATAAAGTCTGAAAGTTTCTCCCACATTCCCAACATTTCCTTTATCTCACTTGTAGAGATAACCTCCTCCGCATCACCTATTTCCTGCAAAACCTCGGTGTGCTGCTGCGTCTGTAGCTCCTTTAGCTCCTCCGTTGTCAGTTCCTCGGAGTGCTTCTCGATGAGCTCGCTGATGTCACCTTCATCCGTGTCCAGGCCCATGGACTTGCCGAGGGATAAAATCTCCACCACTGCCGCTTCGGGTTCGAGTCTTTCAAAGTCCGTTTCAGACACAACCTCAGGCCACAGCTTCTTCCATGCAGAGGTCAAGGTCTTCTTTGTAACACCCTGCCAGGCCATATCGATAATTCTGAGGCAAATCACGATGTTATAGTGGTCCTTCCAGAACTCTCAAAGGGTGAGGTTTGTGCTCTCCATCACCTCAAAGCAGCAGCGGAACAGGTGCTTGGTGAAGAGCTTCTTGAAATTAGAAATCACCTGCTGGTCCATGGGCTGCAGGATAGGGGTGGTGTTGGGTGGAAGGTAGAGAACCTTTATAAACTTGAACTCTTCGAGGATGTCATCTTCAAGGTTAGGTGGGTGAGCAGGTGCATTGTCCAGGATGAGAAGGGCTTGCAGGGGTAGGTTATTTTCCTGGAGATATTTCTTAACGTCAGGACGAAAGACCAAATTCACCCACTCCACAAAGATCTACCTGGTGACCCACGCCCTCGGGTTTGCCCTCCACATAACCTGCAGTTTTTCTTTCAGAATCTTATGTGACTTAAAGGCTCTGGGGTTTTCCGAATGATAAACGAGTTAGCCTATCCTTCATGGGTTTGTGGCCTGGCATCCTCTTCTCCTCTGCCATTATGTAAGTCCTCCTTGGCATCTTCTTCCAGAAGAGTCCTGTCTCATCACAGTTGAAGACTTGCTGGGGGTATGTATCCTTTTACTGCCATAAGTTTTGAGGTAATCCTCAGCTGCCTTCATATCCGCGCTTGCTACCTCACCATGCCTGACAACGGAGTGAATGCTGGTCCTCATTTTAATATTCTCGAACCAGCCCCGACTGGCTTTAAACGGCTCGCCCGATGCCTCGTCTGTCGAAGTGCCTGGGGTCTGCTGCAGCAAATCAGCGTAAATAACTCATGCCTTCTCGCAGATTATAGCCTCCGTCACGGTATCTCCTGCGAGCTGCTTCTCCATCAACCACAACATCAGCAGCTTCTCCATATTTTCATTGATAGATGTCCGCTGTTTAGAAATTTTTTTAACGCCATTGGCTGGCGTTATAGCCTTTATCGACTCCTTTTGCTTCAGTATGGTGCAGATCGTAGAAATGCTATGCTCGTACTGCTTCGCCAAGTCGACTACACGCACACCTTGGTCATGTTTTTCGATAATTTCTTTCTTTAATTCAATGCACATCATCCGCTTCTTCTTCTCAGCACTGTCCTTCGCACTCACATTCTTTGGATCCATGGTTGGAAAAACGAAGTTTTGCAAAATAACTGCAGGCACAAATGCGAGCACAACACTGATGCTTCCACTGCGAGCTAACCGCTTAAAGTGAACGAGTGAGACACGGGATACTGGGCGGATGTTGCGACGTGTACTGTGGCGTTCGCTGCGCCAACTAGCGGTGGGGTATCTGAAGCTGGCTCATAACCCGAATTTTAGTTCTCAACTCAAAGCAAAAAATTGGCCAAGAGATGGCTCGTATCTCGAAAAACTCATTAGTTGGGACACTCTTAAGTCAAGGAACCACTGTAAAGATGGGGTTGTCAATACAAAGGATTTGTTTATGTAACTGATAGATTCCAGTGCATTGTGTATCCAAGTTTGTGGTTTCCTTTCATGGTCCCTTTGAATGTCACCACTCCAAATCCATGATTGTATGTACAAATTAAACTGCCAAAAACGTTGTAGCCAAAAAATCACCAGATGGTATATTTTGTCGCCAATAAGTGAAAAAAAATTCTATTTGCACCATTGGCAAAGCCCAGGGCGATCCCTGCAATCACTTGATACAAATTAAATATACAAAACAGTAACAATATATCTATTGCAATCAGCATAATGGTTTCTTGGAGAGTAGGTTTGGTGCCCAGATGACAGACTTGTTGTAATGACTTTGTGGTGGACAAAAACTTCCAGATATTGGGATGACAGCAACCCATGTTAGCCCTAGACTGTATTATTAGTGTGCAAAAATCCTAGATAGAACAATCAAACACATTACACATTGAAATAGAAAAAATTGGTGTTCATCATCCACACCGCTGTGGTTTTCTGATGTATCTTGAGAAGTGACCAGGATTGGCTGAGTTTCTTTAGAAAGTTCCCCAACAGCAAGTTCAGGGGCCTCAATGACTGAAGCAATGGGCACAAACACTTTGTCTATTGCTTTTATCAGATGTACCTGTAGACTCAAATGGAAGAAGCATCCTTGATCACTTCTTTTTCAAAGTCAATCAAAATGTTGATTGGATTGAGGGTCATTGAGTTGATAAAACATGTAAGTGTATGTTCTCAGCTGCTTATTTGGTAGGACATGAAAGTCTGTGAGAAGTTAATCCTTATTCAGATTTCTTTTGCTCAACATTTTTTTTTTTACAGATAGGCGTTTTTTTTTTAAATCCTGTGTTATTGTCCAGGGGTTAATGACCTAGGGGGTTATTGTCTGTTTTTTGTTGTTGTCCAGGGGCTGGGTTTTTTGTATACCTCAAACACATACTGTTATACCAAGATCAAACTTGGTGAAAGGATGCATCTTGATGAATACTATACCCACATCATAAAAGCAAGTCACTGTGACACATTTTGAAAAGTTCACTGACTTAGGTTCAGTTGCAAGCACTATTCATGTCCAGATTGTACAACTAGATGATTGTATGCATTTGTTTTAGTACCACAGCTTTACCACAAAAGGAGGTCATTGTGACATGCATTTAACATTTTACTTGATTTTGATTTGATACCGTTACACCAAAAATCATGATACTTGGTGAGAAGATGCATCTTGATGAGTACTTCAACCCACTCTTGAAAGTTACTCTCTACAGGTTAACTGTGTATTCAATGTGTGAATGAGTATAGAAATTAGATGGACGGACTTCATACGAAACCTCACTTGTAGTGGCTAATCAAGGTAATTACTGATGCATGAACTATGTACTGCTGTCTCACTCCAAGTCTACTCAGGGCACGTGACTTCCACCCACTAAAATCTGGCTTCCAGGGGTGGACAGTGATAATAGTTTCTCAAGCAGATTTTAAGAACAATGATTTTCCATAAAGAACTAATTAACATTAATCTTGGGTTCTGTCAACTCATTATAATACATCAGCTTTGATATCGTAGAATGTTGTTTTTTAAAATTATTTTATCTTTTATGCTCTGTCACACTAGGTATGTTGGTAGGTGAATTGGTCGCTGGGTAGGTAGTTATATGGTTTCATGGGATGTCATGACAATACTGCCTGTTTAGTACCTATTAAAAGTACAAATTTGAAATTATAAAAACATTTAAAATTCATATGTAAAGAAAAAAATTGCAACAAAATAAAAATTCAGAAAAAAGGGGCAAACATGTTGTTAGGATCACTTTAGTCTGAATTTTTTTCTCATCATGATAATGTTTACAGTGGCTATGGGAGAATAGTAAAAGTCTTGGTAGAGCTGAGATTAGGAAGATGTAATTGAGAAGAATTTTTTTTTAAAGATATACATTTACTTCTATTGAAGCACTGTCATAGTAATCAGTGCACAGTAATCAGTTCAGTTTTGCATAGCTTATATGTGACGTTAGTTAAAATCCAACAGGACTGATAGCTCCTCAACATTATCATTAAAACCTTTTTACCTTTTCCAGAAATGATGGTTTGTTAAGTTACATTGCAAGGAAATATCGTCCACCAAGTGTATAGGTTGGAAAGAGAAATTTAACCCAAGATCAGATTTTTTGTAAAGGATAAGGATTGTCGAGTACTTGTAACCAATTTTTTGATCCACTGGCATTGTTTTCCTATCTTGTCCATTTAGTTGGGAAGATTCTTTGTCTCACCCACTACATGCAGTATTGGTGAAAAAAATGACAGAAAATGAAGTCTTTACAATTAGCAGGCAGCAATATGTGAAGTCAGTTCAATTAATTAAATGTCATCACATAAGTGACATGTGGACTTTTCTCCCCCCATATGAATCAAATCAGATCTGTTCAGCTATATGTGGAAATTTGACAGATACTGATAAAAGTTCATGTTCTGCTTACCTTTGGCATTTCCAGTCCACTTATTTTTAGTATCCTACTAGAAAATGCTTTGGAAATTTGTGTTACGGAGATTTACAGCTAATAATGATATGTTTCGAATGACATGTAGCTTTCTTAAATTTGAAAGCTGTCATTTGATTGGTGATCCACAAGATCAGCAGAACATGACCTTGGACTGTGGAAATCTGATTTTAAACAGATTGTACATACCACAAAGGCAAGATAGATCTTTCTATCCATGGGAAAAAACACATAGTAACTCACATAATCACGTTTTATTCTTTCTGATTAGATTACTTGAATCATGCATGCATAGCAGTTGAGGTCAAGGGAATAGAGTGACACAGTTAGCAACAAAATGTATTTTTATTATTCCCTCCAGGATATTCCTCTTGGATTGATGGATGACATCTTTAATTTTATATCGAAATTTGCTCAACGTCTTGATGAAGTTGATGACGTTTTGACAGAAAACCGCATTTGGAAGGCCAGAACAATTGATGTTGGAGTTATTTCTGCAGAAGATGCCTTGAATTATGGTTTTAGGTAAGTATTATAGACTAATATTTTACCTGTGGTCCTGCAGGTCTGTGAACCAATGATGGTCATGGTGATTGTTGTTCATGTCAGTCTTGGAACATAATTTATCAGCATCAGCACATGCCAACCATTACACTTTTGGTTTAATCATTATGCTTTTTTTCGCCAAATTACGTTTTCCACGAGACTGCATATAGATGATGCTTTTTTGCTACATTAAAAACTATAAAAATAAAGCAATAAAAATTCCTTTTGCCGTTTTGTTATTATCTCTTTAATTCCACTCATATAAATTTGAGAATATTCCTTAAAAAAATGACTGCTGCATAAGAATAGCATAAGAGTATTTTCCTTATTTGGTATTTATAGCAACTGTATATGACCCCATTTCCAAGGATAAAGATGTGTTTCTTCAAAAGTGATCTTTGCCTGACAGAATCGTTTTATTGATCACAAAGTAATTTAGTTAACCAGTTTGTTTTTAAAGAAAATGGCACCAGATGTTAAGGGAAATGCTTTACAGTGTGAGTTTTGGATGTTATATGATGGAAATGTTACAGCAATATATTTAAGTACTATTTAGATATATCTCTTTTCGTAACTTTTATATTTACATGGTTTTAAAATGCAAACAAAAATGAAATATAAACAAAATTTTATATTGTAAAATAAATGTAATATGATTTCCTTAAACATCCTGTATTTTATTTTACTAGCTTTGTTCGCTTTAGTTAAGATTCTTTAAAATTGTTTTGTGCAAGTTTATATTTCACTGAGGTAAGTTGAATTTTCCATTTAATATTTAAAGCCCTGAATAGAGATTTCAGAGTAATTTACATTATAGAGAATGACATAAATGTCACTTATTTTCTTGCCAGTGGTGTGATGTTACGTGGATCTGGAATAAAGTGGGACTTGAGGAAGAACCAGCCATATGATGCTTATGATAAAGTGGACTTTGATGTGGCAATTGGCAGAAACGGAGACTGTTATGATAGGTACATACATTTTAAATGAGTTTTGAGAGGCTCATAAACTGAATTATACGTTGGTCCCTCACCACAGAGACCATTTTTGTACCAGTATATGGTCATGAATCCCTTTAAATTGTGTTATTGACAATTTTTATCTTTGGTCTTTAAAAAGATTAATTGTGCCATTTTGCCTTACCAGTCATTCTTGTTTGAGGAATGTCACAACTTGTCCAGCACCATTAAGAGAAAGACATCAAACTTTTGGATGTGATTGGGGATGGTCTGTAGATGTGTAAAATTTGATCCAGCATCATGGTGTGAAGATTGGGGTGTGTGGACAGTCTTACTGACAACACACACATGCAAGTTTCAAATATTGCATTTTCTTCTCTATAAATCATAATGCAAAGTTCTCATGTATCAATTCACAAATTGTTGAACAACAAATGGATGAAATTGGAAATTTTATAAATGACAGGTTTCATATGCCCAGTATATAGTTTTATTGTTGCAGCTGAAAGAAAGGAATAAAACAGAAGAGCCAAACAAATTATTTCAAAAGTACTGTTCATCTGGTTTGAAATTTATATCCCAATGGATAATTCCCTCACATAACTTGCAAAGGTACCATATAGACTCACTCATAAGTTGAGTCAAACTACAAAGAACAAAGCCCCTGGTCTGCCATAGCATAATGCACTCACACATCAGGGTCTGTTTTGTTTGTTTTACTGATTACTCCTAATAAACTGCATGGACCCAGATACGCCAGCACATAATGCACTGTCAGATCAAGGTGTGTGCAGTTTGCAGTTGGACTAAACTATAAGCAATAATGGAATGTATACTAGATATAATGCTATTACAAATTTAAAATATAAAATGGCCTATACAGTTGTGAACGAAGACCTAAAAGTCTCAAAGTCTTTACCATAACTGTGCTCTGCTGTATAAAAACTGGCCTGAAATACACCTTACAAATTATTTTACTATTAATATGTAGATAAAAGAATATTCCTATTGTCTATTTGATGTTGCTAGATATCTGATTCGTATGGAGGAGATGAGACAGAGCCTGCGCATCATCCACCAGTGTTTGAACTTGATGCCAAAGGGTGAGATTAAGGTAGATGACCACAAGATTGTTCCACCCAAGAGAGCTGAAATGAAGGTAATTTAAAAAACATCCAAGTGAAGCAAAGGCTATAACAATTTTTTTTTTTAAATGCATCCATTTATTACGAATTTCATTTTTGCTCAATAACTTCTTTACCATCAACAGTTACCAAACGATGTACATAGCTGACACTTGGGCAAAAGAAAAACTTGATGAATTTTGGGTTTAAAAAAAAATCAAAGGTGAAAGAACTTGACGCAAAGAAGAAAAATATCAAAATTATGCAGAAACACATTGGTAAAGGTAGGATTAATTGGTTTAATGGGGCCATAAAAATGGGTTGTAAGGCCCCCAAAAGCCAGACAAGTCCTTAAAAATCCCTTAGTGTAATTGATCCTACATGAAAATAGTGCCACCACCCAGAACTGCAATACGGCCAACAGAGTGGCCATCTTGAAAATCTTGTTATTACTACTCTTCCTGAAAGGAAAGACATATTGACATGGGATTTCCACCAGATGTGTTCATATAATGTTGAGTTGGTCATAAATGAAAATGGTACCAATCAGATATCCCATGTGGCAGTCAGAGCAACCAGATTGAAAATATTATCAATTCTTCAGAATGGATAACCATATCAGCATGGGGTTTTCACTAAAAGACATCCTACAATGTCTAGTTGGTCCTAAATAAAAATGGTGCTGATCTGATGTCTAATATGGTTGCCACAGTGGCAACCTTGAAAATCTTGTTATTGCAACTCCCGGAAGACTACATCTCCTAGATGGCTGGTAATATCAGCAGTGTGCTTTCACCAAAGAATTTTTGTGATGTCTAGTTGCTACTAGATAGAAATGGTGCCATTCTGGTATCAAATATGGCCACCATGTCATCCGTCTTTAAAATCTTCTTCTTATTGCTCCTCCAAAATGGAAAGTTGTTTCAATATGGGGTTTCCACCAGAAGACTTTTTATGTTGCCTTGTTGATTCTAAATGAAAATGCTGCCCACCTGACATCCAGTATGTCAACCACGGCAGCTAATTTTAAAATCTTGTTGTTGTTGTTGTAGGGTTTAACACCATTTTACAGCACACGATAGGCTATACATGGTGGCCAGTATTGATGGTAGAGGAAGAACCGGGGGAAACCCCAGATAGAACCACCGACCCACGAGAAGCTACTGGCCAGCTTTCTCACATACCCATGTTGGCCGAATCCGAGACTCAAACCCACGCAGACAGAGGTGAGATGGCAGTGATTTGTAATGGAGAGCACTTTAGACCACTCGGCCCCTCTTGTTATTGTTAATGAAAATCGGCGATGGTTTCAACACTCTGTGATAGAGCATCCGCCTTGGATGCGGTAGGTCGTGGATTCGATCCCCAGCCGAGTCATACCAAAGACTTACAAAACTGGTACAGTGTGACCCCGCTATAATGCACTATGTTATAATGCAAATTTGGATATAACGCGGTCGTGACGTAGCTCCCAAAATTTCACATACATGTATTTTTTTTGTGCACAAAAAAATTCTTAAAAAGTACGAAAAAAACGTAAAAAGTTGCTTATCATTTTGGGGAAGAGATTGCGTATGAATAATGCAAGACAGTCGTGGCTTGGCTTCTGAAATTTTATTTGTATTTTTCTCATACACGAAAAAGTATTTTTCTCTTACACGAAAAAGTATTTTTTTCTTCTTAAAAGTAAGGAAAAAAAACAAACTCATAATAATTTTTTTCTGGGATCATGTAGGTCTTTGCCAATGTCGGATTGTTTTTCCTTATTGGCTGCAAAACATACCATGTGGCTGTTTTTATTTATTGGTGACATTGTTGGCTGTTTAAACTTTTATATACAACCATTGATTTGGAGTGCAGAAATTCAGAGGCCCCACGGAAGGAAGTCACAAACTGGATATAAAATGCACTGAAACTTATCTCTTGTTACATAAACAAATTCTTTGTCTATACTGACAAACCATCTAAACAGTGCATTGTTATATCATAGTCTGCTTATCCCGACATCTAGCATGTATGTTGTGAAATATCCGATTTTTTTGTTTTTGACATTTCTGGTAACGGAGATAAACCAGACGAGGCATTGTCTCATAATCTATCTTTCATCAGATTTTTGGCCGCTTGCTAGTAATTAATATATTTACAAAGACTGACATTTGTACATGGATGGTAAGTAAAATTCCTCTTAGTTTCACTCAGAATTAAATTCTTCAGAACACTCACGTTTTCTTTAATAATCCATGTCATCAGAACACCTGCATCTCTATCATCCATTGACCCTTTGTTAATTTTCAGATGCATGCATGCATGGAAGGCAGCATCATGCTGCTACCACAAATGTAAAAAAAAAAATTAAAAAAATCTTACTTATTGGTTTATTCAGTAGGCATGGAGGGACAGTAACTAGAGTAGTCTAAATGACGGCCAATTCCTTTGTAAAAATATACCCAGATAGTTTGCTGAAATTTCAAAGGAAACAGATTACCTTTGAAGCACCGACTGTTATGAAAACGTGCTCAGCAAATGGAAAAAATACCAGTCTCAATCACGCAATACAGTTATTTGATGTTGCTGCCACAATAAGAAATCGGCATTCGTTTGGTTCTCCAAAGCTGTCCTTTAACGGTGACTTCAATAGCGCATGCACCCTTCATCGAAGAAAGCCGACTACAATCTTTCAATAACAGCAAAGAACTTTTCTTCAAAGGAAGTCAGTACCAAACTTAATTAAAAGTGATGGAATCTGATGGATTTTTGCATTTTCCAACATGACTGGAACATGTTAACTGTGCTATGAAAGTTTCCTTTTTGTAGGGAAAAAGTTTAGCCAACGGCAGCTTATAACGCAAACTAACTTTTACCGACTTGGAACGTACTTTAAAGTAAATGTGCTTCGTCATTCATTATGTGATTGTGCTATGTTTTTCCACTGAATTCAGACCAATATGACCTGTTACAAAATTAATGAATATTTTAAAGCTGTGTATGCATATTTTCGATGGAATCACTTGTATTGTGGATTCAATGTATATGATGAGGTTCGCAGGTGAGTACACGGTGTTGAAACTCTAATCATGCTATACATTAGACATTTGTATATAAACAGGATTCACTTATATGTACCAATTCATGGTTCTCTAAATAAAGTAAACTATTATATTATGTCTTCTCTGTTTTCACTACAGGTGTATTTCTCATTTAATATGCATCAGTTCAAGATGGTAACTGTGCCGACGAAGCAAGTATTTTACTGCCCGCATTTATTACCTACACACCCTCCCACAATTTTTTGTTGTTGGGGTGGGTACATTTTCTTCAGCTAACTGACTTGGTTGCATATAACACGGTTCGGTATATAACGCAGTCAGGTTTTATGGCTCTCAACTACCGTGCTATAGCAGGGTAACACTGTACTAACAGCTGCCTTGCTTGGCGCTCAGCATTAAGAGGTTAGTGTTAGGACTGGTCGACCTGGTGTCAGGATAATGTGACTGGGTGGGACATCATGCTACATGTCTGCGGCATGATGCCCCAGTGCTAGACATCACCATAAACTGCCACACTGCAGACATCATAACAATACAACTGAAAAATCTACATTAAAAATCCAAATCACACACACACACTCAACACTGTGCAATTAAAAGGAGAAATTGTTATATCTTGATTTCCTAGAAATTCTTATCAGCCAGTATAGCATGAGTCCCTTGTTAATACTTAAATTCATTATTTTAGAAGAGGTCTTCTTGCTTCTGCATTTTTTAAAATAGTTTTTACAATTGAGGTTTGTTACTAATTACTATCCCATGTTAAGCAATGAAATCAAGGCATCACTTTTATTTATTTCTTGATTAAGTAGTTGGTTGGTTTTAGGGGCTCAACTTAATATTGGGTAGATAATGCTGAGGAAATGGGACCTAAATGTCTTTGCAATGGACACACCAATGCAGCCAATTGTAGCTGACATGGGCAGGTATTGATGCTTTAAACAACTGAGTAACCCTGGTTCCTGGATAGTAAAATAACTAATTGTGGACAACTTTGGTAACTATTTGACTGCAGAAATGAGATGAAACTCAGATATGCCGAACTACTATCAGAGACCATCTTAGGGTGCAGCTTGCAAGAATAATTTGTATTTTGTTTTGAAAATTTGCTTTGCATTGTCAGGAAAGCATTGATTATGTCAGCATATTGTGACAATGAACTTGTTGTCATGGTATTAGAATGTACTCCAGTGTTGTCAAATTGAGGAACCAACAATGATAACTTTGTAGTTTGAATATGCCAATAATTGGAACAAAGATACACTCAAACAGTATAATCTCTAATCATTAATTATTGAATTAGAAGCAATTGAAGCCATAGTGAAACTACAATGAAGTTTGACAATCTAGTAATTCTTTCCCAATGTACAAAACAAACACATCTGATGATTTCAGAATTTAATAAGTATTCAATAGACATTTAAATTAGATTTAGCAATTATAAATATTTGTACTATTATTTTCTTCTAAGTTAACATCAGAAAGTTTGACTTATACTCCTGCCAGTTGTGTCACCTGCCATGGATCATGAGGCTGGATTGTATGCATTATCAACGGGCAAAATTAGATGTTCAAGTTTTTCCTACATTGACAGGTTTCTTGTTTGGGTTTGTCTTACTCCCAACAGTGGGTTGCTTGCCCTTACTCCTTGGATCATGTTTCTGCCACCACAAGTTGAAATCTGCTTGATATTTGGAGAAGAATACTTCTTGATATAACGTTGCCATTAAATTTTTTTGTGAGAAGTAACGAATGTTAAAAATTTAACACTGCTATCAGATTACCACTCTCATAATAAAATTATTTATCATTTCTTCAAAATTTATTGCTGAGATAACATAAATTATATTTGAAAATGAGGCTAAATTAGGGTCAAATGGTTTATGCAGGCAGTGGTGTTTAAGACAGTATCTAATCAGCAGTTTGGTTGTTGGTAATGATAGGAAAGCAGTCTAAATCCATCAGTCATAAAGTATCAAAGCTGATGTATTGTTATGTATCAAATTATGCATGTGAAATAATACTAAGATAAAAATATACCTTGTAAAAATTTGTTTTTGTCCATCTTGAATTGAATAAAAAGAACCTGTTTTCAATCATGTCTAATAAACAAAGATATGGAAGTAGTTTTACACCATAGTGGTAGCAGGAGCTGCTACAAGCACCACCAATGCCACTGCTACCAAAATTATTAATATTGTCCCCCCCACCTCTTTCCATGAAAAGTGTCATTCCATCCATCCATCTGCCAGACTTTCTTCTCTGTAAATTTCAAGGTCAAGGTCAAGGTCAAGGCTCTTCCAGTTTTCTCTCTCACTTTTCCTTCTGCTATACAAGATGGCAATGATTGAAATTAGTGGATACAGCTTGGTGTACATGTACATCATCATTAGAGGTGTGTCACAACATTGAAGGTCCTATCTTCAAGGTCAAAGTCATGGCCCAGCATGTTTTATTTTCCATCACACTTTCCCTTCAGTACTATAATTTTAGAGCTATTTGAGACTAAGAGATGAAACTTATGCATCATCTGTTGAAGCTTTATTGCATTTCCCCAGGCAAATTTCCTAAATGTTGCATGTAATGGTCACCTGCTTTTGCATTCAGCAGCCATGTGTTTCACAACCAAACAGTAGTTTCTCCTTTCCTTAAGTGGTCCCAGGAGCATATCTACAGTGGCTGCACAATCTATGCAGCCAACTTTTGCTTCATGAGAAAGGCAGTGTTAGGAATATCATGTGATTCAGTGTGCAAAACATTTCTGACCTTGCTTGTACTCACCATAGTCCAGTCACACTGTGAACATAACTCAAACTTGTTACTTAATCAAATTTAAAAGTACAGCAGTTTTTATCATTAGGGCCATTTACTGTAGTTTTTTTATAAAAGCAGAAATGGCATCACACTTTGAACCAACCATTGAATCACAGTGCCCCATGCCCTTTTGTAGGAATGACTTGATTTGTTCTTAACAATTATTAATGCTCTAGTCAAAAGAGTTTGATACAGTTTCTGATTTGTATGGAATCTAGCATAACAGATTCTAGTGATATGAAATTTTTTAAAAATAATGCCCAATTATCTCAACATGTATGTGTGCATACACACTAAGACTTGTTATTTATCTTTCCTTGCATTATTTTTTGTATTTATATTTTTTAATTTAAATTCAGGTACATTATTATCTATGCTGAAATCACTACTTTACAAGACAAAACCTTTAGAACACCAATGAAATGTGATAGAGAACAATGCATTAGTAAATGTTCAAGACTAGTTGCATGGATAGCATGACATGCTGTACCTGTATGTACCGTTACATGGTTTGCTGCTTAATATCAAATATTAAATATGTAATCACTGTCTCTTCACATTTTCTTATTTAATATGCATTGATTTAGGATACTGTGCTAACATGTCATGTTATTGCATGATGTGTTACCTGGTATGTCACAGGTGTTCACTGTATCACAGATTTTATTTTTGAAGTTGTAAATATTTTTATTTGCCTTTGGAATTTTATTTTTTTATAGAAAAACACAACTTACATTGTCATGAAAAAATCTGAATTTCGTACCTTCAATCTCTGTTGTCTTTGTGAAGGGACATTTGTCTTATAATCATGATTGTACATGTTCTGTTACTGATCGCACATGTTAAAGCCCTATGAATAATGGTTAGATGAAATTTAGAAGGCCAGATTTTAGACTGATAAATTATTCTATACTATATAAACAATTTACTTTTAATCTCTATCATTTTTTTGTGCAGAATTCTATGGAGGCACTGATTCATCATTTCAAGTTATTTACAGAGGGATATAATGTCCCACCAGGTTCCACCTACACAGCAGTGGAGGCACCAAAGGTAAGTTTAAAGTTTCCTAAGTGAAATGCACACAACTGACTTTGTAATAAGTCTTACCCTTACCTGAGGAATGTTCCAGAAAAAAGGAGGAACGCCTATTTTCACATTCCTATATGTGTATGATGATGTTTTCCAGTGAAAAAGAGCAATGTTAACATCTGTTACCACGAGTGACTAGTTTTTTTTATCACAATCAGAGTGCTAACAGCTCCAATATTTATATCATTACTTGTGCATTCATTCATTACATCACAATTTGCATCAAGCAAAACATGCTTTTATCCTAAAACATGTAGTGGACATTTTGCACTAATTGATGTAGCTACAGGTACAAATTCTGTAATATGCTTTCAGGTGAAAAGACCATTGTGTTAATTATAATCATACAAAATTTCATCTTCACATTACTGTTTATGGAAGTAAACAGTCTTTATCAAAGTTTAATAGAGAGTTATGTCATTATTATCTGTCTCTTGAATATTTGGAATAAGAGTGGACTAACCTGCTTACATCTGTATCATTGTGCAAGCTATCTTCAGTGTACCATTCACAACCTGTACATTTTAATTATATTTATTGTCTGAACACTTGATGTTTAATCTTCATTTGAATCTTATAGTGTACATGGAACCTTTTAGGCATCCCTCCCCCTTCGATATGCCAGAGGTAGAAACCCTGTTATAATGACCTTTTGAATCTTTTTGTCCATTAGTCTCTCCATTCACAGTTCTTCTAGCCTGCATAGTTCCTCAACCCTTGCCATTATTTTGGATGCCATTTGGTAGATGAATTGGTTGTTATGTGCAGATGTGCCTTTAGTAGGTTTTCACTTTTTCAGTTTAATTTTGATAGAGTTGTTGCCCTTTTATGCATCAGTATTAAATCTCAACTTGAGCAGAATCTTGGATCTGGCATAGTTCAGTAATGTTTCAACATATTCTTATGTAATTTGGTGTGTACATTATCCGATATAGTTAGAGGTGCCTTTTGTTAAGGTTTTGTTTCATCAACTCCATTTTTAATAGAGTTATGGCCCTTGGTAATTACTTCCTATCTTCACTTGTGATGTCGATTGTAAGCCGTATAGCCCCACAAAATTTTGCACAAAAAGTAATGCCATTTAGTAGATGACTTTCTTATAACATGTAGATGATTCCTTTTAAAGATTTTGTCATTCAAAGTCCAGTTTTGAGTTATTGCCATTTTTCGTCAGCATAACATCTATGCTACAGCAATATTTTGTAACCAGCATAGCCCAGGAACATTCCACGTATTCATTTTAGTGAGAACATTGTCTCATAGACCTAGCTGTGTATTTTATGGGCTTAGACTTTTCAGCTCCATTTTGAATAGCTGCCATTACTAAAAACAAGAAAACTTTAAAACAGTTCTTCATAAACTAGATGGAACTTGATGAAATTGGGCAGAAAGCATCCTGGCATAAAGGGCTCTCAGATTTATAGAAATACCAGTTCATCATCAAATATGACTGGTTACTAAACAAATATGCAGGGATTTCAAATTTGTACAAATAATACTGATCCAATCTCATATATGGCCACCATTACTAAAACAAGGAAAACATCAATGACTATTTCTGAAAAACTGCATAACAAAATTTGCAGAAAGTATCCTGATATAAAGGGCTTTCTGGTTCTTCAGATACATGACCAGATGGTAGTACTTTAAGAACACAGCCATTACCTTGGAGATCCAGTCCTCCAAGGCTAAAATTTTTAGCATTAAGAGTAAAAGTCATCTGCCCATGACAGTTAGGTGGAATGATCTCTTTTTGACATAGGGATTAGTGCCAAATCCCATCTGTACCCCCCCCTTTTTACTTCCATTGGTGGGTGGGGTGGGGTAGCATACTTTCTTGAAAGACCTCACAATTCACAAATTCCTTATATCTCAACAGTAAAGCAAGTTGCAGAAGTTTCTCATCTTAGGGAAATGACTCCATTTCTATTTTCAACTATTTCTGGATCCTTTCTCTCAGAGACAAAGTTGTACATCAATTTAAGAATCACAAACTTTGTCATGAACACATGTTCTGAACTTTTTTGTACTTATCTGTGCAGGTCACTAGTATGTGCATTCTAATAATGTGTACTCAACTTTTTTTGTATTCTGCAAGATAATTAATGACTTTTATGTTGTATAGGTCATTTTTTTGCCTGTAGAAAACTTTGTTTTGCAGCTCCACCTCAATAAGCTTAATCACATTGCATTCATGTCTTCTCTTTAACACTCTGTTTGAAAGTTCTCCATCATTTGATGGAAATTCCATCTTCAGAATGTCCTCACATGTTGATCTTCCAAATCATGCAAATCAACTGAGCTTTTTGTCATGGTAGGGAATTAAAGTGTTTGGAAGGCATATATTACAGAAAAAAAATCAGTACTTAAGGATACAGAAATTTATACTTATGATTTACTGTTGAACGAGCAAACAGAGTTTTCTTGCAGTATTCAGTTCACTTGAGGCTCATCGCATGTGCTCTGCTGAATCATGAATTTCAAACTTCACTCCATAATTCATTGCCCTCTGTGGTAACCCAAATAACTCTGTCATTATATTCCACTGCTATTTGATTCCTACACTTACCTCATAGGAATCATAGCAGATAGATGGTGCTGAATAATATGAGTGAGACCTTAGTCTATTGTATACTTCCATGTATATCAGTCTACCATTGTGTTCTCTATTTGCCCTCTCCCCCCCCCCGCTTCATAAAAAGATTTGTTTAAAAATATAACTGTAGCATTATCTTGGCTTGGTGGTCATCGATCAGGATGATTGGAATTTTGCCCATGATAAATTCGCAGACAGAAACAGCTTTTTTTCTCAGTACAGTTACAACTGTATAAATGGCTACAAGAACAGCACATTCCTTTTTCCCTGAGTTGAAACTAAGCATAACCGTCTACTTCTCCTGATTGCTGGTCCTGTTTGGAGGAAAATGCATCGTCCATTTCAGTAGCTTTATACAATGCATATGTGATGAACAACTTTCATGGTGGAATCAGTAGAATGCCGATATTCTGGTCTACATATTTGCTGTTGCCATGAAGTTAGTTTATAAGAAAATAACAAAACAATGATGTTAAACGTCGCAGTAAGTAAATGGAGATGAATTAAGATTATGGAGATGCACAAGGAATCAATTTATAAGGCTGTTGCAACATATTGCTATAAACAGTCACTGTTCAGGATTTTATCAAGATACACAAACATACATTAAAGATGTGTTGTTCACATGGATTTGGTGTTTTACTGCACAGCAACCCAAGTCGGCTTTTTAATGTCTTGTCCAAGGATAAACAACGGTAGGTAGCCCAGACTTATAGGATTTCATTATGAGTCCAGTACACTATCCACTGTGCCACCATGCTGCATCTACATTCAGATTATATCCAAAATTAAATCTGATCATTCTAACAGAACTTAGAGTCAATCTCAGTCTGCTGTCATTTTGTTGCATAACCCAAATGAACCAGAAATTTACAGTGTATCTCCTAGGAGTGCAAGACTGAGAGTAAAAAAATTTCCTTGGTGTCAAAACGGGGGTAAGATTGAGTAAAAAAACAAACTTTGATGTCAAAACTGGGGTAAGATTGAGTAAAAAAAACAAACTTTGATATCAAAACTGGGGGTCAGATTCAAAATTCTGAAGTGCAAATGAGGGTAAAGGGAAACACTGAGAAAAGGTCACAGGTATGAACAGTTACTGCTGTCATAGATTAAAAACTTACAGTATCCTCTTATTTATCTGGAAAGTCTTTGATGGAGGAAAGAAATAGAGAAATTATCCCTTGCATACCAGTATATGATAAAAAGCAAAACACTGATAAATACAGATTTTTTGACACATTTTACATTTAATAGCATCAGTTTGTCACAAGTGGTTCATTTTTCCTTTAAATGTTTCACGACACATAAACACAGAGTCATAAACTGTATCAGGATTTACCGTTTCTTAAAAAGGAGAATAACAAATGCCCTTTATGCAAATATGGTCTTTTCATACCAGAAAGTGAGAAAAAAACTTGAAATCTCCCTGCAGATAAATTATTATTTCTGTATTGTATATATTTTAAGAAAATTAACCAGAAAGGAAGCAAAAATCTCACTGAAGGCAGTTAAAAACTGTGACATGTACGATGTTCTTAGAGGCAGATATGTTACTTTGCTATGGATATGCTATTTAGTTACAGATATGTTAGTTACAGATGTTACTTATAGATTTTACATAGTTATAGATGTTGCTTAGTTATATACTTGCTACTTATTTATAGATATGTTATAGATGTTACTTATATATGATACGTAGATAAAGATGTTATTTAGTTATAAATGTTACTTATTTATAGTTATGCTTCATAGTTACAGATATTACTTAGTTATAGATATGTTATAGATGTTACATAGTTAGAGATGTTACTTAGTTATAGATATGTTACTTAATTACATATATAGATGTAGTTGTAGATTTGTTACAGATATATAATCTAAAGGGCATATATGTAAATGTGTCAGAGTTGGCTTTGAATGTAAGTCACAGTTTGAGCTTGCAGTGCATTTCACTCAGTCATTTTATTATTTTAGGGTGAATTTGGTGTGTATTTGGTGTCAGATGGCTCCAACAAACCTTACAGATGTAAGATAAAAGCTCCAGGATTTGCCCATTTGGTAAGTTCAGGATTTGCCCATTTGGTAAGTTCAGGATTTGCCCATTTGGTAAGTTCAGGATTTGCCCATTTGGTAAGTTCAGGATTTGCCCATTTGGTAAGTCCAGGATTTGCCCATTTGGTAAGTTCAGGATTTGCCCATTTGGTAAGTCCAGGATTTGCCCATTTGGTAAGTCCAGGATTTGCCCATTTGGTAAGTCCAGGATTTGCCCATTTGGTAAGTTTTGATTATCAGTAGCATTGTTCTTGTCTTGTCAGTTGTAATTGATGATATAAAGGTGTCACATTTTCCAGAAGCAATGGTGACAGTGGTTTCAACAGTATCAGAGTGCTATGTGAAAATATTTTGAATCTCACATCTTTTGAATCGGTAGACGTAGTGAAGTACAGTTTAATTCAGTATTACTGTTTCTCTTAATTTTTATCTTGACATTTTAGGCATTTCTGTCTCACCTGCATTAGTGGAATCATTCTGACATTCTGGGCAAATAGATACTGAAAACTCACCATGATTTATGGAATTTTATTTGCTTCCGAAAACACAACCTGTGAATTATAATTTCATTTGGTGTGTGAAAACCACGTGACTTCTGTAGACCAGATATTAAAGTTTTGTCTGTAAAAACACTTTGATTACAAGCAAAACACTTCGATTACAAGCAAAACACTTTACATAGTAATTATATCTTTATCTTTGAAATCAGTTTTTATAAGCCTATAATGAAAGAAGCAAAATTGACATGATAATAAGTTTTGGAGATTGTTTACATAGATCATGTTCTTATGATACTACATAGGCCGCCTTAGTGAACCGATCAAGATTTATGTAATTTTCAGGTGAGCATTATCAAGTCCACATTAACCTGAAGTTTTATTCATTGCAGAGCATCAACGGTAACACATTAATTTATTACATTTAATTGCAGTCCTCATAGTTTATAAATGCTGGTGCAAAATTCATATATAAAATGGTTCACTGATTATCTTTTCTTTTCTAGGCTGGCCTTGATAAAGTGGGAAAGAAACACATGCTGGCCGACATTGTTGCCATCATTGGTAAGGTGTCACTATTTTTGTCTTGTTTGTGAGTGGCATGATATAGATATTACTTTTTCTTAGTGGCAGTGATAGAGTCCTTTAGTGATGCCAATTACAGTAGCTTTATCAGCACTGACAGAGTCTGTTGGTGGTGTCATTTATTACATAGTCTGTTGGTAAAGATTTTAAAATTCATATACCTTGCATCTGGTTCTGTATTCAACTGAAGTTTCGGTACAATTCTACAATGTGCATGAAGTTTGTAATCGTATTTGTCAGATTCCAGTTGTCTTCCTAGCATAATCATGATCATGACACTCTTTACAGGGCAAACACCACATTCTCCAGAACACTTGTGTATATTTTAATAATATTGGCTTTTTTGATCCATTGTTAACTTATGATCAGAGATTAAAGCTATAAGTCCCACCATTGTCAGTACTTTTGTACACCTGATCAATGCTTTAACAGTTGACTTAGGATCAGAGAGGTTTAGCAATGAGTCCTACCATAGTTAGTATTGTTGTACACCTCCTGATCAATGCTTTCACGGTTGACTTAGGATCAGAGAGGTTTAGCAATGAGGCCTGCCATGGTTAGTATTGTTGTACACCTCTTGATTAATGCTTTCATGGTTGACTTAGGATCAGAGAGGTTTAGCAATGAGTCCTGCCATAGTTAATATTGTTGTACACCTCCTGATCAAATCTTTCAGTTGACTTAGGATAAGAGAGGTTTAGCAATGAGTCTTGCCATAGTTAGTATTGTTGTACACCTCCTGATCAGTGCTTTCACGGTTGACTTAGGATCAGAGAGGTTTAGCAATGAGTCCTGCCATAGTATTGTTGTTCACCTCCTGATCAATGCTTTCACAGTTGACTTAGGATCAGAGAGGTTTAGCAATGAGTCCTGCTATAGTTAGTATTGTTGTACACTTCCTGATCAAATCTTTCAGTTGACTTAGGATAAGAGAGGTTTAGCAATGAGTCTTGCCATAGTTAGTATTGTTGTACACCTCCTGATCAATGCTTTCACAGTTGACTTAGGATAAGAGAGGTTTAGCATTGAGTCCTGCCATAGTTAGTACTGTTGTGCCCATGAGCAAGACATTTAACATTAATTACTTCACCTGGACTGATTCAGAATTGTCTGGTTACAAAGCAATTCCAGCTTGTGTATCAGTGATGTCTTTCCTTTCATCTAGTTCGTGTTAACACTTAAGTAAGGTTTGCATTTAAGTCTATTTGATAAGTTGCTATTTGCATTCACGTCATTTTCTTGGCCACTAATGTTCATAGAGTCACTTCAGTTTGTGTTTGTGTCATAATCTTCACCATTGTGTGAAAAGTGAGTTATTGTGACATACATTACAGAGACTGGCTTGGTTATCTTTTGGTTATCATATTCTCAGACTTTGTTGTTTATGGTGTCACCGACATTGGTATATAATTACACCAGAAGTACTGCAGCTATCGGTGGAAACTAGATCATGGTGTCCTATATTTCATGGTTCAGTTATTTGTACTCAATTTATTTAAGTTACGGTTTGCATTTAGGTTATTAATGCTCGTAGAGTCATGATAGTTTGTATTTAGATATGGAGTATTACACCATTCAGTAAAGATTAGGATTGTTCCATTTAAGTATGCATGTTACCCAGGGAAGGCAGTTTTTAAAAAAATATATATATGCCAGGATTCTTTGATTTCACAGAGTTCATATTAATTTAAGAAAATTCTAAATTGCATCAATGGGTGAGTACCCAACTTTAAAAGTGCCTTCTCTGGGTCCAAAATGTTTTAATGGAATAGCCCTTAGTTCACTGTGACCAATATTTCATGATCAAGTTATTTTGGTTCTGTGTTCAACTCATTTTCTCAGGTCTGTTCCATTAAAATATACATGGTACCCAGGGAAGGCAGTTTAAAAAAAAAAATATGCCAGGGTACATTGATTCACAAAGTTCATATTAAAATGATAAAAAAATTCTAAATTGTATCTATGGGTGAGACCCCCACTTGAAAAGTGCCTTCCCTGTGTCCAATGTATGTTTTAATGAAACAGCCCTCAAGCTGTATTGTCTTATAAATTGTATAATTTGATATGTTTTCAGGAAGAGTGCTACAGCCATAAGTGAAAACTAGGTCATTTTGTCATGGTTCAGAGATTTGTGCTTACCTTTGGGTTAAGCTCAGTTTTCTAGGTCAGGGCATGTATTTAGGTTATTTTTTCAGTCACAACTGCTTGTTGAATCCAGGTATGTTTGTTTTTAAATGTGTCATATGGAGTACTACATTTATTTTTAAGAAATAGTGTCCTGGACTTATATTTTCAAAACTCGACATAGATCTCTTATTTAGTTCCTTTTCCCGATCACTATTGCATATTGAGTCACATATCTATCATATAATTGCATCATGAGCAGTACTACAATCCAGATAATTCCCTATGTACATCTAGTCTACTCACCCAAATCTGCCAGAGCATCCAACTACTTCTTCCTTCCCCCAGGACACCCAGTGGGTGAACATCCCCAATTTCCCAGTTACTTTAAAAGTTTTGCTGACTAAATCCAGCTTTATGGAATGCCCTGCAATCTTTAGCCAAAAAAATAAATAAAGTCACTGGGTAATATTTTATGATTCATTGATGTACACTCAGCTTTGGGCTGGGCTCAGTCTCACGAGGTTAAGGTTTCCTGTATATTTGTTGCTATGCCTTCAGAAATGTATCGAAAGAATTCTAATGTATCTTGGAATAGTGGTTGTTCACATTTGCAGAAAATGTTGGCAGGGACACCCCTTGTATCATATTATATATTAAATGTATCATTTTTTTCATTGCAGGAACACTGGATATTGTGTTTGGAGAGGTTGACCGATAAAGGCCTGTAATAACATTGATAACCTGTTTATTTATTGACATTTGTTAAGAAAGACTCTTCACTTTTAAACATGAAATATTGGAAGCACTTTAAATTCCTGCTGTGTGCATATTTCTAGATTTTATTTTGAAGACAGAAGTGGAGCTTTCATCTAAACATGTTGCTCTCAGTATATTGGTAACTGAAATAAACTTAATTGAATTGTTGTAGTGTTACTTTTTTATATATACAGTGCATATTTAAAATAAGAGTAAATCCACACAGTTTCTATCCCCTTGCTTACGATGTTGGGAGTGGATATAATATTTTGCACGTTTATTCTTATGCCTGTTCCTATGTTGTTTCATTTATTTCAATCATATGTTCATTTGTTCTGCCCTTAGATTTCTAGGACACTTATCCACCTTTACTTAAGAAAATTTGGTACGTGAATGCATGGGTTGTTTTCAGGATGAGTAACTGAGTCATACAAAACTAGATCCCTGTTACCTAATTTGCATACTTTAGAGTCACAGTTGTATTTTCAGCTGTTCATTTTACTTTTGGACCCCATTGCAGCTACACCTGTAAACATTTGTACAGTGAAAACCCTACTACAACATGCTTACACATAAAACAAGTTTGGTTAGAGCACAGTTATGATATGGCTCCTGAAATTTTATAAGTTCACCGTTTTCTTCAGTACTAGCAATTTTTTGTTTCATTTAATAATTTGACAAGATGTGTTGTATTCTTGAAGAAAAAATAAATATCTTATCACAGCTTCTTGCAGATGTTTGAATTACATTAGCTTCTTAATGATCTAATAATGGTTAATCTAATTAATATTGAACCATGAACAATAAAGCCATTAAATCTTCCCTTTATTTGTCATCAATACTTCCTGTGTACAGTTTTTGCTCAGTCCCAGGGTGGCAATAGCCAAGAGACATTTGCACAGTCCTCTACCATACACATTCAAGAACTAAACAATGGCAGCCTAAAAAAGTTTCTCATCCACATTTGTTAATAAATCGATTTTCCTACCTATTCAATGGAAATCAATAGACCAGAAATGCCTGTTCAGTCAACTATTATAACCCGCATGCATCAAACTGACATTGTTCAAATACGTTTATCAACAGATTTTCTGGTGCAGCTATGGTTGTTGCCATGTACATAGATGCCCCAAATACAAACACATGCACACTTCTACGCTTTCATTCATCTTACCTCCATTAACTCCATAAATATAAATATAACCCCACATTATGTCTTTCACTGAGGTCATCATATGGCTATCCCCATATATTTCAGTTCTGACTCAGTCCTTTTATGTCAGAATTTTTTATACCTTCAAGCAACTTGTCATTGTAATACTAAATTTACATGAACACGCATTGTTGATGACCACTGACTGGAACAGAACTATTTAAGTTGTAAGGGTGGAGGAATCTGCTACTCCCTTTTTCTTGCTCAGCAGCACTGTAAAGTCAGTCAGCAACACAGTTTTAATGAATATATGGCTTATTTTATTTTATTTTTTCACTGTCTTTTACAGAATGACCCAACTGGATTTTGGTTGTTTTTTTTTTTTAGATCACTCATTGCCCATGAAATTGATAGGTTTACTCCCAAACTTGGTCGAGGCAGTTTTTAACATGTTGAATTGTTCATCTCAAGTACATTATGAGACCCTTCACCTTGTGTATTATTTTTATGCATAAATGCATGGTTCTCTTCAAAAAAGTAATATGTAATTACTCTTTTAAATATTTATTATGTATCAATTTAAGTTGGAAACTCCACCACTGAAACCCATAGGTTTGAGCGCCCCCCCCCCCCCCCCCCCCGGCTGAGACAATGTACATGCAATATTTTCTCAAGTTATCTAACATGTTTGGATATTATGCACTACATTCCATAGCACAGAGGCACTTTGTAGACCCTGACCATCATGTTGAATGATGACAGTAACTTGACCATCCAGAGCAGGGTCAGTGGTAACTAATTTTTATTTTTGCATGACTTTAATATTTTCAGCTGTTTGTTTCATTTCTAATACCATGTAATGAAAATGTCAATACATCTCAATGTAAGTTGTTGTTGTTGTTGTTGTTGTAGGGTTTAATGCCATTTTTCAGCACAAGATAGGCTATACATGGCGGCCAGTATAAATGGTGGACGAAGAACCCTGGAAAACTCAGGGAAGAAACACCGACCCACGAGAAGCTACTGGCAGGCTTTCCCACGTACCCACGCTAGCCGAGCCTTGGACTCGAACCCACGCAGACAGAGGTGAGATGGCAGTGATCCGAAACGGTGAGCGCTTTAGACCACTCAGCCACTCGGGGCCCCCCTCAATGTAAGTAACTCGGACATAACCAACACTAGGTCACTGTGACCCAGTATCATGCTGAAGTGATTTTTGGTATTTTCAGCAGTCAGTTTCTTTCACCCTAAATGTCTAAACTATATGCTACATACACTCTTGAAAACTGGTATGTGGATGCATTGTGACGAGTAATTCAGCTATACTATCATCTGGTCAGTCTGATGTAATTTTCATGCTTGAGTGACTACTCCAGTGGCCTACACGGTTAGAACATCCACCTCAGATACTGGAGGGCGCAGATTTGAACCCCTGCCTAGTCATACCAAAGACTTACAAAAATGATATTAGCAGCTACCTCACTTGGCTCTCAGCATTACAAGGTTATTGTTAGGACTGGTCGGCCTGGTGTCAGGATAATGTGACTGAGTGGGACATAATGCTACATGTCTGCGGCATGAGGCCCTGTGATAGAAATCACTATAAACTGCCACAATACTGACATCATATCGATATGACTGAAAAATTGTTAAAGCTATGTTAAAAATCCAAGTCACACACACACATAAGCTACATTAAAAATGCAAATCACACACAGACACATTCGTGCTTGAGTGACTTTTATGTTTGAAACTATTGATCTGTTACATCAATATCTTAGATTCTCTTTCACAAACACTAATAAAACTTGGCATGTGGATACATCTTAGTGTGGGTAAATCAATAAAGTTTGCCCACTGAGACATCATTTCTCAGTTGGATGGATCACTTGATCACATTTATGTTATAAATTTAACTTCCACTGCCTCCAAAATCCAACTAATTAGAAGGACCCCAAAAAATTATGACTTTCCTGGAAATATACCATCCAGAAAAAAAATATGGATGGGAAGAAATTCTTCTGAGATACCATTATGACTACCTCCCATCTTTGTTTCATGATTACTAGTATACAGAGTATTCATTAGTTTTGAGCATTCACTCTATACTGTACACTGGATTTCTCATGAAATATTAGCTATCCGCTCACAAAACCAGTATTGCTTTATCAGTCTCTTTTTCCTTTGAATATTTGTGGTTTTAATTTTTAATTTTCATCCTTAAATTTTCATATTTTTACACCATTGAGGATTTGCTCTCTGACTACGCCACTTTCGAATGTCAGCAAAGGCTACAGTATTGCAACTAACAGAACTTAAACTTTTATCAAGTCTTATTTTTAAAAATGCAGGAAAATTTTCACGATTCTAACGTTAAACTTACATTGCATGTATTGGCTCACTGTATTGGAGAGGCACCAGCAGAGATTTGGGGGAAGGAAAAAAACAATAGAGGCATCTATATTAAGTATCATTTTATTGTTTAACATGCATGAACATTGTCAATTTTTATGGATGCAGTAACTAATTATATGGTCCTGGGATAATTTTTATTTATTTATAAATAAGCATAGCAACAGTATTGAACATTTTATATTCAGTTCTTGTGTGAGACTTGACATTTCAGTTGTGGAGGGGTAACAATGTACCTTGTTTTTTTTATACAAAATACACATGCACACACTTATCAATCCTGAAATTAAAAAAAAATCTATTACAAACAGTAAGGTCAGATTTAAGGGACATTTCAAAACAATTTTTTAGTCAATCTTCTTTAAAATGTAACGAGACTCCTCCGGTGGCCTAGTGGTAAGAGCGTCTGCCTCGGATGTGGGAGGTCGTGATTTCGATCCCCGGCCGAATCATACCAAATGGTACCCACAGCTGCCTCGCTTGGCGCTCAACATTAAGAGTTAGTGTTAGGACAGGTCGGCCTTGTGTCAGGATAATGTGACTGGGTGGGACATCATGCTACATGTCTGCGACAGTGCTAGACATCATTATAAACTGTCACACTGCAGACATCGTAGCGACATGACTGAAAAATTGTTAAAGCTACGTTAAAATTCCAAATCACACACACACACTCACTCAAATTGTAATAATATTAACTTGAATATAAGTACACTCGCACAAAGGAGACAACAAAGAGCTGCATGCAAATACGCTATAAAACGGAGATAGTGCCTGCATCATAGGAAATGTACACTTGTGCTCCAGTCAAGTACTTGAAAACCAAGCAATACATGTGCAGCACTGTTATCCGGATACGTACCCCCTCCCCCTTAAGACTGCATAGCCAGTGTGTAATGTGTGATGCTATTGATATACTAATGTTTTGGTACGGACAAAAGTTCCTTAGTCAAACCTGTCCTGATGGTCACCTTTACTTAAAAGTCACCTGCTTTCAATAGCCATTCTAATATATATATACACATATACATACATACATATATACATATATATATATATATATATATATATATATATATATATATATATATATATATATATATATATATATATATATATGCCTTCTGTGAAAAGTAGTTCGTTGTTCCCTAACCAAACAGCCTTAAACGGACACTAGAGCAGATCAACATTCATCTTTGCAAACTTTTATTTCATGAGAAAAGGCATTGTTTAGATTAAAGAATATCACGCGAATCGACGTGCAAACCTTTCTTACATTGCTGTACTCGTAACTCCAGTTACGTTGACAGTGTAATAATGTCAAGCTGGAAAACTAAAGTTGTATCATTAGGGTAGAGGGTCGAAGCAATTCATTTGCTGGATGGTAGGGAACGTTATAGGTATTGCTAGATATCTTCATATATTTGCATGTGAATTAAAGAATTCTTGGAAGAAATGTGTTCGTATTAAGAAGAGGCACAAGTTGCATTATCTCCATTAGTGTCATGGGTCATTCAATTTTTAAAACGTGTCTGAAAAGGCAGGTACTTATTCATTTTTCAGTTCATGAGTCACATATGGCTTCTTTTTATTTTCATTTTTTTCACAGGCTCTTCATATAAGCCGACTGTCATTTGATAGAAGTGAATTGAGCATATGTCTAGATGTTGTTTTCTTATAGCATGGTCAAAACCAAGAACAGTGTATATTTTTAAGTCGGATGATTTCATTTCTAGGATGGATTAATGTGAGCAGGACAGCAATATTGCGTGAAACATAAATTTGGGAGAAAACGAAATATACTCGTAATTATGATTTTGTTGCAGAGTGATATTCTGGGTATGGTATTTGTTCAAAAACCAATTTTAACAGATGTACCCATGTACAGCGGTCACCTTTGTGCAAAAGCCAGTTTGCCTTTTCCGACGAGTGACCGCTAGTGAAAGGTTTGTCTGTGTGTGTGTGGTATATATGCTGTATCATTGATATATCACGAAATGTATAAATTTTTAATTGAAAGGAACGAGGCTTGCTGGGTTTTCTTTTAATGAAAAATTTGACGATTGGTATGTCAAAGATACAGTGTTCATACTGTGTATATATTTTAATTATATCACATACAAATACATATAATTGCACTTCCAACGCAGTTAAGATTGACTTCAAGTAACTATGATTTGATAGAATGAATGAAAACTCTGAAAAGCCCAGTCCAGTGTGTCTCCAACAAAATGTAGTTCTTAACCTTTGCAATATATAAGCTGCTTCTTTTAGTTTTTGAACTTATATTTTCATTGATACTGAGTATGTAAATATAAGATACACGTATGATTTAAACAAGAAAAGATTGTGTAAATGAAGAAAGTAGATCACTACAAACACAGCATGGTTAACAGGTTGAACATTGAAGGTTCTCGCTTGCATATTGAAACGAGTTGGAAATACAAGCTACGCGAAATGAGGAACCAGCAAGATGTAATTCAGACATATAAATATATTTACAGTTCATCTAAGTTATTATTGTGATTTAATTAATATTGCTACGAACGATATAATAGTTTCTATCCCCGATTTTTAACTTTCCCTTTCCGTTGCTTCATGTGACTACATTTTGGTATAGTATGAACACTGGATATTCAAAGATAGATTCCAGTGAAACTTTTTTTAAAAAAACGAACGTTGCGCATTTTTGCCCGTGTTAAGCGACGATGTATCTGGACATATGATTATAGTTCCAGAGACATCGTCGCATGAAACGGGCAAAAATACTCAACTACGCTCCTTTAGAGTGTGTGTGTGTGTGTGTGTGTTAGTTACCACAAAGGCAGTTATTCATTGCCCATTCCTATGTTTCTCCATTGGTCGATTAGTCTGTTGTCTTACCAACCCACACAGTTGTAGAGGGAGGGTAAAGCGGCCTTTGAACATTTTAATATTAAATTTGCTTTTAGACCCATATTAATAGGTTTTATAAAACGTCAAGTCAGACATAAAAACAAAGTATAGATTACAGTATTCCTTCTTACAAATGAATGTACCATACGAGTCTTGACATTGTTATTGCAACTATGTATCACTGGGTTTGTGAAAATTGTATTCAAATCCCATGGAACGTGTACACCTAACCATTACCAAGTCTCAGGTTCTTGTAGTTTACTTGGTGCAAGTTCAGTTTTCTTTTTAGCTCTCACTCCATCCAAGAGTGTATCATATTTGATAAATACTTTTCATTACGACCGCTCTAGTGGTCTAGTGATTAGAGCGTCCGCCTCGGAAACTTGAGGTCGTTGATTCGAGCCCCGGCCGAGTCATACCAAAGACTTACAAATATGGTACTAACTGCTGCCTCGCTAGGCGCTCAGCATTAAGAGGTTAGTGTTAGGACTGGTAGGCCTGGTGTCAGGATAATATGACTGGGTGGGACATCATGCTACATGTATGCGGCATGATGCCCCAGTGCTAGATATCACTATAAACTGACACAATGCAGACATCGTAACGAATATTTTTCAAAGCTGCCACACTGCAGACATCGTAACGAATATTTTTCAAAGCTACGTTAAAAATCCAAATCACACACACACACACACACACACTTTCCCGTATTCACATATGAGAAAAATAGAGGGGTGGGGTAAGCAAAGAGGATTTCAATGAAATTCATCACAGATTTAGAGAATTTAGAAGCGATAGCCTACTGTTGAAATATAACCTGATGTTGAGAAAATATTTACTTATGCGTATTAATGCGCCATGGGCGGATCACAATTTGGTACACTAACAGTACTGGCATATCAAATTGCTTTATACCAACCCTTTAAAAACCTTGCTATTTGTAATGTGTGTGTGTGTGTGTATAGATTGATAGGTGTATGTATATATATATATATATATATATATATATATATATATATATATATATATATATATATATATATATATATATATATATATATATATATATATCAACACCAGCGTTGTTTATATTAAGTCCAGATTTCCTTTGCTAGTACATGATCAAACACAAGTGGTCAGTCTCTGGGTGCAAGTTGATACACTTGACAAGAATGTGTTCCACTATCAGTGGACGCTTGAAACGTGCACTTTGATCCACATTCACCATTCAGGAGGTATGCATGGATTGGCTGTTTCCTAATAGCAAGCGGCACAATACCACCTCGTTTCGGCGATTTCATCTTTAGGGCTGCTTCTCTCGATTTAGATCATATTTGAAGTCAGTATTTGGAATCTTCCATTCAGAAATGGCTGACTGCACGGTAGCTTTGGCTGCTTTGTCTACTGTTTCTTCATCCTTGATACACTGCGACTTTTGACAGTTCGGAGAACATTGTCTTTTTTTAAAATAGATTTTATGAACGAAGCATGTTTCTGGAAAATTTGGGATATTTAAGGCTTGTCGGTGTTTGGTTTTGCAAGGCTTCTGGTGTGGCAAAGGGACTCCAAAATGACTATGAAACTGAACTTTTGGGAGGTGTTCATGTTGTTAAAAAATCTTAGTATGACAGCAATTTCTGTGGTGAAAATGGAGGTTTTATCTAGTAACTGGCCCGAGATGGTGTCCGAGAGTTTGTGCAACCTTGTCTGTATGTGTAGACTGTCTTCATAGTTTCATAGCATTTACTCAGAAAGATGAGAAGACTGGTAAGATACATTTTGAATCGGTAAAGATCAAATAATATTGGGCCAGGGAGTAAAAGGAGTGATTTAAGTGGGAACAGAATTATCACTGGAAAGAAGAAGATATGCAACGGTTAGCAGTAACACAAAGTTTAGTTAACAAATATGACAAAGCTACCTAAGAAAATGTTCTTATTTCAACACAGTTTAAATAAACAATATATATAAAACGTACTTAGTTCTCAGTTAATTATTAGCACGGCATATTAGATATGGAATCACATGTTTTAGGTGGCCTAAATGGTTAGAGTGTTCACCTCGGATGCAGGAGATCATGGGTTTGGACCCCGGCCGAGTCATAACAAACTTATAAAAATGGTACTAGCAGCTGTCTCGCTTGGCGCTCAGCATTGATAGTGTTAGGACTGGTCGGCCTCGTATCAGGATAATGTGACTGGGTGGGACATGATGCTACATGTCTGCAGCATGATGCCCTAGTGCTAGACATCACAATAGACTCACACTGCAGATATCGTAGCAATATGACTGAAAAATTGTTAAAGCTACGTTAAAGATCCACATCACACACACACGCACACACACATCGATACAGTGGCCCGCAATTTGTCTTTCAAAGTATTTCTCGTAATACTCAATCATGTCTTTACGGCCATTTCTTAATTTTTCCTTTAATATGTAATTTCTCTCATCGAACTCGTATGATATCATTTGTATGTGCTACTCCTTATGGGCGAAATGTTTCTTTTATAATCTGTTGTTTGGTTTGTGGGGGGGGGGTATATATAAAAAATTGTCTGTCATATACCGGTGTTCTGATGTCATTTATTTGTTTAATACAGTGTTTCCTTTTCGCCTCGGTGAAATGTCATATCAATGGCACTGGTCATGGCTTTGTTGTCATCAGTATCAATCAGCAAGTCATTTTTAGTCAGTTCCAATATTTCCCTTCAGGTATGCAAGAATATGTAGTAAGAAGACGACTTGTGATCCAATATAACATCAGAGGCCCCAAGATAATTAGTGGTTCCCAGGCTCTCTTATGATAATCTTATGGCTCTAATTGACAAGTATAGTTGCATGACATGGCCAAAGCATGAAAGTTTGTACTATTCCGATCATGCCAACGGTAGAATGCAGATAGGATCGTAAGTAAGTAAATTGTTCTTCGGCATAACAAATGATTATTCGTTTTGGTAGATCTCTGGCATGGATGACTTCATCTACATAAGAATGTGTATTGAGTTGCTACATCATTTTCAGTATTCATCGGCTTCATTTCTGTTGCCTTTTGGCGCCTCTATGTATTTTTTTTCTGTAGTTCCGACACTGTTGCACATTTCTTGGAAAGACTGGAATCATCTAACTGCCTTCTAAGTTTATCATACGTGTCTCATGCTTGACGATTCGTCTTATAAGCTGTATTGTTGTGGGTTTTGATCTGATGTAAGGGTCCGAATTAATCTTTGAGTTGTGGTATGGCGAGGGAGAGCATACTTTATTGTATTGTTCTTGATACTCTACAGATGTGATGAACTTGCAGTGCTCAAAGCCTAAATGTAAACCGCTGAGCCATCTGGTGCGGTTGTTGTATTGTTGTTTCTTTTCAGTGCAGTATAATATTGGTTGTAAGTGATTACAGCGTCTGGAGATGGTTGAGATGTTAATGGTATCAGGTTTCCTTTACCAAGTGAAGTCTCTTGAACACAAACCATATTGTCTTTTTTCCACTACAAAACTAACTTGTGTTGGCTTACTTTCGTTCATTACTTGTAAAATAAAAATTAGTCTTGCAAGTTCTCGACTTCTTGCCATCTAAGGCACCACAGTCATAACGGTGATTGGCCCGTTTTCCAGACAGATTACCAGTGATATTTTCCTCTCCGTTTATTGCAATAAACACATCTTCCTTTTACCAATACAGCACCGATTTCTGAGGCGGTATTTCACTATTGATAATGTTCAGCATCTTCGCAAGCCAAGCTTCCGATATGTTAACCATATCTACACCTTGGCGTATCGAGCTGATATTTTAGTGCTTTGTCCTGCTTAGTGCGGCAGTGGAAAATCGCTTATTTATGAATCCATTCAAGTTGTGTTTTCCCCTTGTCTCGATCATGTACGAACAGTGTGCAAATTTGAACAACTTAATTTTAATTAGATGTGGTGACCACCGCATCTAATGAAATTCACAGACCCAAAGCACATATCTGCTTGATCTGCCAAGGTGTAGATAGGGTTAACATTTTGGAACCTTTCCTAGCTTAGATAAATATTCGTAAGATCCTCAACTGCAAGAAATTTGCCTTCAGGAAGAACGTTTAATCCGGGTGCTTATGCTGGCATTGAAACGTCATATGATATAGAACATGCAATCGAACATGTAATTATTTCACTGAACGCTGCTGCACATAGAAGACGAATCTTGAACGCAGCTCTCGGAGGTGGCTGATGATAGCTGTGAAATAGTACGTTTATCCAATGTATTTTCTAGGTCTGAAATGCAGTTCTGCTCCAATTTGGATTCTTCATATTCAATACCGGTCACATTTTCCGCTGAATCAAAATGACGAAGTGTAATTGTATTGCGAATCAGCTTTTAATGATGTTCTGCATCGGTCAGTTTGTATTTCCTAGAGGTACAACGTGATTTTTCAGCCAGATACGGTTGGAATTAGGAGCAAATCTTGCCCACATCACCGTTATTTGTACTCGATCTGACTTGTTCTTGTTTGCATGGACATGTGTAAGTGAAGTTACGGTGTTGTCAGCTTTTCCGTTCACGTGTCTGATACTGCGGTAAAGCCCGTGCTGATGAATTACCTGGTTTGACGCACATAACACAAACATTATCATGCTCAGGTGAACACAGAAGAATTTTATTTGCGTACTTTTGTGAAAGGTAGTGGTATTATTTTTGTTACCATCTTAATAAACGTCTGGAGTCATATTTCTATGCTGAGGGCTTCATTTCCGCATTGTGCCAATGAGATAACGTTGAAGAGGAAGTTATCATCGTCTGTCATTAGTAGTGGCTGATGGTCAGTGAGGGTGTTTGGGGAGCAAGATTCGATATATATCATCGACTATTCCAGTTTTTACAAACGTTCGAAGGTAATCAAACCCCGAAGAAGCAACATAAAAGAAAAATGCTTAAAAAATTTACGACATTTTTGTATTTTTGCCCCTCCATTTTACTCAAAAAAGAACATCAATCATTTCAAAGTTCTTTTCAAAATAACACGACCCAACGGATAAATGTCGAGACTAGCTTTTTCTTTGGAAATTTAACCATGTCCAAAATATGAAATAGCTGGAATGGAACCTGAAGTAGGCCAATGAGCTTCTCTGAGGTAAAATGTTACTTACCATGTAAAGCTAATAATTCATTTCCTCCAAAAAGATTTAGTTGAGTTTAAAAAAAAAAGAAAATACAAATCTGCTCTAATACGTGAAATGAAAATAAATGTCAGCAATCGTTTGCATACATGTGAGTAATATTATTTTCGTACCTTTTGGAGTAACTTGCATTTACAGTAGCATCCAGAAAGTAATGTTTTAATGTACACTGCATTTATCAAGAAGGAATGGTTAATTTGCGAGATTTATCTTTTTGTATTTTAAGCAACGTCCAATAGTTTACATAGGTAAATTTAATTAAATAGTACCCGCATACAAGTCTTGAAAGACAAAGAGTCAAAAGGCATGATTTAACAACCAACCCACGGGAAACGTTTCTCACATACTCAGTTTCGTCGAGCCTGAGATTCAAACCCACGCGGACAGATATGAGATATCGGCGATCTGAAAGGCGAGCGTCTTAGACCCCATGGTCACCCGGGACCCCTTAATATTGTGTGGCAATAAAGTTTCATGCTCGAGTAGTTGAGTGGGATGCTTTCAAGAAAAAAAAAACAAAGTTACATTATTTCGAGAAATATCTTTTTTTTTGTGACTACTTTATTACTGTTATGATTGATCATGCTGATAAGGATTTGCTGTTTTTCCACGTGTCTTCTTGAAATAGGACAACACAACGTGATTTCTGGGAACTTTCTGCGCTACATGTATGAACGAAGCCGTCGGCAGACGTACAAGAATAGTTGTGAGATACTCTGAAAATATATTACTCGTTTTGTTTTGCTTTTCTTTTCTTTCTCTCCATAGACCAATGTGCCTACGGTATTTGTATATTTGTATATACAATGTTATGTGAGATCACAAAATTCATACTGTGAGTTTTATTCCATTTCCTTAAATATTAGAATCAGTGTCTTCATTTGCTCTTGCTTGTTTCATATCAAAGATTATTCAATCACCGATTTCAGACTGTGATGCCTGTATCCATTATATATAACTTTCTTTACGACTGTCCATTTTTAGGTGTACCAGTCAGTATCCCCCGATTATTCTAACTCAATGGTTCCCAACTTTATTTTGCTGCAACTCTTAATCGGCAACCAACAGGACCTCTAGAACTTTCAGACTTATGATATTGATTGAGAAAAGTTTCTTTTGATGACCTTTCGCAACCCTCCCATACCCCGACCCAAATTTGCTCTGAATTTAAATACTTTTTCATATGTAATGTGAAATGCAAGTCACAGTTACCTTTTTTTTTGGTACGGGTGTAGTGCTGGGTACTGCTGAAGATGCATGCCAGATTTCGTGATTCCAGGTAAACTAGTATTTTGCAATAGATAAAACGTCAATGCCCGAAATGCAAAACCGAAATATAAGCCAGTCAAATATGACATGTAGGTCACAGTGACACTCTTGTGTTGTAAGGCTGTACGACTGACAGGTATACATACAGTCACCAAGATTGATGGTTCTGGCATAAACAATTCATGAGGTTCAACCCAAGTCAGAGAAGTGTAAAAAATAGGCAACAATTACCTAATTTTCTGGTAACCAGGGTGAAGCACTCCTTACGACACATACCCATACCAAGTTTCATGATACAGGGTGTTAAAAACCTAGTTGGTTATGAGCTAAACGCGAAAAACATAACTTAGACACTAAAATGTACAATAAAGGTCACAATGACCTTTTGTTTTGTTTAGGTATAGTATTAATAGAGATGGATACAGTCATCTGCCACTCTGATTCTACCATGAATGGAGCTTGAAAAATAACGGAATACACACACACACACACAGACATGCATGCATACATACCTTCCCTGGTATTCGATTTTATTTTCTGAGGCAGGGACCCGTGAATTTTTAAAATAAATTTCCGGCTGTCAAACTGGAAAAATATCTTGCTCTGACTCACAACAAAATTATGCTACATCATGTCCATTATAATATTTGAAGCAAATTAATAATTTTAAAATAAAAGGAAATTAATTATCTCCGTTCGAAAGAAACTTGCAGCCGCCCCCCCCCCCAATGGCCAGTACATTGCAGTAGATGAATTTGCTATATGTATGTTAATTGTTAGATAAGTTGGCATCTGAAAACAATAACTTAAGCGGGATGATTAACCTTACAATAGAGCTGACATTAGGGAGCTTGTTGAAAAAAATGTGAAGTGTTGACATAGCCTACAAGTTATACTATTGATATAATCGGCAAGAAAACTTTGAGTGGGAAGTTCACATCCGTACAAGATAATTATCAGAGAGGGACAGTAAACACAAAACACAGTGACTGATGAAACGAGAAATATTTGGTGGACTACATAAATTAGGTACAATTCAAACAGAAAACGAGTGACTGCCAGAAAATCGTATGCTGATTTGAGATCTTACAAAAGAATGCATGTACATGACACATTAACGTATGCTAATAAATAACTGAATATTTCGAATTCGTTTAGAAATTTGGAAGTGGCCCGAATATTGTTCACAATATTCCATTCGGCTGCCATGTAGGCATACGTGAATCGTGTCAAACAGGTAATAAACATTTAAAATAGAATTAAATTTGTAGTGTTCGAAATTCATTTATGACAAAGACATCTGGTCTGTAAACATAAATGAAATTATTTTATTCTGAAAAATGCTTAAAAATTAATGATTTTAATATCATTAGATTCGTAGTAAGATTACTCGGGAATTAAAGTGCATTCCCTACTGACCGATATATATATATATATATATATATATATATATATATATATATATATATATATATATATATATATATATATAAACTGTTCAAAAAGGGCAACTTTTACAATAAATTCAGGATTATTTGTGTGGTCCCCTGAATGTTCTCTATATACAGGTTTCACCGTATTTCATATTGACATTTGTATGGTCCTTAAGACGAGATATAATGAAGAATTACAGCAGCATGCAGTATCTGAATACAAACGACATTCGACTACCAATAATAATGTCCTGAAAATGTTTCAAAAATATAAATATGGACTGTAGACCATAAAGGCAATTTGGATGTACAGTATATGTAATGACTACGTTGATTGTCTTGTTGATTTGTTCACTGCGGTATATTCAGATTCACTTTTGTTATTGCCAGAAATTAAGAAGATTCCTTAATTTATTATGTTAGAATTGTTATCAAACGCCAAAGTTTATATTGCGATTTTACTAGTACATTTTGTCCATCAGGACACGAAGAGCTCTTCAATTTTCGAACTCACTGAGAGAAAGAAACATTGTACAAGCTCAAACAAGGTTATGTCCATTAAGGTCTTTCCAAAAATGTTAAGGAATGATTTGACAAAAGGGAGACACCAACGAAGATTGCAACAGATGGCTATACCATATTGTACGCAATGGAACTATCGCGTACGACAAAAATGGATGATATCTATGTAAAACCTATCTTGAAAAGATGAGAAAGTACAGGGATGACACAGCAAAAGTAATTGTTGAGGAAATATATGATGAGCCAAACAACAAGGAAGTCATTCAGTGTGCAGCAAAACCAAGAGTTGATTTGTGGAGATTACTGTATATGACAGTCAGATGTTGGTGGAACTATGTTTTCTTGTCAAAACAGAGAGTGTCAGGGTATTGTATCAGAAAGAGAATGGTTGTGCTCTGAGTAATGTAGGATTGAGTTCGAGTTAAGCTTAAGGCGGAGCGAGAAGAAGATGGCTGATAGATTTAGATATTTCAACAATGAATACGTGAAAAGATTACTTTGTAGGGGGGGGGTCAATAATATTAATCGGCATGATGTTGGCAAAGAAAATGATGGACCCAGACTGAGAAGCTTTTAAAATATTCCGAACTCGAATTTTACGAGGACAGCCACCACAAATATGTGATATGTGGCCTCTGACAGAAAGTAAGAAGTGATGGGGAACATCAGAAAGAACACAATGCACATTAAGGTTGGAAATGATAATCAACCTGAAGGCGAACAAAAAGAGGAAAGATCCGCAACGACTTACAGTGTGAATTTCTAGACAAAGAATACGAGGAGAATAGCATGGCTGCTGTAAGCTATCTCACCCCTCACACCAGACAGCCATTTGTGTGTGGCTTTTGTGTGTGTGGGTTTTGTGTGTGTGTGTGTGTGTGTGTGTGTGTGTGTGTGTGTGTGTGTGTGTGTGTGACTTGGATTTTTAACGTAGCTTTAACAATTTTTCAGTCATATCGCTACGATGTCTGCAGTGTGGCAGTATATAGTGATATCTAGCACAGTGGCAACATGTCGCAGAATGAAACATGATGTCCCACCCAGTCACATTATCCTGACACGAGGACAACTAGTCCTAACACTAACCTCTTAATGCTGAACGCCTAGCGTGACAGCTGTTAGTACCAATTTTATAAGTCTTTGGCATGACTTGGCCAGGGTTCGCACCCGCATCTGAGGCAGACGCTGTAACCGCTAGGCCACCAGAGCGGTCGCAGATGTTGAAAGAAAGGGTGATTGATCAGATGTTCGATTAGAGAGTTGTCTATTTCGCCAATTCACACTCAAAAAATCGGAAAGATTGACAGAAGAAAGGAGAACAATGAAGTCACGGAAATAGTTCAAGTATAAATGGAGGGAGGGTGGAGAGTTCGAAGAATCTGAAGAGTTTTGGTGTGGTCAGTGGAGCAAGATTTCATAGAAAAGTCAAAGAGAAACTGTTAAGAAATGTACAAAATATTTCAACATTAATGAACAAGTGAGGCACCAATAAGCCCTTCGTCAGTGACACTGAAAACTGGTACAAAATAAATAGTACATCTTTCTCCTCATGACAGATTTAAATAGTCAAGCATGTAGCTATGTTGGTGAGTAACAGGCTCAATGTCATCTTAAATGAATCAGGTAATTATTGGATTGACTTTGTTTGAACATGCATTTTATGCAAGATTTCAAGTGTTTCAGTTGGTATATCCCTGTACAAGTTTTGGAGTTTACCGAAGACTATCAATCAGTTGATTCTCTGACATTCGGCTGTACATGCCAAACTTCTGAAGTAGGCTCAACTTGAACAAGAACATGTCCTCTGTGCATGTTTCCCGCACTTAACAAAAGACATGACAATTCTGCTAGAAAATGCGTAACAATTTAAGACATAGTCTGACACCTTTTCCACAGCTTTCCGTTTCCTGCCACAGTCTTAGCATTGTAGGAGGAAAAGCCCAAATTATGTATATGGTTACATCTGAAATATATATTCCATTACATACTACTTCAGCAAGCAAACACAAACTGAACTGGAACTGTCACTGCTGTGCAGAGCATATTATACTACACTCTTTGGTCAATTAATATGTAGCGTAACAGTGGTGCCAGTAAACCGGTTGTGGTCAGGTACGATTTACTGTTAAGACATTTATTGCCTGTACAAGCGTACAGAAAAGACGTAGTCGGGTGGAGGTGGGGGGTGGGGGTCGGTACCGTAATGGTAAGAGTTAAAATCTACTTGCACCACTGACGCACATAAAAAATTTATACCAATGATTACCTATTAATATTTTCCCATCACTAGCTATATAGTTTAGAGTGAAATGCAACAATAAATGTGATCGCTCACACATGCTTAAAGAGATTACATATATCATAACCATTTTCATTTTACGGTCATTCTTAACAATTTCGTTCTTTCCGTGCTAGTTGTTATTCCTATATTTCGGTAGTCATGGTAACACAAAGATGGCCTGCCTGTAATAAAAGAGTGTTCCATAATCTATACAAATTTCCAAGCTAATGTACTCAATGAAGACAATGACACCGTGCATTACAATTACAGTCTAACTGATTATTGGATATGTAAGGCAAATCTCATAAAGGCTCATAATAGTAGACCACGGGTTTGTTAGCGATGGTTTATGATAGCAAATTTGTTTATTCCGTTTTATGTGTACATACGTATATGAATATCTGCTAAAAACATTCCAACTTTTCCTCTTAACAACATGCGTCATATCTTAGATTCTTCTCCTGACCCTTTGGGATATGAGACAAATGTAATAATCCAAACACACCCCAATTTATTTCCAGGTTATAGCCGAATGTAAATCAAATCATGGTGGTGGTGGTGGTGGGGTTTACTAGTTTATTGCATGGCATTATTATTGTCCTTTCGAAGAACCGACTTTGAATCAGAGAGACGGAATCATCTGGGATTAAATCTTGGTGAAGACAATGAAAATGTTTGTTTGTACTACATATCACCAGAAACATTAGGACAGACTATTTCGGTTCAGGCCTGAACGAATTCTGTGTAGCATTAGATACAACACCCTGTGCTATATTTCTTGGTGACTGGAATGTAGATTTCATAAACGTGTTACCATCTGACGTCTCTGATGTATTAACTGTAAAACGTCTGCATAATATTAGTACTGAGCCATCTAGGACAGTGATTCTCGAGAACCACACACGTATGATTCACTCTGATGTGGTTATTGTTGAAACCTCTATCAGTGATCATGAAAACGCACCCCCCACAAAGGTTGTTTTTCTCGATTTGAGAGATGTCTGCCTTCCCTTCTGTCAATCACCTGCTTCGACAAATTATTATTGAAGAATTGTTTTCCCTCAATTGTTACACACTTTGTTTCTAGGGTAGTATACTTAGGGTAGTTTGTACATAATCATGTGACTGAATTGGCTTAAGCAGGCCAAGACAGTTTAGTTCAAGCAGCATAGAACAACGATTGTCCTTTTGATTCTTTTGACAGAATCAGATGGTTTCAGTGTTTGAACGGATTATACTATGTATGAGCAGACGTAATTCCAAAAGGATTAAATATTAATTGATTGTGATTGGATTGCTAAAGAGCTCAGTCAGCGCAAACAATTAACATTTTTTTTCAATATCTCTGGAATGCATGTTCTGCTTTGGTTGATAAAGTTGTTGTGCGTTATCTCCCAATGCCAAAATACAACCAATATAAATGTCACACCAACTTCGATAATGGGTGGAAACGGGAATTTCATTGGTGAAGGTGACATAAATATGCATTCTGCTCTTATGCTGATTTTAAAATCAGTCACGATGGAACGAACGACATCACGCGTCGTGCAAAAACCCTTCTCATTAAAGCATATTAACCACGACAACAAAAAATATGCAATCACTGAAATCCATGTTTATGTCCGTGGATCAAGTTACGCGTGCATCGCCACTATTTGCCAACGTTATAGCCGAACATAATCTCCCATTTCGGTTAGCAGACAATTTTTTTCGGATCTAGTAAAACTAGAATCAGAAATCGCACAAAAGTTCTCATGCAAACGAACAAAAGCTACTGACATAGTGAATATTTTATTGTTTAAAAGAACTCAATAACAATAATTCTAATAATAATAATAATAACAATAATAATAATAATAATAATAATAATAATAGTTTAGTATATAATCTCACGGTCGTAAGCGAACAATTGCACAACGCGACCAGCGTCTACAAATTCTGGTCAAAAATTGATTTAATAAAACACCAGTGACTTTGAGTTAATTCTTTGTATACATGAATGAAAACCAGACTAAAGTACATATCGCTAACTGCCATTGTAATCAGTAATGCCATGGATCAATCAGGTCTTTGTCTTCGTCTGTAATACTAGCAAGTGATAGTCGTTTTCAAGATTTGATTTTCATTACTAAAGATAGGTGATAGTGATGATAACGATGATAACGATGACAGTAATGGTGTCTGCAAATTAGGTTTAAAGTTATAAAGGGTGTGATGATAGACTATAATTTATACGCTTGTGCTTCTTATGAATAATCTTAATGCTATTAAAACAATAATAGACCCAAACAATACCAACACTGACCAGTTCTAGCAGTCAATCAACAATCTGAATCTTCGTAAAGGCAGGAAACATTTTTAACTTCTTGGTGGACTCCGTACTATTATATTAATATTGCCTCATTCCAATGCAAACACTGAAACAACATTTTTCATATTGCCACATTCCACTGCAAACACTGAAAGAACATTTTTGATTCTGAGGAAAATAAAGTCTGAGTCCAGGGTAAACCTGGATTCAGCAACAGCACATCATCTCCTAAGTGTTAATATCAACAATAATGAGGAGTGCCACCCATACAATACAGGCAATGATCTCCAAAGGAATGCTTTTTTATGTCACATATATTTCTTTGTCGTAATAGATAGAGATATTAAAATAAGATTTACAAAGCAACAAACATTTATAAATTTCGTGATCTTGTTAAAATAGCAAATTAGGCCGAACTGTTTCATGATATCGTTACTGTTCTTCAGGCATGCGAAACGTTTACATTTATTATTTACCATAAGAAAAAGGACCACACATATGCACTATGATAAACCATGGTTTAAATCAGAACTAAAAAGGATCACAAGTAGGTCCCATGACAAGCCATGGCTTATATGAGAATTAAGGTGAGCGATAAGAAACAGAAACCTGCCGATGCCCAAGGCCCTCAGAACCAAAGCGCAAACCATTATAAAAAAATATCAGATCAAAAGAAATAGAGTTACACATTGGAAGGAACATTCAACTAAGGAAATATTTATTTTAAAACTTGATGAAAATTGTCCTTACTTGAAATCTTATAATCCTCGACTTTGTTAAAAAGAGACGAGACAATAAGTACATTCTAAGAAGGAAAACTTAATGCCTCCACTTAAACTTAATGTAACTTTGCAACAACTAACCAGGAAAACTGTTTGCTGCTGAGATCTATGTTTTGTTCTTTCATACGTTTAAAAAATAATAAACAGTTACAACAGTTTATAATTAGAAATCAAACATTTATTTATGACAACATTGTACATAAAAGGTAAGTATATTTGTAACAACTAGTCTTGACTTAAACAAAGCCAGTGGACCCGATAAAATTAGCCATAAACTGATAACAAATATTGTTGAAGAAATCTATTTGACATTGCAAATAATACTGAATAAATCCTTGAAGCCAGCGTGTTCCGAGCACAATGGAATCTAGCGCATGTCATAAGAAAGAAGTGGAAAGCTATCAATTTCATTATTGACAGATTTCTCTAATAAGCTGTGTGTCGAAGGTTTTCCAAACAATTTTATTCAAATAGCTACAAAATATTTTTTGCATGATAATAATATGACATATCAATATCAACCCGGATTTCTTCCAAGTCTGTCAAAAACCCATCACCTAATTGAACGTTTCACAAAAAGTGATTTTTACTTGCTCATAATGAAGTCACGTGTTTAACGTTCCTTGATATAAAAAAAAGCTTTTGACAGAGTATGGCTTAAAGTGTTTATTTACAAGTTTCAACTTCTCTCGTGGCTCCAAAGCGACTTAGCTGACCGCTCCCAGAGTTTTCTATCGCAATTCATTACGAACATAATATCAACAAACTGCTGGGGTTCCCCAGGGTTATGTGCTAGGCCCTTTACGTTTTCTTTCGTTTTGATTATATATAACAGAGAAAGTAATTTGAACTCGTTTGCGAGGCTATGTGCTGATAATACTTCTATTTCACCTTCTTCTATAAACCCATTATAAACAATGATCTTGAAAAACTTAACACATTTGCCAATGACTGGCTTCTTAGTTTGAACACTTCAAAGATATACATTTTGTTAATGAAAAACAGGCAAACTAACAACGTCTTTCTGAAGTTATCTTTGATAATATGAATTTGCTTCCTGTTAAACGTCAGAATTGAGAAATCTTGCACAAGAAAGGAAAAACGAAGAGATTATAATGTATTCGAATATAAATAATCAAGTACCTAGCTATCTAAACAGCCTTCTTCACAAAAAAGGCGATATGAGGCATCTATTTATCGTCTAGGTAACTGCCAAAGCATCACACCAATCTTAACATGAATGTGCATATTTTCGACGTCCTTGTTTCCATCTTAGGAAGTCTCTATCTGAAGATATCCGAAAATCTTTTCTATCTTTAGAAACTTTTTATCTAAGTAAACTAACGGCCCAGCAATGTATTATAATATTGGGAAACGCCACCTTAATATCCTACATACAAAAATTGGACACTCATGTAATCCCCTCATATCCAATTCAGAGTGAATTTAGTTAACTTCCCACGTGTGCTTGTGATTATGAAAACGACGGCGTTAAGCACTATTTGTGTTTCTATTGCCCCTTATTTAATACCCAATGATCCAAGTTATTTTGTCATGTCGTTTAATATACCTGGAGTAACTCTAGATTTCATTAATGAAAGGTGAAGTTGAACTAAATAAAGAAACATATTCTGTCATACTCAGAAATATATCTACGAAACTGTAACACTGTTGGTAATACTTATATAATATTTTTTTAATGAACGAAATAAACAAAAGTGACTAAAGTCAGTGCAATTTATTTCTCTCTCTCTTCTTCCCTCTGATTCTATCTCAACTGCTTTTTTACTCAACTGCACACACATATATGTTTATTATTTCTTCTTTTTAAATGTTTTAAGTCTTTTAGTATACTAAATTTATAACATTGTTTTTACGATGTACTCTCTTTTGTGAATCGAATGTGATCTATGGATCAGTTTTCTGTTTTGGGAAAGGACCTAGGTGAGTTAAGCCAATCAAATCCCATATTGTTAAATTAAATGACAATAAAATATGTTATTTAAGAAAAAAAGAGAAAAATCAACCACAAAAACAACCCACATTGATCTGTACTTTCTGGTAGTGCTTTGCAGTGACAGCTTCTCGGAAGACTATTAACATCGATGGCATTCGCTTTTAATGACTGTAAAGAGAAGAAAATGTTAGGTAGTATAGTTACAATAAATATCATGTTTGTTTGGCATCATTGAGGTTATTCTGTTTCATGTAGTCGTACTTAATAGTACCAGCATTCTACCTAAGTCGTAAATGCATGTATGTATATATTCTGGTGACCTATGTTATTACCATAATCTCTCATTTTATCAGCCAATCAGATGAAATTTTATACCTTTGAGTTTTGGAGACTGGGCAGTACAGCCGAAGAGCATCAATGTGTGCCGAACGATTTGATTCACTTTCAGATTTCTGAAAGCTGCCTTTCCATTGGCTAATTCAAAGGTCACCAGAACATAACCCCTAAATGGTATGACAGGGGAGAATTGATGTTAATCGGACTGGGAAGCATTAATGCCCACACAAGTTTTATGAGGATATACATATATAAGAGTGACATACGTAGAACGACACATTTACATTTTGGACTTTGTTGTATTCCAAAGTATATAGACACGTGTCGGGCTGCATGGGTATATACTTATGCTGCAGAATGTAAGGTGAAATTCACGTGGCAAACTACAAATAAAAATGCACTTAGCATGCATTTATTTATGAATATCTCTAATCATTATAAACATTCTCATCTCTTTGAAGGAGTCGCGGATGTAATCGTAATGACAACTAAGACAATACCATGATTTTTTAAATTTTAATGTTATTCCTGTAGTTTTATATTTAAAACAAATCAATCATTCGATTTCAATACATTTAAACGACTGCTTACGCTGATGCTAATGGTGACACGCCATCTAGCCATTGTGACGTTATGAAGTTATTATGACTCCCTTTCATGATTAAACTGAGCATTCGAGCGTGAAGTATATGCTCACATATACATGGTTAGCCATTCGAAATAGTATCCCACGAACAAGACTAGAAGGATGTATGTGTTTATTACGTAGTGTCTACACGTACAAGAACTGTCAACTGATTAATTTTCCAAATTATTTGGATATTTAATTTCAAATTAGTCCAAATGTTCTAGAGTATACTATTTTTGAAGTTCTTCCTGTACTTTGGAATTATGCGTTTTGACCACATTGGCGATAACTGGAGAAAATTAACAAAAAGGACTATGTTGCACATATCATGGAGCAGCGTTCGTCCTTCGATGCATCTCAATTTGGAAAAATGTCGATATGAAGTTTTAGAGTGCAATGTTAAATATTGTTTTCAGGAGATGGGGCGTACCAATGAACATGACGAGTTGCCGTGGCTTGATGAGGATTAGCGCAGGTTCAAAATGTCAGTGTATATATACTGTATGCATCTTGCAAGATATATTCACGGCCACAATGGTTGTATTTAAAATTAAAAGGTGACGAAATTACCATGAAATTTTCTAACTCTTCAAAATATACGATAAGTTGAGTTTAGAATTTTTAAAATCCTTTCTCTATCATGCTAGACTTTCGACAAATGAAGCCTTAAAAGAAAATGGCTTTAAGAAAGAAAAAAAAAAACAACAACAAAATTTCTTGAGTAAAACCGCATTCAGCAAGACATCATGCTTGTGGAAAGTTGTCATGATAGTAAAGAACGTTTGCCACCATGGTTTATTATCTATATCATTTCAGTTGTAGCCTTGGTAGCGATGGATGCCTTGAAAGTTGTGTAGATAGAATATGTGCACTGACTTATGTGGGCTTTTAAACTTGAGTTCAAATCTTGCTCAATACACTGTACCCCATCATGTGCATCTTGTACATTAAGCTGATCGTCTTCCAACGTAGCAGAGATTTAATTTTGTACCTGTCGAACGTGAACACATCGACATTTTTCAAACTGTGAAAGTATGCGCTAATGTTGGGAGGAATAGTTTGAAACGTATAAAGTTTGATGAAATTGAAATTGTATGAGATATATTTTAATTGTGGCGGAAACTGTTTTTCTCAGATCGAAGGTGGGATTCAAAAGAGGGCCAAACTTCTGAGAAGATCTGACGTATTGGTTTACATTTTTCACAGCTGCTTCTCGGACTCTGAAAATAAATTTAGTTGACGAACATGAATTTGCCCACACTCTAGCTTACTGTTAAACTGCAATATGCATTATGTGGATCATTACTGTGAACACATATCCTTCGCCGGTTAGCGCAGAGCTCGAGACCAAAAACGGTGCCGGTTCAGAACCTGTCCAAATGTGTCCCTGGGCAAGGCACTTTTATTGTCTCGACCCAATATGCCTGTTGATGTGCCGCTTAACACGAATTCTACACAACGGAACTAATGAATGTTACTGCCGGTAAAGTATTTCAAGATAAAGCACAAGGATGCGGCTGAGTGCCGTCAACTGCTTCCTGTCGTACGGTGACAAACCTACGATTTTCCGGTATATTAACCTGAGGACGAAGTCTTCAGTTATTATTTTATATGAGATGCGCTAAATTGGTGCTCTAAATGAGTGGGTTACAGTCTTTCTCCTCAATTTTCCAAATAATAATCATATAATATTTTTGTGTTTTTGTTGTTGCTGTTATTCATTTTGTTCATGCTGTTGAAAAAGTCCTTTAATTATGCAACATTCAGTGCCTCTAAACACACCCACATACGCACTGGGTATGTTTTTTGTTTATAAAAAGATCCGCAGGCTTTGTTTTCTAATATGCCGGTTAATTTGAAGGCAATTGAAACTTTTTACTCGGATACGTGAGGTTGTGGGTTCAATCCCCTGCCGAGTCATACCAAAGACTTACAAAAATGGTACTAACAGCTGCCTCGCTTGGCGCTCAGCATTAAGAGGTTAGTGTTAGGACTGGTCGGCCTGGTGTCAGAATAAAGTGACTGGGTGGGACATCATGCTACATGTATGCGGCATGATGCCCCAGTGCTAGACAACACTTTAAAAACTGTCAAACTGCAGACATCGTAGTGATATGACTAAAAAAATTGTTAAAGCTACGTTAAAAATCCAAATCACACACACACACACACACACACACACACACACACACACACAGACTCTCACACACACACACTCTATTCTTACATGTGGCCGATGAGTTGTGTTTTCAGATAAAAATCATGGTTATTTGACAGCTACACAACTGTACCGTATTCTTTTGTTCTGTGCTACCAGAAGTTATCATTCCGCTTGGTCGAATAGGTGCAAAGATGCGATATTTTCTTTGATACAAATCATGCAAAACTTTTTGTTTTGTTCAATAAACTATTTTTTCGCACAATAAATTAATCGCACAAGTGAATTTTAAGGGTTTATACATCATTTAATTTGTTTTAGAAAAACCTTGAACATTTCTGTATAGATGAGAGGTTTTATATACATGGAGACATTGTTCTAGTTTTTGTATAAAGAATTCCATTCTTTTTAAAGATATACTACCAATAATAATAATAATAATAATAATAATCAGCAGCAGCAGCTTCAACATCATCATCATCATGAAAAGAAGAAGCAGAGCAACAACTTTGGTTAAATAGTGTACATTCGTCGTATTACTGTCTTCTAATTTTTAAACTAAGTCACCGGCAAAGTTGGTTAACTTTTTCCAGGAATATAAATATATTTCATGCATCCTCTAAAATGTACATGGAAACTGATATTCAATATTTATTCTAAATATGATTTTAAGGGAGCAGCTTGCGCAAAAAACAGGTCTGAAAATCACCAACCAATAATTACCGACCTTTCAAAAGTAACATCATTTCTGATTGGTTGAAACAAATATGAAAATCAAATTAAGTCTCAGGAGTTATATGATCTGCATGACAAATATGGGTGTAGGTTGGTTCAGTTGGATGTGCTGTTAATTATAAGCGGTTAATACAGTAGTAGTTGTCTTCCCCCACCCCAACATATCTTGCTTGACATCGCCTTGTTTTATTTATTTAGTTTTACATTCAAGTTCTGTGACTAGTTGTTGACACATTTATGTATTAAGTAGTAACTTTCTAATTAATAATTTATTGCAGCTGACATGACTGACATAGAAGACAAGAATGTTAAGAGAAGGAGTGTGTGTGTGTGTGTGTGTGTGTGTGTGTGTGTGTGTGTGGTAAAACAGTTAAATCCGGCACAACCCTGGATAAAACTATAACAATCAAAAACATTTCTTCAACCAGTAATTTTATTATTAAGCTCCAATCCATATCACGACATATGCGATTTTTTTGTGGTGGGGGTAGGGATGGGTGGGGTGTGTGTGTGTGGAAAAAGTGATACTTTGATTCAAAATATATTTGCCTAAGAAACACGTAGTTAGCATTGCACTTAGGTTTTAACTATTTGTTCGATCGTCATAATTTTACTTCTAGAAGCCTTTGTTATTCGAACTTAGGTTGATACGATTTGTTATGTTTAAGGTCGCTGTTAACAGCTTTTACGGTTTTGCTATCAATTAAAGGTTGAAACCTATGCTATATTTGCCTTGTTTACTTGCAATAACCTTTTACATTCATTGGTCTAATATACAAATTTACCCCTCGAACAGATTATCCATCTTCTTTTTTCCTTTGTTTGCCAGAGCATGATTGTGACACATCAAACGATCTATCCCCCACTCCTCCAAAGCACCACCATTGACACTTACCATACAAATATAAGGATAGTCACGTGTGCACCTTCTCGACACAAACACATCCTCTTGAATCCAAGTTAACCACTTATTATATATCAAAATATATTTTATAAATATTCTCTCTATCATTCCGGATGCTGAATGAACTGGGCTGGATACGTCCTGTGGTAAGTATAATCTGCTTTAATAATAATAATAATAATAATAATAATAATAATAATAATAATAATAATAATTATTATTATTATTATTATTATTATTATTATTATTATTATTATTATCATTATTATATTATTGGTAGCGATGGTGCTGTTCTGCTTGTAATATTTGTAGTAGTAGCTCTAGTTGTTGTTGCTCATGACCTTGCTAAAGAAGTAGGTTTAGCAACGGCAGCAGCAGCAGTAGTAGTCATCGTAGAAGAAATACTGATGATATTGGGGACATGGAAGGAAAAACCAACAAGACACAGATCTACTATGTCAACACGAGACATAAAATTATAACCTAATATTCCATTATTTAAGAATGGCAAGCCTTATATTCATTCAGATTTACTTATCGTCGAGAAACCCGAAGAGATGCAGACCTCAATCCGACCAATTTTTAAAATACGGTGTGTTTGATCTGTACAGTTTTTTTTTGTTTTTTTTAAAAAACTGCGTTTTATTTTGTGTAATTTGGAGGTTTTATAAATATCCTGTATAACCCAAAGTTCATACTGACAGTGAATATTGTCATCATCACCCGAAGAAAAAGTGGAGATTATGGGATCTTGCCAGTCCAGTTGCTCTTCCGGGCGCGTGTGCAACCTTTTTAATTTTGTTGTATCCGTCCCCTCGATAGTGAGCTTGGGGTTGTTGGGGACACTTGTGTGCATGTATGAAAAAATTAGGGTTTTTAGTTATAAATGGTGAAAGCGTGGAGATTATTATTATTATTGTTATTATTATTGTTATTATTATTATTATTATTATTATTATTATTATAGATCTGTATCTCAGCTGCATCAAGGGAACTTACCATAAGAAACCATGGAGTATTTACCGGTGTTTTACATAGTGGTTACTATTCTGGCTAGCCTTGAGTTGTGTGCGGGCAAAGAGACATCCTATGCGGAATGTCAGTTCTACCAGTACAAACCACTGTGCCCTACAACGACCCTTAGATCACAAAATCTATATGAGTTTCCACCTTCGCCCGGTGATCGGTGTTTGTTTCTTCAAGGAAACAACATACAAAGCTTCCCCATCAATCTTGCCACCTACAGCAAGGTTCCACTGTTAGACGTCTCCATGAATAAGATCACATCTCTTCCCAGTGACTTAACAGCATTGGAAAAACTCGCGATACTTAACGTTTCCTATAACACCATATCCACGTTGTCAGACATAACATTTCCCAATAGTCTTGAAGTGCTTTCTTTGGCGGGAAACAAAATAGCGAATCTTCCAGGATGGTCCATCCCAAATTTGTTCGTCCTCGAACTGTCAAATAATCAATTTACATCTATCCCTGAAACGTTCTGTGTATCTCAAAACTTAATCCGTGTGGATTTTTTAGGGAACAAGTTAGATGGCGATGCCTCCACGTACATGGGAACTCTGAGTAGTTGCAAAAATTTGGCTCAAGTACCATTTTGTCTCTTCGTTGACTGGCACACAATGAAGTGCACCTGTAATTCAATATTACCTTTGGTCTACCAAAAGCAGACATTTTGTTTTGGAAACACTGGAAGATTTGAGTTCGTTAAGTGTTCGGAGGACAGTGACAGTGATTTCAAGAGGTACGATCTATATGACGTCAATAGTTCCCTTGTTCAGAAGAGCTGTGCCTTGGCCCTTATGAAAAGTACATCTGCCCCAATTAAAAGCCACTGGGGATCTTGCCATATATTGGGTTTCTTTGTCATGCTTGTTTTCCTTAAAATTTAGTACTGCATGCATATCTGATGTCTGTCAAAAACATTAAATTCAAATACCTCTAAATGAAGTTTTGATAGCCACTTTTAATAAAATGTTAATTTTAAATTGGTGTTTCTTGCCTTTATTTCGATTGTTACAATTCTGATTTCCTCCACTTTAGATCTTTCTCGCACTATCTTGGACATACTAACTTTGCTCGTTAATTGGACAGAAATGCAGAACTTCTAATTGAAGTTTGTTCAGAACTTGGGTCACAACTACAATCCTATCTCTAGAGTCTGCAAATCCAAAATACATAAATCATTAATTAATATGGTGTTCCATAACACCCCCCACATACATACATACATATATATATATATATATATATATATATATATATATATATATATATATATATATATATATATATATATATATATATATATATATATATATATATATATATATATATATATATATATATATATATATATATATATATATATATACACACACACACACACATACATACACACACATAATTGATAATGACGCAAATTCAAAACGGCATCCCAAAGTTTCGAGCTAAACAAGCTCTTTGTCGGGGAAAATATAACTTATATAGACAAAACAACACTTCACAAAAAATCTACGAGAAATATCTAGACAAGCGTCTATTGCAAAGAGAACCAGTATGTTTTGACTTAATTCTAATTTGTGCCATAAGGAAGGAAAGCCAGCATGGCGAGAGATTAACGTCATCTACAGAAATTTGGTAAAGGACTATATCCCAGCAGAGTTATGCAAGCATGTTCTAAAGGAAAGATGTTCAGATAATTTTGTGTCGCAATAATAATAATAATAATAATAATAATAATAATTAAATAAAAATGTGATTTCTTGGGTAGATATAAGTGCGTTCTTTGCGTCGAGTACAAAACTGATGACTAATTTTGATAAGACTGCAACCGTAAGTTAGATTTTTTGTGGGGTGTGTGTGTCCAAACTGTGTTTTCAATTGTTGTATCCAGTATCGTTCCTTACCTGTGCGTTATATGTCTGTCCACCCCAGGTAGATTGAATCGGTAACATCTCGAGGGAATCAACTGAACGTCCATTCGATGGCGACTATCGCGTTGATTTTGCCGTGAACGTGGATTTTGTGATTATTTATTCGCCTTCTGGAATCAATGGTTTCGTCAACATATTGAATGGCACAGATTTTGCATATCAGAAGATAGATTGCATTATTGGCACGACATCCTACCTTCTGAATGATCGTGTAAACTCCTGTTCTCGACCTTCTTAAAGGTTTAGTATGGGGCATATGTTTGCAAATTAGGCACCACTTGTCTTTGCAACGACATGCGACTAAATCTGTTTTGTTGTTTTGACGTTACCCTGGCACGTACCAGATGGTCCTTGAGATTTGTATGTCCCCAGTACGCAACTATTGGAACTTCTTGAAATATACTGTCGAGACGTTCGGTTGATTCAGTATGGTGCCAATGCTTGCATATGATCTGTTGTAGGTTTGGGGCATCTAGGTGCAAAGTTAGCAGGAAGGGGACACGCTTGTTGCTTTCTTAGTTTTATATTTTAGAATGGTTCCTTTTCCGAGGAGCCTAGTTTTGTTAATAGCCTCCTCAATGTAACTTCTTCTATATCCTCTCCTTCTAAGGTGCTACTTGAGCTATCAGTCTCTTTTCAAAGGTGGCAGGATTAGAGCATATGCGTTTGACTCGAATGCACATCCCGTAAGGGAGTTTCTTTTTACGTGCTGGGGACGGCAACTGATCGGGAGTGTTTATTGATGAGAGTTAATGTGTTTAGAGTATATGTCAGTTTCTGTGTTCCCGTCCAGAAGGGTAAATTGAGCATCTAAAAAGATACTGGACCTGTTCGATGACTCCAACGTAAATTTAATCGTATTGTGGAATTTATTGGCGACTTGAAAGAATATTTTGAAATTGTCGGGTGTTTTGATCCCTTTTGATTATATGTCGTTTATGAATAAACACCAGCTTAGGAGTCTATACAGTGCTTCGATGAGAGTCTTCCAATGAATCTCTCTCTCTCTCTCTCTCTCTCTCTCTCTCTCTCTCTCTCTCTCTCTCTCTCTCTATATATATATATATATATATATATATATATATATATATATATATATATATATATATATATATATATATATATATATATATATATATATATATATATATGTATATGTATGTATGTATGTATGTATGTATGTATGTTGTACAGTACCTCAGCTCGAAAGTAACTCTGTAGTGCCAACTAAAGGCCAAAAATCGAAAAAATATAAAAAATCAAGTGCACACAACTTTAGGAAACTACCCCTCCCTAGTTGAATTCAGTACAACAATTTCAAATACAAAACGCGTAAAGATGGCGTTAAACAATACTAATTCGATTGATATATATATATATATATATATATATATATATATATATATATATATATATATATATATATATATATATATATATATATATATATATATATATATATATATATATATATATATATATATATATATATATATATATGCGTTTGTGTGCCTGTTTAAAAACTTCTTTATTTGGTTTTCATCGTTATTATGTTATCCAGTCAAACTCCTTTCTTATCTGGTTTTGGAACTCCAGATGCGGTTGTTGGCAACTGCAATGAATATAATGTAATTGAAAGTATGGTCAGAAGAAGATACATGTTCTGTTACTGGACTTCCGTCCAGCATCTTTGTCGTCCGTTCCGATTTGAAAAGACTGATCATTTTGAAGGCTACAAATCTTACACGTGATGAGATAAATTGTATATTTTGTTCTGCATATTTGTTGTGGATAATGTGTGTTCATTTTTCCGCTCTTCACTGCTAGATAATGTATTTGTCTATCAAATGTTGATATGCTTTGCATCTTTTATCACAACAGGGCCCAAATGCTTTTATATACTGTTGGATTGTCTGGATGGCATGTGAAAAGAATGATAACCGATTAGCATTTTCCTTGTCTTTATTTTGTAAGAGATCGTTGCATTTTTGTGCTTCTTTTGCTCAACATGTATTTTGCTTGCGTAGTCACGTCTTTTTCGTGCCACGGTTCGTTAGATGTTCAGAAAACTATTCGGACCTTTCTGTAAAATGTATCATCGTCGGAGCAAATTCTACGTACTGTTCGTCCATGGCTGCACCGGGTGATCCGAATACAATGATCTGGACGACAGTTGTTGGGAGAACATACGACATTGCAACCATGGCACCTTTTGCAGTTCAACATGAATGCAATCTGTGATGATTGTTTTTGTCACAGACCCTTTTTCAACTTGGATTCATAGGCAGAAACGCCGCGTCATCTTGGCCCCAAATCTTGGACACACACGGCATTTGAAAAGAGAAAATTAAAATGCTGCGAGAAATCATAGCTTTTAAATTTGTTTTCTTTATATGGAATAGAAAGCCCATAACATATATGTACCTTTGTAGGAAACAAATCATTTGAATGTTGACTGTTTATGGCGTATCAGTTTTATAATTTCATACTTCCGTCATTTTGATTACATTCTGGTAATCCTTCTTACGGTTAGTTCTATATCTAGCGAACCAGTTTTCTGCCTTTGTGTGTTTCAAACGTTTCACCATCGTATCATCTATTTAGTAGTCTGTAATTTCCATTTGTAAATGTATAATTTATTAACAACACATATTACTGATGGTGTTTTCTCTGGTCATGAAATGAAATATTGTATGATCTACAACAAAATCTTCTACTCATGCTTTGACATTAAAGATTGCAGAGCTTCACATTTATGTATGATGCATTGTTTAAAAAAAAGACTCTTTTAGTCAGTAGTTTCTTATGTGAATATTTCCGGAACTGCTAAAAACAGTTTTAATCAAGAAATAAAGTTGTCATCTTTTGAATACCATGGATTTACCTCATATAAGCACCCGCTGGCTGATCTATTAAAGTAAACACTCCCCGCAGCCCATACTCTTGAAGAACATATTGCTGTCATACAACTGTTTTGACCCTGGGTCATATAAACCGTAGTCCATCATCTCCGCGTATTAGTACATTAATACTTTAACTGGATCATATCTACTTCTCTCATTTTGTTTATATTAATATCCATTCGAAACGGATAGATAGGACCACTCCGGTGGCCTCGGATGCGGGAGGTCGTGGGTTCGATCCCCGGCCGAATCATACCAAAGACTTACAAAAATGGTACTAACGGCTTCTTCGCTTGGCGCTCAGCATTAAGAGGTTAGTGTTAGGCCTGGTCGGCCTGGTGTCAGGATAATGTGACTGGGTGGGACATGATGCTACATGTCTGCGGTATGATGCCCCATTGCTAGACATCACTATAAACTGCCACGCTGCAGACATCGTAGCGATATGACTGCACACTGCAGACATCGCAGCGATACGACTGAAAAAATTGTTAAAGCTACGTTAAAAATCCAAATCACACACTCATATCACACACGGATAGTTAGTGAACCAGACTCTGTATAGCGTCACATATGCCTTTCATTGTGATACCAATAGAGGACGCTTGAGCGTTCTCTTTGTTAGATTGCTTATGTTTTATATACGGGTATTTTGGACCACTTTTAATTTCTTAATTAAAAGGGTACTTCCTTGCTGGACTGTCTTAATTGGTTCACAAAGGGTTATCATAATAGCAAGATGGTGTAACAGGCAGGTACGATACAAATAGAATGTTGTGCCCGACGGTACAAGACCGTTTTGTGCACCTTGTTTTAAGGTACAATTACGTTAAAAGGGCATAGTGTATCCGTCTCTCACAAAGTAAATCAGCTATGTACAAGACAATTATTTCTTTTTATCAACGACAGCATATCTCATTTCCAAACTGTGTGTTATAGGAGATGTACATAAACTTGCATGGAATGTGGCTTTGAGTCATTTTGACTGTCACGAGAGAACACAAACTTGGTTCATACTTTATGTATGTTTTACATGTAGAACGTTCATGCTAGTCAAAGAGACGTAAAACATCACAAGATGACAGAAACTCAAGATTTACATTTTGAATATGAAGAGTATGTGGTATTTTATATGAGAATATTTACAATTTTTATGAACTGAACGAGTTTTATGCACTTTGATTGGATGTAAACGGTCAAGTGATAATGAACTGGAAATTTTTACACATCAATAAATTCTGTGAACTACTTTTGGTTCCCTGTTTCCATGTCATTTAATGTGAAGTTTTATGACACAAAGTAAATAAAGTCCGAAGAACTTTATGTTAACTTTGTGAGTGATTAGATAAACTTTACACATCAATAAATACCCAACCATGATCATTTAATCCTATAGCAAAACAAAACTGAAAAAGCAACTATATAAACATTCTGGGACTAAAAAGTATATTTGCAAAGTGTGTCGTAAGACGTTTTGATTGGGTTGCAACTTGATCAGGCAGGTGAAGCACCACAGCAGAAACTTACATAATTAGGTTTATGAGAAACATTTCGCACACAATGTTATCTGAAGGAACAACACGTATCCATGGGTGTTGACTGCATCATATGCAAACAAGTTTTCTTTTTATATCTCAAATAGTACCTCCATCAATACTTGGAAAGACAACCTTCCGAACCTTTGAAGAAGGAAGCAGCTAAACAAGAAAAACAGTAAATCGTCTATTATAAATAACCTTTGTCTAATTTGCCATTTTGTTGTCAATGTAGTAAAGGAAAAGTCTTATTTTTGTCACACATATACCCGTTGTAAGCTTGATACTAAAAAGGGTAAATATTATGAACGTATTATTCTGCACTTTCACATCTAGCACTCGATTTCTTAACTTGTTTGTGTTTACAGTGACACTTTCATTTTGATATGGAGAAAATTTCCTATTCAACTAGCTATCACATATCTTTATGAATCAGACCTCAGAGAAGATGTGAACCAGACAGAGGATGTCCAATGTTTGGAATTTTCATCTGGTCATGCAATGTAACAGTTGTCCATGGTAACCAGTATTTTGAAGCGTCACACTCTCTGTACAGATGAAAATCAGTAAATTTTTACATGCGCTGTCTCTTAACTTCTCCTATATCTAACTCATGAAGTTCATCATCATCATCATCATCGTCGTAGTCGTCGTTGTCGTAATAATAATAATAATAATAATAATCATCATCATCATCATCAATCCCGTAACCCAAGAAGTCGTTGGGGCACCACAGATGACTTCACAACCAATTCTCTCCATCTTTCTCTACATCCATTTGGGAATCTTCAAACTCCATGACTATTTACTCTTTTATGTTGTCGTCCCACCCCTTTTTCTGTCTGCCTTTTCTTTTGTACCCTCGCCTTCTGCCTTGCAAGATTAGTTTTGCCAGTCCAGATGATCTTGAGACATGACCGTACCACTTCAGTTTGCGTTTTTCCCACAGTGGTCAAGAGGTCTTCTTAGGGTCCGATGGTTCGTTGGATCCTGTTGCGGACCTCTTTGTTGGTTACATGGTCAATGTATGAGATGCCCAAGATCTTGCGGGAGCATCGCAGTTCGAAGGTTTTAATCCTTTTTTGTAGATCTGATGTGAGCGTCCATGTTTCACAAGCATACAGAAAAATGGATATGACAATCGATCACAACTGCTTTATTTTGGAACCAGGAACAATGTTGGTATCTTTCCATATTAGTCTCAACCTTGTTATTGCTGTTGTTGTCTGGGCAATCCTGCAAAGTAATTCTGGTTTGGAGTCCTCATCTGTGATAACTGATCCTAAGTACTTGAAACGTTTCACTTTTTCCAGCTTCTGTCAACAAACCATTATTTCTGCACTGATGCCATTGGTGTTGTTTGTCATCAATTTGTTTTTTAGGCGCTAATCTCCATACCATATGCTGTAGCGTTTGTGCCGAGGCGATCAACCAAGTCAGTCAGGTCTTTTTCATCTCATGCTAGGCTATCAATATCATCTGCGAAGCGAAGGTTGGTGATTGTTCTTCCTCCGATGCTGACAGTGCCCTAGTGGTCTTCCAGTGCATCCCCCATGATTCTTTCCAGAAAAATGTTCAAGAGTGTAGGTGACAGTTAACATCCCTGTCTGACTCCAACTGTTGTTCGGAACCAATCTCCTCTGCTGCCACTGATGAGGACTGCACTGGTAGCTTTGTCATAGAGGTGCTTAACAACCCGCACCAGGTTGGAGCCGACGTTTTACTTCCTCATAGTTGCCCAAAATGCCGGATTGCATACCCTATCGAAGGCCTTCTTGAAATCTATACACACATGGTTTATAGTTTGCTTATGCTGAAAGTATTTCTCACTAATGAACCTGAGATTGAACATTTGTTCTGTGATGCTCCTTACTGCTTGGAAGCATGCCTGCTCTTCAGTAATAGTTTTCTCTCCTTGAGGCTTTAGTCTGTCGATAATTATCTTCAGCATGACTTTGTATGGGTGGGTGATCAGATTAACGGTTCTTTAGTTTTGGCATAGTTGTAGGTTTCTTTTCTTGCGGAGCACGATGACCAAAGACTGATTCCATGTTGTGGGCCATTCTCCTGACTGCCATATATTGTTGCATAGTGTTGCTAGGACCGTGACTATTTTATCTCCTCCTGCTTGGATGAGCACTGCTGGTATGTTGCCAACGCCAGCTGACTTCTCTTTCTTTTTGTGACCTAACTGCAGTTTCTACTTCCTCCGCATTTACTTCTTGGGTCTCATAATTGTACAATTCTGATAGGTATTCTGTATATCACTTAGGGATTTCTTAATCTTCTGTGAGGCATTTTATTGTCTTGTTTTGGATGGTGGTAGTTTTCCCTTGTTTAAGAGCTTTGAGATCTTTCATAAGTTGACATGCCATCTTGCTGTCGTTTCTTCCCATGCTGTCTTCGATTTCACAGCAGTGTCTATCTATCCATGACTCCTTTGCCTTTCTCATGCTTTTCCTTGTCTCGTTGTTTATCTCTGTCCGTATATATTATCTCCTTTATGATCTCTTGTTCCCGTTTTTAGTTCTCTTCTTTTGTTCCATAGTTCAAGGACATATCTTGTGACCCAATGTTTCTTTGTTTGACGATATTTGCCAATGATCTTGCTAGCTGTGCTAGTCACAGCTGTATTGAATGTGGTTGTTAAGGACTCTAGGATAGTGTCTTGGCTGTCCAGGTTTTTCAGAGATGCAAAGTTACCACCTATCATTACTTGGAAGGCTTCTGCGATTTGTGGATCTTTCAATTTTTCAAGGTCAAATCTGTTTATAGGTTGGTTAGGCTTTTTGATCATTTTCAGGTGGAGGCGAAACTTTGTCAATAATAAATCATGATCACTTCCAATATCTGCTCCTGGGAAACTTCGTGTTCTGGTGATGTCCAGTCCTGTGTGGAATCATCTTTTCACCAAGGTGAAGTCAATCTGTTTGTGATGTCCATCTGGACTGTGCCAGGTCGATCTTCTAGATGCTTTGTGAGGGCCGAATTTATTGGCTAGCACAATATTGTTGTATGCGACGAACTCAAGAGCATGAGTTCTCTTTTATTTGTTTTTGCATTGTAGAAGGGTCCATAAGTGCTTTGCCAGTTTGTCTGTGATTAAACTCTCACCTTTGCATTCCAGTCTCACTGTACGAACATAATGTCCTTCATGGGTTAGATCTAGGTTACCGAAAGGTTTCAATGTATCACTAAGAAATTAAGGGCTATGTATGCGACTGTATTGTCTCAGGTTATAAACCTTGTCCCTTATCATATGTTTATAAAAAAACATGTATTTGAAAATAATATTTCTATGGTTGTGACCCATTTTGGTGTCAAATTTGCATGTGGTTCTTTTGTAACAGTCAAAAGTAAAAACGAGAGCAATATAATGGAAATGTGTACTCGTATGTGTATAATGAAGACAGGGACGATTAATTCTTGCGTATCATTTGTCCCAGGGACGAGAGCTTGGGATTCTTTTTCCCTTAGCAGTGAGATGGCAAACTATGTTTATTATTGGTAAAGTGCTTCATTAATGAGTATGTATATATTATAATTAATCCTTGTACAACAGAAATGTATGTAAAGATTACAAACAGTAACATGTTCAGTTCTTTTTTGTACGACCATCGGATTGTGTAATTTATTTTACTATACATCAATCCCTGATGGCAATCTAAGTATCATTATAGAGTATATTTGATCATTTTGCACTGTATATGTTCGTATAAATACTGTTTTTTCTCATATTGAAAGGAATATTGCAAGAAGTAGTCATTGTACGTTTTTGGGGTATGTTAATTTATCCCTTTTTGGGACGGAATTGCGTCACATGATTGGAGAGAACAAAAATGGACTTGGTATTTTACACCAGTCGTAAACATAACGAAACAACTACGATTTTGATGTGTTACCGGTTAGAGTGGCCCTTCTGTTTGTTTGTATTAAACAGATTAAATTAGTGGTTTTCATATTTGTATTTGTCATATAATAATCACCGTAACAGCTGTGTCTTGGTTTCCACATCGAAACGCACTCTTCTTGACCGATTTTATCTTGGAACTAGACTCTGCAGAATTGCAACTCTGTGCTGCAGCCATAAAGAGCGTGAGGTAAAGATCAGCAAGGTTGAAATGCGATTCGTCAACAATAAACACTCAAGTTAACAGACCATCCTTGTACACTTATATGTAGGCCATTTGTAGCTATTATAAATATTACGTATCATGTCTCGGGCAAATGGATTGGCATACAGGACAGATACACGGTGTACCTCTTTACAATCCGATATTGATTTCTCGGTTCTGCTTATTTACATTACATTACGTTACGTATTTAAGCCTACGTGAGCCTAACGGTGTAGATGGGGGAAGGCAGTAGCAACAGTGCCAAATATGTCGCACCCAAGAGAGACGGGTCTAGATTTTGGGAGATTGGACTGAAATGCTCTTGATTTTTCATCGTTTGTGACTTAATGAAAGTATTTCAATCTGAATTTTAATGCAATAATGAAACAAGGGACATTTCGAAATTAAACAACCATATTTTATTAGCTTAAGTTTGGTGAAGTGACTCAAGTTTTGTATTTTAGGAGGTTTGTTCTGTGTGTGTGCATGTTATGCCACGTCTTACTATCTACTTTTATTTGCACAAGTAATAAATATTGGCAACGATACCTTTTGAATATACTATTTCTGCATTAGTCGTTTTTGATGAAAATAAAAGCGGTATGACTTTATATTCGACAACATATATATATATATATATATATATATATATATATATATATATATATATATATATATATATATAGTCCCAAACGGAGGAATATTATTTATACCAAACATAAATTACACTCATATCAGACAGGATATCCTACATAAAATCACTTCTTCATTACATTTTTTATACCTAAATTTTCACTCAGTATATCATTCACTTGTGTCACTGAATTAACTGCGATACTAATTCAGTTACCATAGTAACCCTATGCAAACATCGTGATATTACAAATGCAATAACTTAAAAAAAATATAGTGCTCTTGATCAGTATAGATGAAACCTAGATGTCATCTTCTGTGCAGAGGAAAGAATATGTGCAGCTGCATTTTCTGCATCTGCACGTGTTTGAAACATATGCTTTCAATTCCGCACTAAATAGTCAGGTTTCATTAATGTGTGTTCCAAACTCAAGACTGTTAAAAGACTGAAATTCCATCAATAAAACAATATCTCCATTTTTTCAGTTACAACTAGGATCAGCTCTCAAAAGAATCTTTTCAGTAAAATCCATACATCATTATCAACCAATCCTGGCCAGCCAAACCCATATATACTTTATTTTATCTTCACTCATTTCCAGACTGGTTCGCATATTTCCATACAGACGCTCAAACTTTATGATTTACTTTAAACCACTGTTAAACCTCACTATTTTTCTCCTTGCGTTTCGGAGTGCATTTAAGACGTTTTAGATGTGAGGTGCTTTGAATTTAATTTCTACATTACTGTGAACTCAGAAATTATTTCGATATAGAAAAATTAGACCTAACTGGCGGTGCATAATTATAATTCTCGTCTTGCATATTTTGTTTTTATCATTACCAAAAAAACTATTAAACCACTGGAAGGTCGCGTTACTATTATTTCGTATTTAACTTACTCACTTGCATTATTTCAACGGGTTTTAAATTTCGAACTTTCATGGCCGTCTAATTTCTTTACAAGTTTTTTTTTAAATTTTGTATGCAAGTTTGCTATTTACATAGGAGGTAAATACAGATAATAATTTGTGAAATGTTTTTCGTCACATTTTTTCATTCCTATATTCTTCACATGTTGAAATTACATCCTTATATTTGAAGATGAAAATGCAAGATTTTCTTGTTGTGTTCTTTTTTTACTAAATAGAAATGTTCTCCTTTAGTCCGCGACCATGGGAGTGTTGGAATGCTCCTAGGAGGCCCAGTTGTCTAAGGCTCTCGCCTTTACTGATCACTACACATCTGTCAGCGTAAGTTCGAGTTTTAGCCCTACGAAAGCTTTCAAGTAGGCTAACGTTGGTCGATGGTTCTTCCCGCGGTCTTCTAGGGGTTTCCCTCCACCAAATATGCTGACCGCCATATAAAGTCTAATCATTTTGAGAAATGGCGTTAACCCAAAATACAATAAGACACATCATTCGGCCAAAGTTTAGCGTAACTGCGAGATATTTTGCCGAGCTTATATACTGGGAAAAGGTCAAACATTTAACTGTTACGCATAAAACGAGGCTGAAGGTTTGGTCTTTCAGTCATATATTTTGGCCATTTTACTTTGAGTAAGTGCAACAGAAACAATACATTGCAATTAACACAAATTAATAGACGTACCTAGATTATAGTATGCTAGCTGATAATAAGTAAAATATTCAAAAGGTGCCACTATAACAAACAATATTTTTTTTATCATTTTAGTTTCCAAAACTTTTCCCAAAAAGTCTAATACATTGACAATTATTTATAACTGACCCCTTAAACATGTACTTGTAAAATTTAGATGTCTGTTTTATGTTTTAAATACGTTTTATTTCCTTCTTCTTTCTATTATTATACGTACACTTTACGGCTCTTTAGTTCTACAGTTTTTCTCTCCTCAGGTATCAGAAGGAAAATATTTGTTACATTCTACCAGTTTAGACACTGTACTTAATCTTTTCTGGACTTTGTGGTGAACGTACAAAACAAATAATCCAAAACTGCAGATATTTTTAAAAACATAATGTAAACTGTACTTTTTATATAAAAAAAATACAAATTTGCATTAATCCGCATTCAGTACGTAATTTTTGGTAATATTGTGGGTTTAAGGATGAATTCAAGAAATCGAATGCAATACAATATGAAAGTCTCTGAACTGTAGTGCCATTTCTACCTATTGAAAACTGATGACCTTCACTAACATAGGGCAAAAGTACGGATTATTTTTGTACGGATTATTTTTTAAAATATGTGTTTTCAGTCTAAAAACATTTCTTTCGATGCTAGACCGACATTAATAAACTTCCTAAACTGGAATGATAGTATCGACAGTTCTTTTACTCTAACCTATTATCTGTTATTAACAACCTAATACTTGCATATTTAATTGAAAACAAAACAAAGATGATTCCAGACAGACATTTTGTTGATGATAGTAGCCCCCGGTCAATTAAAAAAAAGAAGAAAAAAAAGAAATAGAACTGAAAACAAGAGTCTATCTATATCTTACGTCACTCGCTCCAAGTCCAAAATACGTGAACTAACGATCAGAGTAAGGGAGCCAACTTATCATGGCATATTACTGCATCTCGTTCAGAGGCGTTTTACATTATCCCCCCTTTGCCTCTTGAAATACTTCCTTTCAGCAACCACCACATACATGTGAACCAGTAGCGATCTTGAATTATTCGAGTGACTTGCCAGATCCATGATACGATTGATAAGGACAGGTAACAGATACAAGTACGAAGCCAAATGTTCTGTATACCACCACCCCATTCCACCTCGCCATAACTCCTGCCACTAATTACACCCATGGAGAGGCAAATAAAACAAATGTACAAACAAGGGGATGCCCTGTGACCTATAATTAGTTAATCGTGTGTGCGACCTGCCGAAAACAGATTTATCTGTAGACTGCGGTGACTATTTACCACTCCGACTGCAATCTCACGCAAACTGTTTGTTCGCACTATTGTATCTGTCCAGACTGTTCTTGCGTGTAAACACTCTGACAACATTTTTGACACATCCACTGTGTCTGGCTGCTTTGGCTTGCATCTAATTCTGTCTGTGGGGATAGACGACCCAATTGAAGTTTGAAACATTACCATCGCTATGCTTGTGTGAAACATGAAACATGCTAATTTTTGCCATTGTAATTTTCTGGCGCAACACGCTAAACATGTCAAACTTGTCGTTACAGTTTTTTGTTTCGCAAAAAAGCAAACAAACAGAAAGTAATGCTTATGTTACATCATTAGCTTACAATAAAGTATAGATTACTACCGCATCGTACCCAGTACGACTTATAACCCACATTAACTTTTCCCGTAAATTCCTTGCATTACAAGCACTTGTTTTTTTTGTACGTTAAAAAGGGAGAATTATTGAAAACACCCACTCTTTTTCTCTATCATACAAGGTATCTAATTCTCGCAGTTCGAAATCTGACCCATCGCCGATTACGTGCTAAGTTGGAGCTTTCAGCAACTCATAACTCGTATAAACCGAAGGAGATATTCCAAAACTTATCTACGTTACTGGTAATTTAAATGACTATTTGCACCTGAAGCTTCAAGTTTTTGCATTTACATGTATCGTCATCGAACTTGATTCGTTACCCTTATACATTATGTTAGCACCCATACAAATTAAACTATGTTAGTAATTACCTAGTACTTTGTTTCTTACAGCGGCTATGCTAGGTTCAGAGAGAATGTATCAGTTAAAAAAATAAAGCATGACACTCAACAAAATTTCAGGATGGTTCTTTCTTGTAATAGACTTTCGAATGTTATAAATTATAAGCATGAATGCAGAGAAAAATTATTAATTCTGATTGATTTCATGAATGAGAAACAGTGTTTTAATGTATTTTCAGTAGTGTCTTTCTTAATACTTTTACAAGTGTTATCCTTTATCACATAGGTCTAATTAATTTTTTTTAAAACTTTTTATTTTGTTATTATTATTATTTTTTTTTTTTCCTAAATTTTTTTCTTTCTAATTTCATGGTTTTTATTTTTTTAATAATATTATTATGTTTTTTTTTATAAAAAAAAATATGTGTTGTCTAATGTTGTAAAGCGCTTAGAGCTTCTAAAGATTAGGCGCTATACAAAGTCCTCATTATTATTATTATTACTATTTTATTATTATTATATATATATATTCTGCAGATATCAGTACAATAGTGGTCAGAGAGCCGACTCTGGTGAATAATATGGCTGCTTAGGTTGTATGAAATTATTGAAGCTGGACTCAAATGGCCAAACGTTAGATGAGATGTGAAACCGTTGCACACTGCATACAAGACATTAGTGACCAAGTGTCGGGAATGTCAATATAGGCGCCTCAAGGTTAATTGAAGGTACACGATTCGTTGTTGTTGAGGGTTTAACGCCATTTTTCAGCACACGATAGGCTATACATGACGGCCAGTATTAATGGTGGAGGAAGAACCCGGGAATACCCCGGAAAGAACCACCGACCCACGAGAAGCTACTGGCAAGCTTTCTCACATACCCACATTAGCCGAATCCGAGACTCGAACCCACGCAGACAGAGTTGAGATGGCAGTGATCCGTAACGGACAGCGCTTTAGACCACTCGGCCACTCGGGGCCCCGTATACGATTCGTGTAAACGGTGTAAAAAATGTTGTGAATTTACCGAGGTTTGAATTTGTGGGCCATATGTTTAATGAAAGGAACATCTTTTATCCTATTTTTAGGCCATATGTTTAATGAAAGGAACGCCTTTTATTCTATTTGTAGGCCATGTTTAATGAAAGGAACGCCTTTTATCCTATTTGTAGGCCATATGTTTAATGAAAGGAACTCCTTTTATCCTATTTGTAGGCCATATGTTTATTGAAAGGAACGCCTTTTATTCTATTTGTAGGCCATGTTTAATGAAAGGAACGCCTTTTATCCTATTTGTAGGCCATATGTTTAATGAAAGGAACGCCTTTTATCCTATTTGTAGGCCATATGTTTATTGAAAGGAACGTCTTTTATTCTATTTGTACGCCATATGTTTAATGAAAGGAACGCCTTTTATCCTATTTGTAGGCCATATGTTTAATGAAAGGAACGCGTTTTGACTCCTTTGTAGGCCGTATGCATCGATGCAATTTGCGACGCAGCTTTGGGCACAAGACTCAGTGTCATTTTAAAGCGACTAATGGAGCTGTTCATCCACAATTGACGGTTTTCACTTAAAACTATACATACCTCTGGTTTTATTCTTTCTACACCTGCACTGACTACACTCTTTTCACCTTAGAGCAGCGGAGATTAGCGTGCTGGGTTTGCGACCGAAAGGATGCGGGTTAGAATCATCGGACCAACCTGGGTCAGCTACCGTGGTGTGTCCTTGGTCAAGGCACTTTACTCCAATTACTACGGCACTAAATAAGGTGTTGATATGCCGTAAAACACCCAAACCAAACTATTATTTTGTCTTTCTGTTCTTATATCTACGTTATTACTTGGTTCTGCTACTTATTTATATTATCTTACGGGACAATGTGATCAAATTGAAAGTAGTGACACAATTTGTTAATAAAAAAAATACCGCTTAGCATCGAAATGGTCGATTTTGTACTTTTATCATTATCAATTATTTTATTCATTAATACGCGGCTTTGAAGATACATTATTCAGTCTTGAAACATAGCATCCCTTGGTCTGACCGCTAGGTGTTGCATATGTATGACACGAGAGAATACAATAGCTGATTTTCACATGTACCAGTAATACAAGTTCTTTTTTATTTCTTTCTATCTTGCCAAACAGTTTTATTAATTTCTCAAAACTTAAATGAAATACTGAAATACGTGTCTCTAACCATTACCGTATTTATCTAATAAAATACCACCATTTTCAATTGTCCTGCTTCTCTCTATTTACTCAAAGTGTGCTTAATACCCAATAAACGTGCGCAATAATAAAATGATGGCCACATTTCAAGTGACACGTGACTGTACGTTTGTGTGAGTACTTTTTTTAGTCTGGGGGATTCCAGAAACCCCAGTCCCCCCCTCCCCAATCCGGTCCTGTTCTGTCATACCCTCGTGAACAAAGAGTACTTGAAATCGTTTGAATATTAATATCCTTGTACATCAAAGTTCGTTATTTACGAATAAAATACTCCCCATGCACATGTGCATGCTTTCTCAATCTGATTATCCAGTTATTGAACGCCATTTTTTACTTACTTTTTGGTATGTTGTTCATAACCCAGCGAATCTTTGATAATGGGTTCAACCGACAATTCCATTGGAGCTAAATCTGGGAGATATGCAGGCTGATTAAAAGTTTGGATACTGTGCTCCTGCAGGACGTCTGTCAAGACGGTATATTTATTCGCCACTGCCTTTCAGCGCTGTAGATAGATACCTCATGGAAATGTGTACAGACGTGTGGTTCGGTAGTATTCCAAACTTTTGGCAACACAATGGGGGGGGGGCCTACATATGTCCAATAACACTTGCAGTCAGGCGCTGCCATCTGGACGATCAGGCATTTTGCACCGAAAAATGATGCATATAAAACTCTCTTGACATTCGGACTATGTCGAGCGATTTCATGCAGGTATATCTTTATGAAAGGTCGTTCAATTTTGCTGGGCCGGTTAGAAAGCGGCTACCCCATGCCGACATCATCTGGTGACGGCGAATTCCAACTTTTCGATAGGGAATGGACTCTGACCCAACACCCCAATATAAATGTCCAAATATCAAAAATGGGATGGCAAGGGTCAGAGGAAATTCGGACTACAGTCTATATTGCTGAATAGGCTGCATTGCTACACATTCGTACAATTCCACAATACATCTACTCCGCTTCCAATCAGATTGGTAGCAACAGTAACAGGAGCAACAACATGAACAGAAGGGAGACTACAGGAATAGTATGTGCTTGGTACGGTGCTTTATAGCACAGCAACACAGGTGTGTTATTTAGTTCCGTGTCAATTAGAGTGATGTGCCTTGCCCAAGGACGAACCACGGTAACTGACCCACTCTGGTCTGATGGTAGATTACTATTGCAATCTTAATAGTATTTATTGTTGTTAACTGTGCTATTGTGGCGGTGATGGTGCTGACAGTGGTTGAACAAGGATTGGTAGCAGATGTTGCTGTTGGTGTTGTTGGATTGGAGGTAGTGGTGGAGGTGGTAGAAGTAGTGATAGTTGTGACGATGGTGTTGATAGTGGTAGTAACACTAGTTTAGCTTGTTGTGAGGAAGTGCAAGTAACAGGCGTAGTAGTGGTAGTAGTAGTGGTAAACAAACCTTGAAAAATTATAGAGTAGAGTCCCTTCCAGACGAAAAGAACACTGATTTATACAGGGACAAGGAACTAAGTAAGTAACTGTATATATATATATATATATATATATATATATATATATATATATATATATATATATATATACTAAATTGATAAGTTTATTTACTCGAATGTCTATCTCTTCCTCCTTGCTCCGTCAGAAAGCACTAATATCTTAATTAGACATACCACATCACTCGTGATGGTAATTAGGGTCGAAATGTCTTTATTGTATATTTTACTTTCCTTATTTTCTTGTATGTGAGAGGTGGTATATAGTGTCAAAAATGAGGAAATATCAAGTGTGTTGGCATGAATAGACACTTGAGGTAGTTCCTTTAAAGAGAGAGAGAGAGAGAGAGAGAGAGAGAGAGAACATTCGTTCTTACCGGTAGGTAAACATACAATACGATGCTTGAAAGCACGTCTGTAACACTACTTGTATTATGTTTCTCGACCTGCCATTATGCCGATCATAGGCAAGTTCTCATGCCCAAGAAGATAGATACACGAATACATAGCTATATAGCAGTAATTAAAAATAAACAAGTAGTTTCGTACAAAGAAACGGACAGGAACAAAACTGCAGTGTGTACCATTTTATCCCACTAAACATATATAAAGAGAGACAGACAGAAATAAACATAGAGATTGTGCAAATTTATCTTAAAATTGAGTATAGTCATAAATAATTGAGAAATTCTCTATTGAGACTGTGTTTCCTTCCATCAGTATTGCCTGCTGTGAAGGTACATTACGCATTAATGTATTAATTTGCAAAATACAATATTAATCGTAATAACATCAAGACCCTATTGCAGGCGAGAAATAGGTAAACTTTAACAGTGATACATTGATCGCAGCTAATAGTTGCACGTAGCTGGCATGCATTCGCCTCATTGGTTAACGGCTTCCATACAAAGTAATGTAGGCGAAAAATGGTCACGCCCCACATTGGAAAGAATGACATTGACACGTGGTGAAAAGGTATTTAAACAAACGTTTTATTAAATTTGATACACTTTGCTAGCTATACTGAACAAAGCTAAAGCAACTAAGCATATTACAGCATTTTGAAGCAGCAGTCAAAAGAAGTACGGAACAAAATGTCAATAGTTCTGCCAAGCATCAACCTGAACAGTTTCAGCATCCATCATGATTCTGCAACAGTCCGAAGTTCAGGAACCACCGGACCATTGTTTACGCAAACTCTGTCCTCTTTGTCTTGTCGATTCGAGGAGTCCAGTGTTATGTCATTGTCCGCCAACTTGTATGTCTGCAAGAATGACTTGAAACATTTTTTCAACGACTGAGATAGTTCTGAAACAACGGTTCCAGAACGGCCCAACGCTTTCCAGTTTGGAATAGATCGTGCTTATTAGGGATCCGTTAGTTGATGGCTCAATCGTCGACATCGCCACCATCGCCACCGCTGTCGATGACGGGAGGCCCTGATGGAGGGAGACGATACAAATATATAAATTCACCAGCAGCTGATTGAGTAGCTCAAGAACTCTTACGATATTTTAGATATCCAGTCTACCATGCTACAATTAGTTACCAGTCTACTTTCATACAACTGGGTACCATTATTGCAGCAGTTTGCCAAACAGCTTACCGAAACCTGCGGAAGAATACCGATGTATACAGTAATTAATTGTGCCAATCGCCAGGAATATAATTGAAATGGAGGACATTTCTATAGGATGGAGAGAGTTTCGTTTTCTAGGACTAAAAGTCTACTGATATAGACAAACTCTGAGATGAAACAAAATTATTCGGTTGAAGATCAAAGCTTACACTTTTTCATACAATTCAGTGGAAAATGAGTTTTGTCGGAGGTTGACAAGTGAACGATGTTAGCAAATACCTGCCACAATAACATGTCAGTATCTAGAAATGTCGTCTGCATAAGATATCTGACACCTTTCAAACGACCATTCACATTCAAAGTTTCTTCAGCGCGGAAGCATGAAATTCGCGGATGAATGTAATTAAAACATAAAGGGGACAAAACTTCTTTGCAAGTGCCATGGAGGTACAGTGAACTGTTTTCAAAAGGAGGAAGAACATTAGTTAAATCATGCTTGTAAATCGTTGAACTTGAGATAAAAAATTGTATAGTACATTTAAATTATTCAACTGTCCATTACTATTTTCTTTTGAATATTTGAATGTAATACGCGCTGCAATCTAAAGACTTTGTGTTTAAAAAAAGGTAACGAGCGATTTAAGGCTTTATCTAATGTGTTATGATTCCACAATATTCGGTTACAGATTTCATATATTTATATTGAAGGATATCATTTCTTATCATTTTCTGATTTTAATAAAACACATTAATTGAAGACTAAAAAAAACATAGTTTTTGTTTGTTGTCAGTGTTGACAGAGGTATACGCCCTGTTTAATGAATGACATACCGACAGAGCTGTGCTACACTCAACGTTAGCTACAATTTCATGTCTATTTTAGAAAATGCATTATCCTTGATCCGTCTGCCTGCATTAGTATTTATTGACGGTTAAAATTAATGATGGGAGTATATGAGACGCTGTCATTGAAAAATAGTCTGAAATATCGGCGTCCTTCTGTTAGGCGATCTATGCAAGTGATATGTTTTCGATTAAGCTAATTAGCGGTCAAATTAATTTTTTGCATGCAAACTTTTGGACCGCTAATAACATTTTCAAAATGTTATTTACATCATTAGAAACGGTTTTATTCCTATGTGAAGAAAACTGTCTTTGTAAGTAATATTAGTTGATGTTACAGTATTACAGTATCAATGCAAAGTTGAAGGGGCGATGATTGAAAATATAAATATTTACTTATAAATATTTACTTCTAAAATATTTAAATATAAATTATATCGTTCAAAGATATCATTACAAAATCCAGGACATTTTATTGTAATACTTATCTTTCATTTTAAACGTAGGGTTACATGCTAGTTTAGTTTTAAATCTATTTGATTCGAATCATAATAATGTATGCATTTTCTCCGTGTCTATCGTAACGTGGCAACATACATGCATACGTACGTATATGCATACATACATACATACATACATACATACATACATACATACATACATACACACACACATACATACATACATACATACATACATACATGCTTATCTGTTTACCTGCCTGTCTGCCTGCGTGCCTGCTGCGCACCAACCTACCTACCTACCTACAATCATACATACAATCATACATACATACATGCATACATACCTTTTTTTTACCGCTCTGGTGGCCTGTGGTTACAGCGTCCGCCTCAGCTGCGTGACGTCGGTTCGAACCCTAGGCAGAGCCACGCCAAAGACTTATAAAAATGGTACTAACAACTGCCACGCTAAGCGCTCAACATTAATAGGTTAGTGTAAGGACTCGTCGGCCTGGTGTCAGGATAATGTGACTGGGTGGGACATGATGCTACATGTCTGTGGCATGATCCCCCAGTGCTAGATATCACTATAAACTGTCACACTGCAGACATCGTAGCGATATGACTGAAAAAAGTAAACTGTTAAACATCACACATACACACGAGCGCACACACACCATTTGTATCTACAATACAATAGGTGAACTCTCCTGCCTACCTACCACTCAACAGTAAACGTTTTTATCAACAACACAACAGGTAAACATTCCTATCTACAACACAATAGGTAAATGTTCCTACCAGCTACACAGTAGGTAAACATTCCTGTCTACATCACAATAAGTGAACTTTCCTACCTACTACACAATAAATACACTTTCCTTGTTATAAATATTTAAACGTTGCTAGCTACAACATAATAGGTAAACGATACTAACTGCTACATATTAGGTCAACTTTCCAAGCTACAAGAAAATATGTAAATTTTTATACCTGCTACACAATAGGTTGACTTTCGTACCGACTATGTGAACTTTCCTACCTACTAAGCAAAATGTGAACTTTCCTACCTTCTACACAATACATGAACTTTCCTACCTTCTACACAATACATGAACTTTCCTACCTTCTACACAATACATGAACTTTCCCACCTACTAAGCAATACGCGAAATTTCCACCATACTACACGATAGGCGAACTTTCCTACCAGCGAAACAGTAGGCGAAATTTCTACCTGTTAAACAATTAGCGAAATGCCCTACCCGCTAAACAGTAGACGAAATGTCATACCTGCTAAACAGTAGGCGACATTTTCTACCTGTTAAACAATAGGCGAACATTCCTACTTGCTACACAGTTTGGTGCACTTTCCTACCAGCGTCAAATTTTGGTGCACTCTGCAGTGACATAATAAGGTTATTATCTTCGTTTGAATTCTGAATTACGTGTACAGTGTATTTGTAACAGTGTAAACGTTTTTTTTTTCAAGCAAGCTAATATATACGTATGGCCATAATGTGTAACAAACAGCAAGCAGCTTAAAACCCAGATCTATCATCACACATTGAGCCGACAGATCAGGATCTGTGTTCTTTGGCGCTGATCTGCCTTTGCTTTGCGCGACGACAGAACTCGATGCAAGCTATTCACAGTCGAGTTAGCGTTATTTAAGGATAAAGACGGTACTTAAAAGTGTTAGTACCTGGAGTAATATTTCTGATTTTATTAAGCATTGTATATTCATATTTACATTTTTATTTTATTTTTACAGATGTTCCGCCCACGTAAGTAACAAAAGTCAAGGTGAGGCAGACAGGTGTGTAAATCTTCATGGTTGTTAACCTCAGCTCAATTATTTGATGTAACGTAAACCACTGAATGCGCAAGGCCTTAACTTCCCCCAAACCGTATCTTCTGCATTCTAAACTTAAAAGTTAGTTTTTCCCCCCATGTCATCAAGGTTTCAGTTTCTTTTCTTTTGGTGATGGGACCATTATCCACTCACCGTAATATTATAGGAAAATGGTGTCTGTTTGTGCGCCATCACAGTCTGTATGAACGTGCACGTTTGTTCATCTGTCGTTGTGTGACGATCCCGCCTAATATCTATCTTTCAAAATATTAAGCTTTCTCCTATTTTTTCTTCCTCTCCTTCGGGGCCCCGAGTGGCCGAATGGTCTAAAGCGCTCACCGTTCCAAATCACCGCCATCTCACCTCTGTCTGCGTGGGTTCGACTCCAAGGCTCGGCTAGCGTGGGCACGTAGGAAAGCCTGCCAGTAGCTTCTCGTGGGTCGGTGGTTCCAGGGTTCTTCCTCCATCAGTTATAATGGCCGCCGTGCATAGCCTATCTTGTGCTGAAAAATGGCGTTAAACCTTAGAACAACAACAACAACAATCTTCCTCTCCTTCCATTAGTTTAAATTCATTACTGCTAATCACTTAGCACCTCCAACTATATTATTCCATCCTCGTCATCCGAACATATTTGCATCGCTCACGGTACAGCGAGGAATTGTATTTACAGGACCTGTATTTTTTTAATCAAGACCCGGGATACACTCTTGTCAAACTGTAGACCCCATATAACAATTGAGAGGGATCTCGAAAACGTTTAAGGGACTCTGGTTTAGTCCGATATATTATCTCCTCTTACATAATCTAGGGGAATTTCACCAAACCTGATGTTTAAATTGTCCATATGGTAATCGTGCGCATGAAGGGTACTAAGTTTTTACTTCCTCCCTTTGGGGTCCATTGTAGGAGAATTTTAAGTTTGATCTGTGCACAATAATTCAATTACAGTGCCATATTTTTTATACTAGTCATAAATGTGGTTATGAAAACAAATATACATACTGTACATAATGGATTTATAGGTGTGAAACATGTGTCACTCTCCAGGTTGCGTGAATCTGTATCGAAAGTCCCTGGGGTGGAGCTGGGTGGATTGACCATGGTACTCTTTCATTTTAGGCAGTACGTTGTGACACGTGATTATTTGTGACGGCGTGCCATACATGATAATCTCGTTTAATGATTTGGGTTAAGAGTGCCCTTGATGTAATGTTTTAATATTACATGCCCATGATGTAGTAATTATAGGTCACTGCATTTGTATGGGAAACTATAAACGAGTTTTTCGAATGGAAATACTGCAAGACCTTGAGAGTGCAGTATATCCATCCGACAAAACGAGTTCATATTTTCCCATACAAATGCAGTAACCTTTTTATTATATGCTAAAACAATATTCTACCTAATGCTTAATTATATTAACAAAATACACTACACGAAACAAAGTAACTGAATGTATGCCGCATTCCAAACTAAATGCACAAGCGCATATTCAAAATTACACAACAACATCATTATTACTGCGCACATAACTCCTCCCAGATAAATTTGAACTTAATCGTGTGCTCGACATAACTTTCGAAAGAAATTGGCGTGTCTAGTTAAAATTGAAATTTGGAGTCATATTGTGAACGAATGCGCATTGCAACAACTTTTCCATTTGATCTGGAATGAATAGATTTGGGTATTCTTTCGATTCTACGAAATTTCGTGATTATGGACTGGATTTATATGTGACAATTCCACATGAAATACATGGGATTGAAGAAGCGAGGGAGAAGCAGGTTGATATCTGCAAATGTGTTTCTGTTGCTGTCATTGAATGTTTGAAATCATAAAGTGGGAAAGATATGAAATCTTTCAGCTGCATTTATCAAAAAGACGCTATGAAATTTAATGCTTATTTCATTTTGAGTACAGTAAGGAAGATGGAATTGCACTTATCATCGAAATTACAGTACAATTTCGAAACATGTAATCAAGATTGAGAACCTATGACATGGTTCATGTAATTCCAATAAAAAAGTACATTTTTAGGAAATTCAGGATGTAAAACTGTAAGTATATTTTTTTTGCCATCCTTATCACCAGCTCAAAAAGACAGTATATGACTTGTGACTTGTATGTTATTTGTAAGGACCCTTTCTTGCGTCTGTTGTATACTGTAGCTAGCCTAAATCCGAAACATTGTATCAACAAATTTAACACAGAATGTGCCAAAACAGCTGGTATGTGTCAGTCTACGAAACATGTTTTTGTTCATTCAGAAACAAATTTGAACAACCACAACGTAAAACGCCTCTTACGCGAGTGTACATGATATGTTTACAAATTAAAAGTGCTGGCGTCTGCGTCCATTGTTTGTTTACAATAGAAAGTAGTTCATTTATGCACGTGAATGCAAAATGAAGGTGTGCAATATTGTAAAATACTGAACAATTTTGACAATGTAAACTTAACGGGGGGAAAAAATGAGCATATAATAATGATAAATATTTTGAATGGATATATAGATACATGGATGGATGGATGGGTGTGTAATGAACATATAATAATGTGTTAATATATTTTGCCAATGATGTAGTAATGTTTTAATATTGGATGTCATTGATGTAATGCTGTTTTAATATTATATGCCCATGATGTAATATTTTAATATTATATGTCTATGATGTAAGGTTTTAATAGGATATTCCCTTGATGTCGTAATTTTAATAGCATATGTCCATGATATCGTAACGTTTTAATAGTATATGCCCTTGAAGCTTGATGTAATGTTTTAATAGTATATGCTCTTGATGTGGTAATGTTTTAATAGCATATCTCCATGATATCGTAATGTTTTAATAGGATATGTCCATGCAGTAATGTTTTAATAGTACATGCACATCATGTCGTAATGTTTTATTATTATATGCCCATGATGTCGTAATGTTTTAATATTATGTGCCCAGGATGAAAAGTTTTAATATGATATGACTTTTTGATGTAATGTTTTAATAGTATATGTCCATGATGTCGTAATGTTTTAATAGTATATGTGCATGAGGTCGTAATGTTTTAATAGTATATGTCCATCATATCGTAATGTTTTAATAGTATATGTCCATGATGTCGTAATGTTTTAATAGTATATGTCCATCATGTCGTAATGTTTTAATAGTATATGTGCATGAGGTCGTAATGTTTTAATAGTATATGTCCATCATGTCGTAATGTTTTAATAGTATATGTGCATGAGGTCGTAATGTTTTAATAGTACATGTCCATCATGTCGTAATGTTTTAATAGTATATGTCCATGATGTCGTAATGTTTTAATAGTATATGTCCATAATGTAGTAATGTTATAATATTATATGCCTTTGATATCGTAATGTTTTAATAGTATATGCCCATGATGTAATGTTTTAATATGATATGACTTTGTTTTGATGTCGTAATGTTCTAGTATTATATGCCCATGATTTAATCTTTTAATATTATATGCCCATGATGTAATGTTTTCGTATTATATGCCCTTGATGTGGTAATGTTTTAATATTTTAGTCCGCGATGTGGAAATGTTTTAATAGTGTATGTCCATAAAATGACAATGTTTTAGTATGGTATATCCCTGCTAAAGTAATGTTTTAATATTGTATGCCTATTACATGGTATTGTGTTAATATTGTATGTCCATGATGTGATAATGTTTCAATATTGTATTCGCATGATGTAGTAATGTTTTATTAGTGGTGTATGCCATTGATGTGGTAATGTTTTGATACTGCATGTCCATGATCTGGTAATCCTTAAATATTATACGTCTATAATGTGGTAGTATTGTTTAAGTATTGTGTGCCTATGATGTGGTTATCTCATAATATTTTATGCCCTTGGTGTAATATTGTAATATTGTATGCCCATGAAGTAGTAATGTTTCAATAGTGTTTTCCTGTGTTGTAGTAATGCTTAAATATTTTATGTCCATGATGTGATAATGTTTAATATTGTATGTCTATGATGTGGCAATGTTTAAATATTGTATGCCCATGATGTGGTAATGGTTTGATATTGTATGTCCATGATGTGGAATTGTTTTAATATTGTATGTCCATGACGTGGTAATGTTTTAACAGTGTATGTCCATGATGTGGTAATGTTGTAATACTGTATGTCTATGATGTGGTAATGTTTAATATTGTATGTCTATGATGTGGCAATGTTTAAATATTGTATGCCCATGATGTGGTAATGTTTTGATATTGTATGTCCATGATGTGGAATTGTTTTAATATTGTATGTCCATGACGTGGTAATGTTTTAACAGTGTATGTCCATGATGTGGTAATGTTGTAATACTGTATGTCTATGATGTGGTAATGTTTAATATTGTATGTCTATGATGTGGCAATGTTTAAATATTGTATGCCCATGATGTGGTAATGGTTTGATATTGTATGTCCATGATGTGGAATTGTTTTAATAGTGTATGTCCATGACGTGGTAATGTTTTAACAGTGTATGTCCATGATGTGGTAATGTTGTAATACTGTATGTCCATGATGTAGTAATGTTGTAATACTGTATGTCCATGATGTGGTAATGTTTTAACGGTGTATGTCCATGATGTGGTAATGTTTAAATATTGTATGTCCATGATGTAGCAATGTTTCAATAGTGTATGCCTGTGGTGTAACAATGTTTAAATATTGCATGTCCATGATATGATAATGTTTTAATATTGTATGTTCATGATGTGGTAATGTTTTAATATTGTATGTCTACGATGTGGTAATGTTTAAATATTGTACGTCCATGATGTGGTAATGTTTAAATATTGTATGTCCATGATGTAGTAATGTTTTAATGGTGTATGTCCATGATGTGGAATTGTTTTAATATTGTATGTCCATGATGTGGTAATGTTTAAATATTGTATATCCATGATGTAGCAATGTTTCAATAGTGTATGCCTGTGGTGTAATAATGTTTAAATATTGCATGTCCATGATATGATAATGTTTTAATATTGTATGTCCATGATGTGGAATTGTTTTAATATTGTATGTCCATGATGTGGTAATGTTTAAATATTGTACGTCCATGATGTGGTAATGTTTAAATATTGTATGTCCATGATGTAGTAATCTTTAAATATTGTATGTCCATGATGTAGTAATGTTTTAATGGTGTATGTCCATGATGTGGAATTGTTTTAATATTGTATGTCCATGATGTGGTAATGTTTAAATATTGTACGTCCATGATGTGGTAATGTTTAAATATTGTATGTCCATGATGTAGTAATGTTTAAATATTGTATGTCTATGATGTAGTAATGTTTTAATGGTGTATGTCCATGATGTGGAATTGTTTTAATATTGTATGCCCATGATGTGGTAATGTTTAAATATTGTATGTCCATGATGTGGTAATGTTTAAATATTGTGTGTCCATGATGTGGTAATGTTTAAATATTGTATGTCGATGATGTAGTAATGTTTTAACGGTGTATGTCCATGATGTGGTAATGTTTTAATATTGTATGTTCATGATGTGGAAATGTTTGAATATTGTATGTCCATGATGTGGTAATGGTTTTAATATTGTATGTCCATGATGTAGTAATGTTTCAATAGTGTATTCCTGTGTTGTAGTAATGTTTAAATATTGTATGTCCATGATGTGATAATGTTTTAACATTGTATGTCCATGATGTGGTAATGTTTTAATAGTATATGTGCATGATGTGGTAATGTTTTAACAGTGTATGTCCATGATGTGGTAATGTTTTAATAGTGTATGCTTGTGTTGTAGTAATGTTTTAACGGTGTATGTCCATGATGTGGTAATGTTGAAATATTGTATGTCCATAATGTAGCAATGCTTCAATAGTGTATGTCTGTGGTGTAATAATGTTTAAATATTGTATGTCCATGCTGTGATAATGTTTTAATATTGTATGTTCATGATGTGGTAATGTTTTAATATTGTATGTCTATGATGTGGTAATGTTTAAATATTGTATGTCGATGATGTGGTAATGTTTAAATATTGTATGCCCATGATGTGGTAATGGTTTAATATTGTATGTCCATGATGTGGAATTGTCTTAATATTGTATGTCCATGGTGTGGTAATGGTTTATTAGTATATGTCCATGAAGTGGTAATGTTTTAACAGTGTATGTCCATGATGTGGCAATGTTTTAACAGTGTATGTCCATGATGTGTTAATGTTGTAATACTGTATGTCTATGACGTGGTAATGTTTTAACGGTGTATGTCCATGATGTGATGATGTTTTAATAGTGTATGCTTGTGTTGTAGTAATGTTTTAACGGTGGATGTCCATGATGTGGTAATGTTTCAATAGTGTATGCCTGTGGTGTAATAATGTTCAAATCGTGTATGTCCATGATGTGGTAATGGTTTAATATTGTATGTCCATGATGTGGAATTGTTTTAATATTGTATGTCCATGATGTGGAATTGTTTTAATATTGTATGTCCATGATGTGGTAATGTTTAAATAATGTATGTCCATGATGTAGTAATGTTTAAACGGTGTATGTCCAAGACGTGGTAATGTTTTAATAATGTATGTCCATGATGTGGTAATGTTTTAATATCGTATGTCTCTGATGTAGTAATGTTTCAGTAGTGTATGCTTGTGTTGTAGTAATGTTTTAACGGTGTATGTCCATGATGTGGTAATGTTTAAATATTGTATGTCCATGATGTAGCAATGTTGTAATACTGTATGTCTATGATGTGGTAATGTTTTAATAGTGCATGTCTGTGGTTTAGTAATGTTTAATATTGTATGTCTATGATGTGCTAATGTTTAAATATTGTATGTCCATGATGTGGCAATGTTTAAATATTTTATGCCCATGATGTAGTAATGTTTTAACGGTGTATGTCCATGATGTGGTAATGTTTTAATATTGTATATCCATGATGTGGAATTGTTTTGATATTGTATGTCCATGGTGTGGTAATGTTATAATACTGTATGTCTATGATGTGGTAATGTTTTAATAGTGCATGCCTGTGGTTTAGTAATGTTTAATATTGTATGTCCATGATGTGGTAATGTTTTAACAGTGTATGTCCATGATGTGGTAATGTTTTAACAGTGTATGTCCATGATGTGGCAATGTTTTAATATTGTATGTCCATGATGTGGTAATGTTTAAACAATGTATGTCCATGATGTGGTAATGTTTTAACAGTGTATGTCCATGATGTAGTAATGTTTTAATACTGTATGTCTATGACATAGTGATGTTTTAATATTGTATGTCCATGATGCGGTAATGTTTTGACAGTGTATGTCCATGATGTAGTGATGTTTTAATATTGTATGTCCATGATGCGGTAATGTTTCAATATTGTATGTCCATGATGTGGTCATGTTGTCCATGATGTGGTAATGTTTTAATATTGTATGTCCATGATGTGGTAATGTTTAAATATTGTATGTCCATGATGTAGTAATGTTTAGATATTGTATGCCTATGATGCAGTAATGTTTTAATATTGTATGTCCATGATGTGGTAATGTTTCACTATTGTATGTCCATGATGTGGTAATGTTTAAATATTGTATGTCCATGATGTGGTAATGTTTCACTATTGTATGTCCATGATGTGGTAATGTTTAAATATTGTATGTCTATGATGTAGTAATGTTTTATTATTGTATGTCCATGATGTGGTAATGATTTAATATTTATGTCCATGATGTAGTAATGTTTAAATGTTGTATGTCAGTGATGTGGTAATGTTTTAATATTGGATGTCCATGATGTGGTAATGTTTCGATATTGTATGCCCATGATGTGATAATGTCTTAATATTGTATGTCCATGATGTAGTAATGTTTTAATATTGTATGTCCATGATGTGCTAATGTTTTAATATTGTATGTCCATGATGTGGTAATGGTTTAATATTGTATGTCCATGATTTGGTATTGTTTTAATATCGTATGCCCACGAGTTAGTAATGTTTCAATATTGTATGCGTATGGTGTAGTAATGTTTTAATATTGGATGTCCATGATGTGGTTATGTTTAAATATTGTATGCCCATGATGTGGTTATGTTTAAATATTGTATGTCCATGATGTAATGATGTTTTAATATTGTATGTCCATGATGTAATGATGTTTTAATATTGTATGTCCATGATGTGGTTATGTTTTATTATTGTATGTCCATGATGTGGTAATGTTTCAATAGTGTATGCCTGTGGTGTAGTAATGTTTTAATATTGCATGTCGATGATGTGATAATGTTTTAAGATTGTATGTCTATGATGTAGTAATGTCTTAATATTGTATGTCCACGATGTGGTAATGTTTAATTATTGCATGTCCAAGATGCAGTAATGTTTTAATATTGTATATCCATGATGTGGTGTGTGTGTGTGTGATCTGGATTTTTAACGTAGGTTTAACAATTTTTCAGTGAGATTTCTACGATATCTGCAGCGTGACAGTTTTATAGTGATGTCTAGCACCGGGGACATCATGTTGCAGACATTTAGCATGATGTCTCACCCAGTCATATTATCCTGACACCACGCTGACCAGTCCTAACACTAACCTCTTCATGCTGAGCGCCATGCGAGGCAGCTGTTAGTACCATTTTGTAAGATATAGAAATGTTTAAATATTTGTACACTGTGGCTTAAAGACATTTACGATGCTTACCAAAACATCCTCACAGTGCTACAAATAGAGTAACATGGTCGCATGCGCGACTAAAGTTGGCATTTATGAGTGAAAAATGTCAACCAGACGACGTCCATAAGAATGATTATAAGGAAATTAGAAAATGACATCACTTCTTTCCAGCTACAAGCAAAATACCACGCTTTGCACTAAAAAATACAGGATATGAAATTTAATTCAAAACATAAGATAAACAGTTCCATTAACAAATAATAAAAATAATAAACTTAAGCATTTTGAAGAAGTTATTAGAAGGCGTAGTTACCAGCACTCAAAATAACACCCACCAGTACGAGTACAACTGACTAAAATAACATTATCTAAATACTGACTCTGTATCAAGGAACGGTCATAGGAAACGTGGGGCCCGATGTGGATCATTTTGGCGGGGCCCCCTGGATTTACGCGCGGGGCCACCTGTGACCACGGCATTTCGAAATTAACTTTTAAACAGGTTTTATATGATACTGAAGTTAAAATGTTCTTCCATCGCTTTTTAACATTTTCTTTCGGAGCGTTCCTTGTATATTTGTTGTGTTCAAGTCAGTGTCTAAAGTATGGCTGCCATGGATTATATACTTTACAGGAAATCTGCCACCGGTTTGGGTCACTCCTATATGATTTCTGAATGTGAAATTATATTATGAGTTCAGCAAAGTCAATTTTCCAATAATTTAGGTACGTATTTATACAGAGTCAACGCTGACACCAGGCCACCACCACTGTTTGAAACAAACTGTACACTTTATTTTATTTTATTTTGATATTTGTTTGAGGCATTTCACATAAATATCAAGTATAACAGAAAAATGGCGTTTTGTTTAGCTGCTTTTTTCTTTAAAAATCATTATTTGCAAAATAGCCTTTAAACCTCTCCTTCTTGAAAATGTTAACAGTGCGATACTTGACAGTGTCATAAAATTAAATCTCTCAACTGCAAGAGAGAAACTTAAGATTTAGAAAGACAGAATTAAAAAATGTTAACGAGTGTAATAACAAATGCAACTAAAATCACTCACATGAAATTTGAAGACACTGCAGTTTTGTATTAGCTCACTTTACAAATACAGTAATAAATATTGGCATATGTAAAGATGCCGTCTAGAATGTACATCCTACATACATAGAAAGTACAAAATAGGATCATGCAAAATAGAAAACACTGCATATACTAATAATATAAATGCCTAGAACTAAAATACATGCAAGGAATTATGGCGGTAACCATCCTCCATGTACCTCCATGTATAAAATATGCTCATTCAGGCAACATTTACCTTGCCACCAATTCACGATATTTGTTGAAAGGTCGAGAACGCATTTAGTTCCCATGCTTACATATCAACAAAAATATGGGAGGCGGATTTGTTCACACAGATATCTAACGGTTCAGTGGGTTAAAACATACACATAAATAGCACAAAGAAGGTGCAGCCGATAGAATTGTACTTTTCTAACGTCTGCATATATGACCCCGTTGTGCATCCGCCCATCCGTCCGTCACACAATCTTATGAACACAAATAGTCCCCCAGTTTGTTGTGGATTGCCATGGAAATTGATAAATATATTGATTATTATCTGAAGGTGCACATAATGATAAATCACTTTGCTCTTCCTTTTTGTTTAGGAGTTATTGCCCTTGTTGTTACACGCCAAGGGTTTTCATGCGGCCTACGAACAATTCATCATTCGTACTGACTCTGTTTATGTTACTCTGTTTATCAAATAAATGTGCTTTTTTAAGTTTAAGTTTAAGTTTTCAAATATTAACAACATATTAACAACTGAAAATTAATTATGATGTTATTTAGAAAAAACCTAAAATTATTTTACTTAATGAACTATGCATCCTGCGACAAGGTGTAAATTTGTGTATGCGGCACTTGCACTGGAAAGTTTGCCCACCTCTGGCTTAGAGTGTATGACACAATCATGTGAACTCAACCTGTCTCACATTTTTTTAAAATGGATCACCATAAAACATTGAAAAATCTTATGGCCAGCATTTGCGTCCGCAATTTTTTATATCTTAGTCATCGTCATGTAATAATAATAATAATAGCAATAATAACACACTTATTTTGAGAGGATAAAGCATTTAGTTCTGAATGAATGAACCTATCTCATATGTACTCCTCAATAAGAGAATATGAAAACTATAGCTATATCGTATATGTACAAATATATTTGTACTTACTACAGTGTGTGACACTTTCACATGCAATCATAATATATACATACGTACGCATACAAAGACTTGTTTGACATTGACATAATCAGAAAGAAATCGAGTTTTGATGATTTTTTAATACAGGAATTATATTTCACAACACTGCTAACACAAATGTTGTACATAATCGTTTTTAAAACAGGTAAATGAATATCAGAGTACAAATTAGCCCTTAGATCGTGTGAATGAATATTGAAATCTGGAATTAAGAGATCGTTGATATGTTGTGGAACCATGTTACGAAAATGTCCATATGTCAAAATATCTATAAAGTACTTTAATTGTGTAATTAAATGGTAACCACTATGAATTCAAGATTTCTTTTTTTATACTTTAATTATCAGGTTCAGATAAGTAACATTGTACTTATCGATTATGGTGCAGCCATTATAAACGAGAGTTAATATATATCCTCCATAACATATTTTCGGCATAGACTCTGGCACATGAAAATACCGTCTCTTCAATAAATCTTTTCTTGAAGATACTGGAGAACACAGGCGCTTTATTTTATTTTCACACAATAAATGGCTGTTAATACCACCTAAATGTTTTTCATTTTGGATGTATTTAGTTCAACAAATATATCAAAATACATCCTCTAATTCCGTTACTATTTGCCTTGACCCAATTGTATACGGTTATTTTGTTTCAGTTTTTATTGGCATTTAATGTTGATTTCGCATACAGTATAACAACATCCACGTGTTATTGTAACCTTGTTCAAGAAACGAGATTGTATTATTCGTAACAGGTGTGTCGTACTCAAATATTAGTTTCAATGGCATCCACCTGACGAGGTAAATAATTAACGAAATGGGAAAAGAGCAAAGGGCCAAGAAAAGAACCCGAGGGAACCCACTTTTGACGGTTTGTAACGAAGCTGTAGCATTGACCTCTGAAACACGCTGTACCGTCTTGTTAGGTAAGAACCAAGCAAAATAAGTGAATAATCAAAGACTGTGTTTGTCTTGAGTTTATTTGATTAAAATTTTATGATCTAGTAAATCAAACGCTTTTTAAAAATCTAAATAAATTTATCCGCTTATTTATATATATATATATATATATATATATATATATATATATATATATATATATATATATATATATATATATATATATATATATATATATATATATATATATATATATATATATATATATATATATATTACCCGTGTATCAGTCAACTTTGTAAAGACAGTTTGTTATAAATATTTCTCCTCTTAAGCCTGACTGTGATTTATGTAGGCGATTATAATTCTTTAAAAATCGGAGAAGATGAAGGATCATGTGCTCTTCGAAATATTTAGATAAGGTTGGTAAAATTAATATAGGTCGACATTTGTTTGCCGACGATATATCACCTTGTTTAAAGACTGGGAACACTTGATTAATTGAAGATAAGTTAGAAAGATTCCATTATCGATACTTTTATTGATCAAGCAGGCAAATGAATTAAGGGAGGAGACTTGAACTGATAGCTTGAATATTTTCAGTGAGATTTCGTATTGGTCTGTTGTTTTGTTGCCATCAACTTTCTTTAAAATATCCATACCATCTTGGAAACAGATGCAAAAGATCTGGAACGATGTAAAAGAAGGGATAATAGACAAAACAATATGTCTAAGGAGTGCAAAATATTGTGATGTGGAAGAATGTTTTCCATGTATTGAAGTTTTTGATGACGTAGAAAATGGTTTTGTATTAGCACTACTGGTTTGAATTCTGAAGGGAAACCATGAGCTTTTGAACTTGAATTAAAGTTACAGAAATATTTCCATATTTTTATGTTGTCACATTTATTGTCCATCTTTAAAATACCCTTTTAGCAGTAGTTATCAAACCATTCGCTAAATGGAGGAAGAACCGGGAAAACCTCCCGAAAAGAACCACCGACCTTCGAGAATCTACTGGCAGGCTTTCTGACATACCCACATTGGCCCAATCTGAGACGCGAACCCACGCAGACAGAGGTGAGATGGCAGTGATCCGTAACGGAGAGCGCTTTAGACCCCTCGGCCACTAGCCCCCCCCCCCCCCTCGGTATTTTCTTGTGCTATGGTGTTTTCAATAGTTCTTACTTGAATGTTCGAATAATTGTACCTATTTTACTTGGTATGTATTTATAGGGTTTAACGGTACAGTATCACAATCCTGACTATATAGTCATACTCTAAAAGGTATATAAAACAATGATAAAGGCAAAACAGTGAAAAATTCTTAAATCACAATTACATAGTTGCTAAATGTAGTGTATGAAACAATTATGTGAAATCAACTGGCCCAATAATTTTGATAAGTTGCAGTGATACGTGTTACATATCAAGGTCATCATATAAAAATGTGTATATCGATTTTTCTTAAAGTTATTACTATTTTGTTTAAAAATACTTTGAGCCTATTCCACATCTTCAAACCAGAATGGTGGCGGTGGGTGTGGGTGGATGATATATTTTTGTTTGGAGCTGGACGTAGTGTATGACAACATTCTGGACGTAATGTATGACAACATTCTGGACTTAGTGTATGACAATATTCAGTACGTAGTGTATGACAATATTCTGTACGTAGTATATGACAACATTCTGTACGTAGTGTATGACAACATTCTGTACGTAGTGTATGACAACATTCTGTACGTAGTGTATGACAACATTCAGTACGTAGTGTATGACAACATTCTGTACGTAGTGTATGACAACATTCTGTACGTAGTGTATGACAACATTCAGTACGTAGTGTATGACAACATTCTGTACGTAGTGTATGACAACATTCTGGCGTAGTGTATGACAATATTCTGGACGTAGTGTATGACAGCATTCTGTACGTAGTGTATGACAATATTCTGGACTTAAAAATAGTGACACAGATCTTGATGGTTTACATTGAAACTTTATGTATTTTATAACCATTTTCTGAAGGCTGCACGTCGAGGGAATCACTGTGCTTTTGCAGTAATTGGTAGTGTCTCCGATGGATGAATACTCTATAACACAGTCTGTTGTGAACATAACTTCTCTTGCGCTTTTACGGTTCCCTGCTACAAAATTTAGTAAATATTACATCAATCATCTGACAATTTTTGTAAATTTCATTGATATTATTGAATATCAGCTGGATGGAATATATGACATAATTTTGTTGTTGTTGTTGTTGTAGAGTTTAACGCCATTTTCAGCACAAGATAGGCTGTACATGGTGGCCAGTATAAATGGTGGAGGAAGAACCAGAGAAAACCCCAGGAAGAACCACCGACCCACGAGAAGCTACTGGCGGGCTTTCTCACATACCCACATTGATTTTTCTTAATGCCCGAGACTCGAACCCACGCAGACAGAGGTGAGATGGCAATGATCCGTAACGGTGAGCGCTTTACACCACTCGGCCACTTGCGTCTCTGCTACAGAACCTAATAAATATTACAATAATTATCTGACAAATCTTTACCAACAATTTTTGTAAATGTCGTTGCTATTGTTGAATATCAGTAGGATGGAATATATGACATAATTTTGTGAATGAAGTACTATCGAAGTTCTCAAGGATTACTGGGAAACTTTGTATATACTACCGTCAGTATCATACTATACTATGCATTTTGGTCAATCGCTGCACTCACTTTTTTCGAAAGAGTTACGCACCTTTTCAGTATAGACTCATCTCGTATTATGGGTGGGGTGGGGTGGTAGGATGCTGGAGATTTGTACGTAAAATCAATAAAATACAACATGTAAATCTTACAAAGTCCAAGGCATTCCGAGCTAAGATGAATTTATATGACCAAACTGTTCATCATTTTTCGCTGTAATCTACAGAGAAGATAATTGCTGGTGTCCTAAGACACCATTGTTTGCATAAGACTTGTCTAATGCATTGAGTGCAAATTCTCAAGGAAAAAAGTAAATCTGTCATACTGTATCTACATACACTTATCATTTGACATTTCAGTCGTTGTTTTGTCGGATAATGATAAGTCACATTTTTATGTTATTTTTTATATGAAAATCTTCATTCATTCATTCCCCTTCGTCGCATCGCCTTCTCGGTTGACGAAGGTATATGTAATTATTAGGCTTGATTACGTAATATTTCCAACCTTTTATCAACTCATTTATTAAGCGATAGTCAAATGGAAGTATAAAAAGAAAACTCACAGGAGAAACCATATTTTATTTAAAACTCAAGGGAAAAATATCTCCTCATTAATTCCTTTTGAGGATATTTTAACATCGATATCCGCCTTTGGGGGAGCAAAAGAGTGCGGACATTTTTTTAATACCGTTTAAATCTACCAATAATAATTAGATGTGAGTGCACCTTAATTGCTCCTTTGAAAAAACTGTTTCTATACCATTTTGAAATTAAAAACACGAGTTTCAGTGAATGCAATGGCATGATAGAGAGATTAAGACGGGTTTATACAACTTTCGAAGTTTACATGTAGCAGCTACATTGTTGAAAATGGAAGAGAGAACAGAAACAAAAGGAAAATGAAACGTTGTTGCCACTTTCATACCATAGTAACCTCCTCTCCCACCACACCACATCCCGTTCCACAACACGTTTTATTTTAATATCCCTAATTCCCTAACATCAACACTTCCTTTTCCAGACCATGGCTCAGGGTCGTGTTTGTTAATATTATAAATGCCTTCATGCTAAGACTGCATGTGTACATTGTACTCAAATATATTTAAAGACGTCATTTTAATTTCATTTTGTTTATAGTTCACCTATAACACTTTCCATTGGACCCCAGGGGAGTGTCCTAAAATTATATCATACCAACAGATGATAACCACATGAGCAAGCTATGTGTCACGTTTGGTGAATTTCCATCTGGTGGATTATAATAAAGTTGAGCTACGAGCGATTACAATGACTATGTTGTATTATGATAGCTCCGGTACAACGCTGGGAAATAATAAGGGATTATATTAGGCATAACCTAATTGGGAGACAAATATTGAAATCCTGCGACTGGAATTTATTTGTCTTGGTTCAAACACCGACATAGATTATTTTTCTCACTCAATTTTTTCCAACTAAATTAAAATAACTCCGCACCCTTGCAATTTAGAAAGCGGATTCAGAACATTGTATTAATCAGGTAGTATTACTGCTCTCACTCTGTATAAAGATCATCGGGTTTTGTACTCGTTTATGAAAATATGAATAATTATCTACGTAGAATCTAGACATATATTCCGCTCTTAGAAAAAATAATAAAGAAAACAGTTATAACTGCTATGTGTTGGAAGTATTGCGCAATGATCTTCTCGACCCACGTGCTTTTGTTTATACTGCGCATTAAGACGAATATATAAATACGGGCAATGGGGTGACGTGTCGCCCCTAAGTACACACGCCCTACGCATGTGAAAATAGAAACGTAAATTCATTTCATGTTATTACTGCATTATCAAATTTAATCGATGGATGTCATGAAATTGACAATAAATAATGAATATCTATTATACGGTTAAGTTTTGCCTTTGATTAGTTCTAATTTGGAAAACGTTATATAGTAAGCAACGGTACGATACTCTACGATATGTCTACTTGTTACAGTTCTAACGAATTGTGTAGTGGCATCATGAAATTTCTAATTCATGACTTTCTTGGAAATTTATATTTTCTGTCCTGGAAATATGACAAGTGTTGCGACTACTGGTGCAATGATACGCTACATGGAAATCTTTCTGTGGAATAGCATGTCCACTAATGAATGAGCCACTCAGGTTGAGAAGTGCAGGAATTTTCATTTGCAATCGAAATATTATATTTGATTCAACTGGGGCGGATGGTGGGTATCTGAGAAAGTTTGAATAAACCAGTTATTTGACACAACACATTTCTGATTTCTGCAGGCTTTGCACTAGCACTTGAGAGAATTTCGTTTTGTGTAGCCAGTGATGTGTATTGCCTGTGTTGTCTGGAGCTCTGTCACCGAAATACACACAGACAGGCACATCGTAATGCTCAATACTCACTGTGCACTGTCACCGAAATACACACAGACAGGCACATCGTAATGCTCAATACTCAATGTGCACTGTCACCGAAATACACACAGACAGGCACATCATAATGCTCCTATACTAAGGAATAAACCATAATGCTCGTATTCTAATTAATAAACAACGTCCTTTAAAATAAAACCAAAAAACGCACAGTTTTAACTTGTGCGTCGCCAAAACGATAGAGGAAAAAACGATCTAAAAATAAGCTGGGGCTACATTTGTGGGTACTATCCAGAAGTAATAATTGGGATCTGACTTCCAGTATACAAATTTATTTAATGATTATTTTTAGTCAACGCTCTTATATTTGCATGCCACACATTTCAATGTTACCAAGAAGTCTTTTTGAAGTAATACTTGTGACCCGAGTCGTGGTGTTAAATCAGTTTTACTGCAGCAATGTATTCCGAAAGAGAAAGATAGCTCCACACAACACAAAGGAAGACGTAGTAGTAATGACATATAAGAGGATGGATGAGAGAGAGAGAGAGAGAGAGAGAGAGAGAGAGAGAGAGAAGAGCACTGTAGGCTGGAGTAAGGGAGACATGGAGAGATTGACCACAACCTATTACCGTTGTTGAATCTAGATTGATCCGCAACTGTCTCAGGTTAAGCAGACATGCTGGACAATCAAGTCCGAAAACGCACTTGTTAATTGCATTTTTAAAAATAACTTTTGGAAATTATTCTTTAAATAGAAGCGGGTCATTCAAGTGTCTAGTACAATTTTATTTTGTTCATCTAACTGATTCCATACATTCATTTTATATTTTTATTATTCACTCGATCTGGGCTATATAACACTGGCCGATCATCCTCTAGATAACGATAACCACAACCACCATCAACACTTATCAGTTATGATAAAGTCAACGAAAAGGATACCAGACTCTAATGATGAAAAATTTGTGTAGATATTTTGTCGAGGTAGATTTAGTCGCGGTCAGCATGACACGTAACACTTAACTTTGACGTATGGGCTAGGATCGCAATAAATTGCTGCCTGTGAAGGATAGGATATGCACTATTTACGACCATGATTGGATTTTAATTAAGACCTGCAAGGATAACGGTTAGTATATAGAAGCGGAGATGGTAACGTTAGGTTTAAGTAGAATAAACGACAAAGTAGAGACAATATGGGGACAATTTGTTATTAATATAGGCGGAATAGAGAGGATTATTCCAGCTTCGATTGGCGTGTTAAAGGTTTGGTGGTTAGAGACAAATAATCCTGATCGGCTGAGCTAAACGAGTGATGTTTGTTTACCAGGCGAAATTCGAGGTTTTCGGTAATATACCTCGCGAAATAAGTCAGTTCACGTTTTTCTGCCGAAAGGGAAGTATTAGGAACTCCGAGGAAATTCACAAGTATTGACCTGTATTAGATAGGATTCCCATAATATTCCATCCGGAGTCGCGTTGGACCCTTCTAATTTTATTCTTTAGTAGTACTCCGTCACCAGTGGTGTTTACTCCCATTTGAATCAAATCGGAATCGGACACCATATTAAAGGTACTGACGTCGATCCTTTCTGATAATAACCACTGGAACCATGTTCCCAGGACGATTTCTTCGAAGGCACGCTTCAGCATGGCAGACGACATTTTTCACGGTGAATGTGATAAACACTTTTCTATCGGTATTTTCCGCCCGGCACTTATCGGTAAGGTCCGTAACATTCCCGAAGTAGTTTACCTCATCATAAACGTACGACATATAAAGACATTTGCACTGCATATAAGTGTATTTGCATTGCATAAAGGTCTTTTAATTTTAAATGGACTGAATATAATATCAAATGCACCGCTGATAAAGGCGTTTGCACTACATATATTGGCAAATGCACTGCATACGAAAGCGTCTGCACTTCATGTAGTAATAAATGGACTGCATATAACGACAACTGCGCTGCATATAATTGGTGTTTGCACTGCATATAATGGTGATTGCACTGCATATAATGGTGATTGCACTGGATATAATTGGTGTTTGCACTGCATATAATTGGTGCACTGCATATAATTGGTGTTTGCACTGCATATAATGGTGATTGCACTGCATATAATGGTGATTGCACTGCATATAATTGGTGTTTGCACTGCATATAATTGGTGCACTGCATATAATTGGTGTTTGCACTGCATATAATTGGTGCACTGCATATAATTGGTGTTTGCACTGCATATAATTGGTGTTTGCACTGCATATAGTTGGTGCACTGCATATAATTGGTGTTTGCACTGCATATAATGGTGATTGCACTGCATATAATTGGTGTTTGCACTGCATATAATGGTGATTGCACTGCATATAATGGTGATTGCACTGCATATAATTGGTGTTTGCACTGCATATAATGGTGATTGCACTGCATATGCATATGCATATGCATATGCTTAATACGAACAACATAAGACAGTCATTGCGTTCCATAGTTACCGGCTTGAGATGGTGCCTTGAGGGGTTTCGATGGTGTTATCGGTATCGGTACCATTTTAATTTCTGATTTCATTGAAGTTGGAGATGATTTGTGGAAGACCTTTTCATTTCGGAAAATATAAAATATAATTTTATGGGTGTTGCTAGCCAAGTTGCTGGTTTTGGAACATATAGTTTTCCAGTATTGCCAACACTGATGTTTGCCATTTCTAAGGGATGCAGAATTCATCTATCAGAAGGCGGGAAGGAGTTAGTTTTCGAAAATACATAGTTTTGTATTTATACCTCAAAACTCCATCATATGTGGGATTTGATGATATATTAGCACCTTATACAACAGCTAATTTTGTTCGTCTGCGATACGCCATAGTTCGTTTGCTGCAACACACAAGTTTTTTTTTTTTTTTTTTTTTTTTTTTTTTTTTTTTTTTTTTTTTAAGGGGAAGTTGTAAATGCACACAGACGAAGTCTAAGTCATTAACCGTGTATCGGAGCAAGCATTTCGAGGTGAACTTTACGGACTGATTCTTATATAATCGAGCCAAAGTCAAGTTTAGATGTTAATAATGAACTTTATAACCGAAGTAAGAACTTCCGATCTGCTCCCAAATCTGTCTTTGCCACAACTCGTATGAAATTCAGGCTTTTGGACATATTTCCCGGAGGGAGCTACTATGTGGAAGGAATGTTAGTTTACAGTCGAAAATATGCCATACAATATGGACTCCACAGCAGGAAGAAGACAAATGTTTTTATATGTCGTATTTAGAAAATTGTAACCCGTTATCTTCTCACTATATCGGACCTATGTTTAAGTACAACTATAATTGACGTTTAGTATTATGTATACACTTTATAGCAAATTCAAACATTTGGTGACATATGCCGAACAGTCAGTTCCTGGATTAAGGTATTTCTCAATACTGTTGATTTTAATGTTGAATAGGGCGACAGACACAGCCATCTCCTGATGATAGTGTCAAAACTCTCAAATTTGTATCTTTCTATAAATTGTAAATACAGTTAGTTGAACAAAGGCTAAATAGGCTGGTCAAAATGCATTACTTCCTTGATGTGTCATAAGCTTTCTCCAAGTCGAAAATGTGGCAAGTGTGAGAGAATATACTCTCCACTGGTGTTCGAAAATGGAAAAGATAACCATATACACATAGGAATGTAAGAAATAAACGTGATCTTTATGAATTGCGTCTTTCAAGTAAGGTGAAACCAGCCTTTAAATCAAGCTTCATGGACAACAACATTGTATTCTTATAGAGAGGTGTCTTTTAAATGAGGGTGTAAAATACAAGTATACTTAATTAAAAGGGTTTGTATATTTTGACTCTAATGAGTAGGCTGCTTTTACCGACGTTTACTTAATCCGTTGTGAAGGGTTCATGCCTGCTAAGCGAAATCAACACACAAGTACGCCAGAGGAAATAATAAAATAGTAAATGGGAAGATTAGTTCATTGGCATATAGTCAATTAAATATATATCCCATTATAAAGCCCCAAATACGATACTTTTGAATCTGTTAGGTGAAAAAGATACTAATTAAGCAAATTGTTCGTTCTTTTCTTAATTAAACAGTACAATAGGTGACCGTTTGCAGTCTTTTTACTATCCCAAAAAGCGTATGCAATAAATCAGACAAAGAAACTAAGAGATACAAGAGGGTCCGATTGAATTACACTCTTTTGATTTCCAAAGTTGTTCCCCTCTTGGATCGGGTATCCTGTGCAGCGCATGCGTCAGCAAAAGTTTACTGGGTAGCAATGAAAAATACAGTGGTTGCTTTTCCCGTACATTCTTAATGATGTCAATAATTTAAAGTAATGCAAGTTGTAATTCATCGTATATGTTCTATTTCTTTTTCTACCTGCTGCTTCTACTTTACCTCAACATATAATGTGTCAAAAACATGTTTCTCTCACCCACGAAATATTAGGACTCCATACATGTACACTTGGCACAACCGGGTTTATTATGGTCGCTATGTCCACACAGTGGGAGGCGGTCGAGACGTATTCTTGGCAAGAAATTTTAGCACTGTGTTCCCTACGGCTTCTGAATATAGACCCCCTGTAAGAAAAGGCAAGAGTATTAGAAGAGTAGTGCGATACTTACGGCTGATTGAAAGTAAGTCGGCAAAATGTTTTAGCTTTTATTTTTAAAAAATTGTGATGTACTATATATTTTGTTTATGAATACACTTTATCATTGGATATATTTTGACAACCTCCATTGTCCCTGGAGATTCATTAGACACGAAGCTTATTTTACCCATATACTGACATGAAAAGATATTATTTTTGGCTTCTAACTCTGGGGTCCCTTCGAGTAGGATCAGAAGTCAAATGCACCAAAGTTTCAACTACAGCAGTGAGGTTTAAAACAAATTGTGTTGACCAAAATACATATATAGAAATATTGCTAGAAAATACACCATGTTTATATCATCTAGCTTCTGACCATGGCTCACTCCCAAGGTCGAGATGAAATGGGGTTGGGTGGGGTGTAACTCTAATGAAGAGCGCAGGATTTGCAGCAGCGACTGATTTAGTTTGCTCGTATTACTTCTTAGGAATATTATTAATGCTGCATCAGTACACAGTCAGAATTAGCCTGATTAAATTTATAATTTACCGAAAGAAACATAAAAGATTCAGAAATATTTAGACGAGCACAAAATTATAAAATTCTTGAAAATGCACTTTGCATGCATAGAAAATGAAGAAAAAAATCCCAGTAATATGGCAAGTTATCTTGATTCAAGCAATGAAATTTCGATATGAATCCAGTACTTTGTGTCGATTCACTGAACAGCAAGCTAGGGTCTTGTATGTCAGAGTATTGCAAAGGGAAGTCTGTTGTGGTATCTGCGTTGTAAGTAAGCAATCTCCGAAGTCTCTGCCTTGTAAAAAAATAACATGTAGTATCTGCATTGTAAGAAAGTAATCTGTAGTATATGCGTTGTAATAAAGCAATCTGTGGTAGTATCTGCGTTGTAAGAAAGCAATCTGTGGTAGTATCTGCGTTGTAAGAAAGTAATCTGTAGTATCTGCGTGTAAGATTGTAATCTGTGGTGTATGCGTTGTAAGAAAAAATCTGTGGTAGTATCTGCGTTGTAAGAAAGTAATCTGTAGTATATGTGTTGTAAGAAAGCAATCTTTAGTATATGCGTTGTAAGAAAGAAATATGTGATGATATCTACATTGTAAATTTCATTTTTGCTGTTGCCATTTTATGGGAGATTGATATTTATTTAGTTTGTATTCTGCGTAGGCGAGTAGAGCAGAGCCTTTACGAAGGACACATCCCAATACCCAATTAAGGCTGATCAGATGGCGGGAATCGAGACAGCACCCTTTTGGTAAAGAGTCCAACGTTTTACTACTGAACCACTACTGCTCCATTGGTGTTTTTCAGAGAAGGAAAAGTGTCACCAAGAATTCAAGTCTTTGATATTTCAAGACTGTATTTAAAACCTGATGTATAATAAGTAAGTAAACTAACTATATTTCTATATTTCAAAAGAATCCTATATATATATATATATATATATATATATATATATATATATATATATATATATATATATATATATATATATATATATATATATTGTAATTACAAATAAAATGTATATGTGTTTACTAATTAAATGGTGGATTTACTCATTCTCAGGAGAGTCATTTTACTAGTTTTATTGCTTGCAGTAACTCCTAACTGGAAGAAACTTGAATGCAAGTAGGTTCAGTTAGGCACGAACTCTTTTTATTTTCGGCATCTGTCTGGTACTCTTTGTAAATTCTTTGATGAAAAAGGTAAAAACAAGAAATATCATGCATGCAAAAGTGTGGCAGAAACCAATTTTGATAGCAGTGGCGTTTTAGTGAACGATGTGTAGCACCTTGAAAACGGATGAACCGAGTATCGTAGCATGGCGTAATTTCTCTACATATGACAAAAGTGTAATGTTTGAAGTCATTCTAATAAATTAAAAAGCTAATTTGAATTTGTATTAAATTAAATGAGTGAAATTCGCTATGTGAATAAACGAATAACAGCAAGTCAAAGTAATTATAACGTACTCTAGGCACGAGGAACGTGAAGAATATATTCACGTTCGAATAAATCGATATGTAACAGAGAGTGTCGATGTAGTTTAGCCATTCCAGGGTACATTCCGAAAGTTAAGCCCTTGATACATTTTAGCATAAATGTATGCAACTAATTTATGTATTGCTGCGGTTGTAACGAACTAAAGTGTTGTTCCCAAAAACTGTGACAGGATTTTTCACGAAATTGAAACGTCGTTTCCTTCAAATTGTCGTCTAAAAGCTCCGCTGTTAAAATATGCAGTTTATTTGTAGTTAAGTGGCACACAACTTGTACTGTTTAGCTGAGTTTTTTTTTTTGCTGTCGTCAAAACTGTGTCGAGGATTTTTTACTTCCAGAGAAAATTCGTTTGTTTCAAATTATCACGAGGATACATTTAAAATCTTATAAATCATCGCACATTTATAATTATTTCAAAACAGGATAAGATTATTATATTCTTTTCAATTTTACCAAGATAAAGATTCCTTTTCATTGATGTAAATTTATGTAACTTTACCATTAAATATGTCCTTTTTCGCAAAAGTACGTTGAACTTTAAGTTACAAATTTGTTTTTGTTTCAAAATTATCATCGTTGATGCGATTTTCGATTTGGAACATTTATGTAAGACTTTACTAAAATTATTAGATTCCTTGATCTAGAGACATTTTGTCGCCAATTAACTCATTTGTAATTTGGATTATTATTGACGTTCTTTATTTATTACGTCTGATGTTACTGTAATGCAATATTGTTATGTCGATAATTCATTATATCTATAAAACTAGTTCCTTCGTTGAAATGTTTTTGTTTGTTTGTAACCATATATGTCCCTTTATCGCATATTATACTTTCAATTACATATGCAGTACAGTATGTTCATTACATAACATCAAAGATAATCGTAGTGATGAACCAGCTTTTATATGATATATTGTTTGCCAGATGGCGTTGTTAAGCAATGCTAATAGCAATAGCTGCTCAACCATACTGACCCCTGTAAGTCTTGTTTTGAACGGACGTTAGGCTCATGGATGCCTTTGATTTTGACTTAACGATGATATGGCTAGATATGCCGGTTTAGTGGGGGTGAATCGTGGACATCTGTCTGGCACTTAATCAAGACTCATTGTAAAGAGATACAAACAAGAAAGATTATCTCGGCTAGAGATGCATTTTGTGATGAGAGAGAAAGAGGTACCTTGGCAGCAGCTGGGTTTAATGCAATCTTTATGAATCATGACGTCGTATAATTTAGCAGAGTAATTGCTTGCTCATCTGAATGCTCGTCATTCGCTTTTGTATTAAACGAAATCGGTGTCAGTTAATCTTCCTAATGTTGGAATCTCGTTCCTTACGATGGAAATTTATAAAAGTTTAAATTATTAAGCAAATTTCAATCTCAAGGCTTGCCAATAACATAAATTATTCCTTTGAAATTAGCACTTATGTAAGATCGCTTGTTGACGTGAAGAACTTGTTTTGCTTGCGTTTTATTTTAGTAAATGTATGAATTCTTGAATGGTGATATAACCTTTTAACAGACGACCTTTCTTCATGTTAAGGTTCACTATCGGTCCATTTCACAGGATCAAGTGTCGGCGTGTGTAATCGGAACCGGCATTTTAGACCTCGAGCCAGACATCAGATAAGCTTCCACGTAACCCTGATGTTAAAGTCATTTTCTGCTCGATTGCCGTCACTAATTTTCCAGTAAACCGTAAATAAAGCTTAAGGGGGGTAGCTTTTTTTGATGAATGAAAGAGTTACCTAATGATATTAAAAATTATTTCCGTGTGGGATTTTTTGAATGGGACTTTACCCACCGTTACAATAATGAATGAAATAATAACGTGTCAGCTACTACAGATATAACGTTTTGGACACAAACCAGCGTACTCAAGTGAAAATATTTCGACCTCCTGAGTGCTTTCGAAAACAAGACAATACCGACACGCAATTTTTTTTTTTAGAGCCTTACCATTTCGTAATTAAGAAATATATACTATTTAGGAATAATTTTCTTTATTGATTAACAAATATAATTTAGATTTCCAAGGGAAGTTTTTATTTCTTCATTTTACTATTGAAAATAATGGTATATTAAGATAATTTTATTATAGTTAAGAAATACTAAAAACGAAAATTGTCCCCATAAGCACGTATTATGTGTATATATGTGTAGGCAATATATGTCGTCTCTCGCGTATCTTTTGTGCATTTTCAAAAAAACGTTTTCTTTCAATATATTGCAATTTCAGACAGATTTACCTCATGGGCATAAAACGTCTTGGCCATCATTTGAGTAAAACACTGTTTGGCGTCTGTAATAACGGGGATAGTGGTTTAATAAACTTTTTAAGAAAGGTGTGATTTATACTGGATATGTTATTAGTTCTGACTAGAACAGAACATAACTTTATTTTTTCAACTTTGGGCGATATTGTGACATGCAAGTGCGATATCTTCTTTCAGACGTAAGTTTAAAAAAGCGCACGACAAAGTTGCAATGCATGTTGGAAATCATTAGCCACAAAAATGAATTTATCATATGATAGTATTAGGTCACATCAATTTGAAGGCAGAGAAACACGCTTAAAATAATATTGCATAAGAAAGCGAATAAAACCAGAGCAAGAGACGAGAGGAGGGAAAAACAACAAAGTCAGCAGAAACAACGAAGTAACACAATAACACAAGAAACGTTCTTAAACACAGCACTTCAGATGAAACATATACAATACACGTAACTACTCACACATGTTACATAAAAAGAAATGCAGTACACTTAATGAAAGAAAATAACCAGTAGATAATAGAAACTTTCAAGCAAGAATAAAACCAAAATAATATATATATATATATATATATATATATATATATATATATATATATATATATATATATATATATATATATATATATATATATATATATATATATATATATATATATATATATATATACTATTATAGTGCAGTTGATTAACTTATCTGTCATTTTGATATGTTACATTTTTTCTATCAAACATCATCAAACGTCATAAAAAGACGGCTTTAAATATGAATTTTAAAATTTTTTTACTTTTTTTTTAAAAAACATATTTTGCTTTTAGCTTATTTTCATGACTATTTACTGAATTTCTTCAAATACTACGCAGAACACGTTTTAGAATGGATTTTCATCCATGTTTTCACTTTACTACCATATTTATCTGTATTGTGGCCGTTTTCAAATATAAAGGTAAATAATATATTATCACTTCTTTTATCAAATCTGTTAGGGCTTAAACTATTTTCCTCCTTATTTACCAGATTTGTTAGCAAATATCCCCAAACCACTGTTATAAAATCACTTTAATAAAATAATTGTTTTTGTGTTTTACTAATTTTATTCACTTTTACCCCATTTTCAAGAGTGAAGCGTTTTGTCATTTTTCAGGAAGATACCCGTGTGTTATCATCTGAAATATATAATTTTAAAGCATTTACAATGAGGAGAAATTTTTTTTTGCAAAGTATATAATAATTTACTGCTATTCAAAGGAAGAAAAAAGAGGGGAATTTTCATAAAGATTAAAAATATATTACCTAGATAGCACTGGAATAGGAGAAAATAAAGATGAAGCCTAAGTTTGTACGGCTTTATGAAGAATCTTACATAGATCACAATAAAATGGTTTGTAATTAAACCGTTAGAAACAAGTAGAAAACTTACAAAACTACGAGCTGTAGACATTTTAATGAACGTAACTACAGACACAGTACTGCAGATACTTCGATTACACCGACATTTACATGGTCCGATCACTTTAGTTAAAAGAATATCTTTTCTTTGTAGAATAGCGCCTTACCATTGACGACGCATATTCCAATTTCGCCTCGGATGCGGGATGTTGCTTTTTCTAACCCTGGACCGAGTCATGCCAAAGACTTATAAAACTGATACAAGCAGCTGCCTCGCTTGGCGCTCAGCATTATGAGGTTAGTATTAAGTCTGGTAGGCCTGGTGTCAGGATAATGTGACTGGGTGGGACATCATCCTGCATGTCTGCGGCATGATGCCCCAGTGCTAGACATCATAATAAACTGCCACACTGCAGACATCGTAGCGATATGACTGAACAATTGTTAAAGCTACGTTAAACAAAAATCCAAATCCATTTATATCTAAAATACAAATGTTTTCGATTCGAGCATTCATATACAAATCTTTACTAATATATATATATATATATATATATATATATATATATATATATATATATATATATATATATATATATATATATATATATATATATATATATATATATATATATATATATATATATATATATATATATATATATGTATGTATGTATGTATGTATGTATGTATGTATATATGTATGTATATATATATGTATGTATATATATATATATATATATATATATATATATATATATATATATATATATATATATATATATATATATATATATATATATATATATATATATATATATATATATATATATATATATATGACAAGTGCAACATAATAACATCAGATATAACAGAACAAAATAATGTTGCCCTTTGCCCTTTTAAATCAAAGTGAAATACATTATCCAGTTTAAAAGTCTTTTTTGCCGTGTTTATATCATTTAACTGGTTTAAATTTTGTAAGTTTTCTGTTTGGAAAAGAAAGACTATAACATGACCTAAAAGGGCCTAATAACTAATTGGCATTTTTTGAAGTCATCCCACTATAATTTGAAAATGATAATGAGTCATTTAAATCATCAAAGTGCTGCAGTGCTCACACAATACATTTCACCAGGTATTGTCAACATGTACTGTCAACAGATCACTAAACATTGTAACTCAAACAATACATTTCATCAGGTACTGTCAACATGTACTGTCAACAGGTCACTAAACATTTTAACTTAAACAATAAATTTCACCAGGTACTGTCAACAGGTCACTAAACATTGTAACTCAAACAATACATTTCACCAGGTACTGTCGACATGTACTGTCAACAGGTCACTAAACATTTTAACTCAAACAATAAATTTCACCAGGTACTGTCGACAGGTCACTAAACATTGTAACTCAAACAACAAATTTCACCAGGTACTGTCAACAGGTCACTAAACATTGTAACTCAAACAATACATTTTACCAGGCAATGTCAGCAAGTACTGTCAACAGGTCACTATACATTGTAACTCAAACAATAAATTTCACCAGGTACCTGTCAACAGGTCACTAATTATTGTAAGTCTTCTTATAACATTTGTTTTGCTCGTTTTTACATAGGTGCTTATTGTCCAAGCTCTTATAACAAATTCTTTTGCGATTTTAAGTTTCGAAGCCTCGTTAAAAAGTAATGCAAATTAGACACTAAAAATGAGTTGTATGTAAAAATATCCAGGTGATATTTCTGGACTCATGGTTGTCTTTTTCTGTTTTTTGTTATAACTTCTATGAAATAGTAAGGACGTGGAATTTTAGACTTTTCCGCATATGTGTTTCGCGGGTAGAACATTTGGGTGTCTCTTTAGTGACTCGCACATTAAAATTTTGATGTCTTTCGTGCATTTACTGAATAACAAGGCGACTTATGACGAACATTTTTCGTATAGTTTTAATCCGAAATGAGTCTTATTCGTTTACATACAGGATTTGTTTATATTCAGGTGTACTTTTATGTCTTACAATTTTTTCAGGAGGTTTATCTTGAAAAAAGAAGTGAAATATTTACAATTTGTAAGTTTTGTTCCATTGTCAATGATCTTTACAGGTTATCATTTTTGTCAGCATATGTAAAATTCTTTGCCAATAGAAATAAAGAAAATTAACAATTAATCTGATGCTACAGTTGTTTAAATAAAATTTTAAAAAAAATGAACAACGAAAACAGAATCACTAATAACTCGTTATAAAAGCGTTCATCTGCTACTACAGTATCATGGCAGTCACAGTGTAACAGCTTCCACGCGAGTTCTTCAAATGTTCGGAATTGTTAATATATTCTCAGTGTCTGCTAAGGTTGCTTTTGTAAAGCCAGTATCAGATAATCAATTTTCAATTTTCATACTGACGTTTTCGCAAAATAAAACTGATGTTTGTCCCCAGTTATTAATATTTGTGCTGAACAAAAACGTTTATTAATATTTGGAACGAAGGTTTTGAGTATTTATGTATGCAAAGATTCCATGGTTCATATACGTTGTGCTGTATCCAAACATTTGCGGAGCACGGGTGATAGGTCAATCGGAACGTCCTCGGCCTAGAAAAAAAAAAAACTTCGATGCAAACATGATCATTCTGGACTGCCTCAAGATCGTGATTTTTATTACGTCATATAACTTCACTGGCACCATAATTAATAGACTACTTGTCATCTCTAACATTTGCTTCAATACAAAGTTGCCGGCATAACATGAAAAACTAAATGGGCAGGTATTTCATTTAATGTTTAAACCTCTGAGTCTCTTTTGAGAGTCGAAGTTATTCGATTCGCATCGGAAATAGGCCAGGATGTTCCAAAGGGTGTGGTGTGAGTTCGAGGATTCATTTTCATTGCTCAAATTAATGTTTGCACGCATTAAAAGGAGTATGGTTGATACACAGAAACTAACTATATAGATCATGTAGCAGATACCTTCAAAGTGACCATTCATTAAATATACTCAATTTTCGTGGGATTCGGCTAAATACGGCTAACGTCGCAATATCGCACTTGTCAAACCAGAAAAAAACTTCGGCGTAGTAGAATCTTATTTAAACATCTGAAACATGCTGTGTTATGTATATCTATATTTTCTGTAACTTCTGGTATATGATTTTATTTCATTTTCATAATTTGTATTCATGGTTGTAACCTGTATAGAATATTTTAATTTTTGTTATATGCTGTGTGCACATTTTGTATCGGTTAAAAAATCAAATTACGTAGGCTCTATAAATAGTTACTTACATACCTGTTGACAGTTAGTAAAAGTAATCGTATTAATAAGACTTAAAATGGCACATATAACGTATTTTCTCAGTGACTGATGGGATATTGAAGTTTCAAGAAGAATTCTTTGGATTTCCATTGGTTGCACGAAGTCATGTAAATATACGTAATTTGTCTTAAATCAATAGTGTATGTTGTCACATGGGGTCAATTGCGAATTACAGTCGCGAAATACGGTGTATATAAGTAGAAAATCAAGCATTCAGTTTAATTCCAATTTCTGGAGTCATTCACACTTTAAGTGTTCCGGTTATAAGTATGCAGACGTATTTTATGTTACACTTAGATATTTTTCGAGAGGAAAAACATTGGTTTGGACTTTAGGAGCAGTTAATTCCCGGTATTGAAAATTATCAGGGACTTTTCATATACCTTTTTAAGGACCAATTTGGATTCACTTCAGTATACTGTAAGCTCCTCATACGTTTTTCATTATTACTTTAATAATGAAAGTCTTTGTTAAGTTTTACAAAACTTGTTGGTTTTGATTCTTTTCTGTTACTTAAGTTTGTGACCATAACGTCATAACATCTTTTAAACAAAACCTACGGCTCAATGAATTTTTCTCGATATAATTTTATACTAGACATATTTATAGCCTCGTAAGTGTCTCTTTCATTTTGTTCTGAAAACTACTTCTATCAGATGTTAGTTTAAAAGTAAACACGTGAATAATGTCCACGATTGAACTCTTAAGCTGACATTTGTTTTCCACGGCCTAAAGTTATGCGTTTGTCACATTTGTTGCAATTACTTTTTAAATATACTTTACATTTTGGTCCAGCAATTAATTTAAAATGATGGTTCCTAATTTTAAATAAGGCTAGTTTTTAAATCATCTAAAGTTTTCAGCATGCATCGCCGATGATAAAAATGACATACTTGGTTTTGCACATTCATTGCTTTTGTTTGCTCACGGCTGATTATGAGATCTGAAGGGGTCTTGTGAAGGTCAGTTTTCGAATAGAATGACCTCTAAGTGAGTATAGAACTCCAATGAATAGACGTAAGTGAACATCGTTATAGTTGATGATCAGATCGGTAAGTATAGTTAAGCCGAAAAGCAAAGATTCTTCAACCAGGTCCTGTGTTGAAATCAGTTTCGTATATTTTGATGAAACCGGGTGGGACATAGTGTGTCAGGAATTCAATCGCTTTGTATCTTTACGGTTCTGTATCACATTCTCAAGTTTCCACCTGTTTAATCACAAAAAGTTGCTCATTTATTTTTTCAGAAATCCACATTGCCAAATCTCCAGGGATTGTTGTTTGTTCCGTGCAACATAAACTGTCCATATTGTTTAACTTCTACATAAAATGTTCGTCACAAAATCTCCATCATACCTGCGCATTGATCAATAAATGCTTTTTTCGCTCCTGTTGACTTTAGGTGATAATATTTAAAATTCGGTGTTGTTATCAGGGGTTCGAGATTACGCGATGCTTAGTTGTTCATGCATCGTTATGCTTGCGAGAACCGTGGGTTCCCACTTACCATAGGATAAATAATCATTGAATGACCTTAATTCATAGTGCGTTATTTATTATTCAATAAGTCCTTAGAATAGGCGCCAAAATATGAACAATGTTAAGCAAGGTACGTAAATTTATATTAACGGAGCGGAGGCAAGTTTTTAGTCTCTTTATAACAGAGAAATTTGTACTTTAAGATTTGGCAAAGATAAATTCAATGTAGATCATGGGAATGGTTGACGTAGTATGTTCTCAGTACCGAACAAAATGAATTAGTTTACATTATGTGTTAAGCGTTGAGTTATGAATGACAGCACATATCATTTTATGAAAGAATTTTCATAACTATGTATGTCAAGGTATATCACTAATGTCAAACAACAAAACGGGCAGACACCCTCCATTAATTTTTGGAGTCCAATGTCAAGAAGATAATATCCTGAAGCCAAAAAAGACATAACCAGAGGCATGTCAACACGCAATGCACGTGGACTAACAAAGGTAACCATATATGCGTGCGGCGCCATGCATAAGAATGTATGAATTATTGCTTCTATCATTAAAATGGTCTTATATGGATTTATCTAAATTGGCTTTGGGAACAGATCTCACGAGATATCTTAGTTTGATACCTGTAATCTGTAGTTGGGTTGAATTACTTGATACTACTACTACTACTACGACAAGTACTACTACTACTGCTACTGCTGATAATAATAATAATAATAATAATAATAATAACGATAATGGTACTAATAATGATGATGGCAATAGTAAAGATGATGAAAATGCTAATAATGCTAATGTCAATAATAATAATAATAATAATAATAATAATCTAAACTACTGATGTTTTTTGCCGAAACATATATTATTTTCCTGTCAATTTCATGCAGTCGTAGAAACCCATTTTTAAAGATGGCAAGAACAGTTGAATAGTTATTTGCTAAATCCAAGTACCATGTATTGAGTACGTGTGTATGTTATTTGCATTTTAAACAATTTTTGCAGTTATATTGCTGCGATGTCTGCAGTGTGGCGGTTTATTGTGATGTCTAGCAATGGGGTATTATGCCTAAGACATGTAGCATGATGTCCCACCCAGTCACATTATCCTGACACCTGGCAGACCAGTCCTAACACCCAGTCACATTATCCTGACACCAGGCAGACCAGTCCTAATACTAATTTAATGCTAAGCGCAACGCGAACTGTTAGTGCCATTTTATAAGTCTTTGGTATGACTCGAGCGGGGTTCGAACCCGCGACCTCCCGCTCTAACCACTTAGGCGACAGAAGCGGTCTGTACCCTATAATAATAGAGAGAGTTTATATTAAACCACATGAACATCCACCTGCTTTTCTCGAGCTGTGATGAAGTTTATCCACTGCAAAACAAATAAACTGACAAAAATATGCTTAAAGTTTCTGTTTTGATATTATAAAATAAATATGTGAAATTTTAAAAGGGTCTTAAATTATTTTGACTTATTCCTCGTGCCCTCCGCATCTCCCATACATTGTCATGCACAGTGTTAGTACTGATCGACCGAAAACATCCGTCAGAACAGAGGCTAACGGATGACCTTAATAATAATAATAATAACAACGATCATAAGAAGAATATTCTAGGTAAAAATGACCTTCCCATTTGTGAATTTCACACTGTCCTTCATGGAGCAACTCTAATCTGGGTGACTTTTGATGCATATTTTCTTTTTATGAGATTCCATTGATCCGCTAATTGATAATAATAATAATAATAATAATAATAATAATAATAATGAGGACTTTGTATAACGCCTAATCTTTAGAAGCTCGAAGTGCTTTACAACATTAGACAACACATATAAGATTAAAGAAACATATATAATGATATCAGCCATACGCCGACCATCTCTAAGGTCACGTCTGTATGTTACGAGCAACAAATTAGCTCCAAGCACGTGACTCAATTACTTTGTTAATTTTCATGACTTACTGAAATCAGTTTAATACATATTTTGGAAGTAATTTCAAACTTATCACAATTCTTTCCAAAAACATTGGATTAATATGTGTTTTTGCAAAGCGTAAAATTGTCTGTTCTTATTGATGTGCGTAGCTATGTTCCTTGTAAAATGCTTGATTTTCGGAGGTAAGTAAATCTTGCTTGTCGTTCGGAATCCAATAATGCCTAAAGAGAAGTTATCGGTCTTGAAAAACGCGTGTACTTAGAAGTTTGATCGTGTACTTGTTATATAATGTCAAACGTGTTTTTAAGAGGGTCTGACTTAACGGAATCCCCCTGCCAGTATGGTTAGACACGTGGACATTTCGCACTTTATAGTATGTATAAAGTATTCAATGTATTAAAAGCATTCAAATTATTCAATGTTGAATAGCAATTATTTTTCATCACAAGTGCATGCACTTTAAACTATCTGTCTAAAATATATCGCTGATATAGTGTTTTAATATCCAAGATTAGGTTTTGCAAAGAGCTAAATGCTAACAATAGCTACGTTTATATCAATTCTAGAGATTGTTCAAGTAGACTAAATACTGCCTTACAACAGGCCTATTTCTCTTATCGGTATAATTCAAAACTTCTCAAAGGGACGCGATATTCTCTAATAACCGACCTTTGTGATTCCGACAGAGTTCTCACACTCTGTAAAACTACAAACTGTTGGTCTTTTCTAGGTCTAGCACATATTTGTTAAATCACGATCTGATCCTGTTTTGAAATTCTGTTATACAAGTTCCAACATGAATTAGACATCGGATCAGAGGAAAGGAAAATGATTGTAGGGCCTCCTGACAGACCCAGACTTGCAACAAAGGGGAACGGCGCCACCGCCCCACCCCTACTTCGGGGGTGGCACAAAACCAGACTTTTACTTATTTAAAAATATTGTAAACTCCCATCTGAGTCATGAAGCAAAATAAAAATGTTTATTTAACAGTTTAGACTTTTAGAGTAATGGTTACACTACTGCTAAACCTTTGTCAATAAATAAATGTGCCTGTCTCAAGCAGGGAAGAACGACCTTGGAAATCGTTTCTCAGCACATGCTGTGTGAGACGAGACATGCTTAACAATGCCGAAACGGAAAGTAAGTGCGGTCATATTGCGTGTATGGAACAGCGTAGGGCAGAAACTACCAAGAAAAGGGTTGAGACTCTGCCAGTTAGCGCGTAACTAACGCAGTAATATAACCATGCTGATGTCTATGCTTAAACCATCATACACCAGAGGTTGAGACTACGTTTACAGACAGAAAAAGGGGCAAGAAGAGGTACTTGTCCAAAAATATCCGAAAGGCAGCGTAGTGTTTACCGAAGAGAATGCAAGGCGCCTAGCGAAAATCACATGAGCTCGTTCCAAACGACACAAACATTGTTTCCGATACGATCTCTTCACAGAGATGGATGAGCTAGAATGGTTGGGTGTCCGTAAATCACTCTGGCCTGAGTTTTAATTTTGTCCATTAGTTCCAAAGACAAACAAAAACAGCTTGATTGGCTACAAAAGGTTGTACGCGATAGGCCAACCCTCTGTATTTTCTCAGTGGGCATACAGTTCTCAGCCGCTATGGGACAACCCAGACTTTGGTTATAACCAAAGTCGTCTGCTTTGCGCGTTCATAGGCATGTACCAGTAGGTCCTTTAGAAGCGCAGCATAACGGCCAACCCGTACGAGGGAGCTTGCTTGAACTGACCGGTTTTTCCCTAAGACGATGAGCCCTGATATATATTTTGGACAGACGCTATTGGTTGAGCTGCACAAGTGGAGTCTGCCTGGTATTGCTATCGACGTTCATGGCAGCGTAGTCTGTCGTTGTTGTTGTTGAGTTTAATTACAGTGGCGTGCGCACAATTGTGTATGTACCACTTTTTTCTGACTGCACCGCAGCCTGCTAGTTGTTCCTGGGGAAGGGAATGGTGCCACCTCCCCCAGGCTTTTATGGATTCAAGGAACCCTGATAGTTTGGCCTCAGTCTGTGGGCCCATAAAGGTCCCTTACAGTTGAAAGGTTGGCTGTCATTAGTGGGAAGGAGAGCTCGGGAAAGGTCCTGCTTGCTTTACATCGCTGGTTTCTTGTTGCATTTGTTTGGTGTATCTTGCGATTTTTTTTTATAGATTTTTTTTCTTCTTCAAAATGTTCTTAAAAAAAGGGGGGGGGGGGTTCTATGCTGTTTATAGAGGTAGTCTGTCTGTGTGAGCCAGAGCTGCGCAAACACGAACGTCAAAAGCATCCCTCGCGCTCTTCCTGCACAACAAGCACTTTTGGATTGTAACAAGGACATCCAGTCTTTCGAGCAGATTTCCGCCAAAAAGCCTGCTCGGGTAGAATCTCCACCGCCAAAACTCAGACACTAGCTTAGCGCCAAGTGTCATCGTCAGAGAAAGGACCAAAAAAGAGACGGTTATTCTGGTAGACTCTGCCGACGATATCCTGAAAATCCTCCTCGACGAAACCGACTTTACCCAAATGGTTTGTATTACTGGCATTTAGTCCAAGAATCTCATCTGCGGGATCTGTACAACATCGAGCCTGGCAGTTTTGTCTGTATGAATGCTGGCAGTTGTGGCCTTTTCTCATGTCGGCGTTGTTTCATCATCTTGTCACTCGCAGCACGTTCGCAATTATGCTGTGCTAGTGATGATGTGACGCATCACAGGTCGGGAATGAGAACCGATGAGTGATTGGTCATCGTTCTGGCCGCTGGCTTGTCCGTTTATCGCTCTTGAGCTGTCAACCAATATAGTATCCCGCGAAAATTCATGTAACCGCCATGGTTCCTTTTAAGTTCTGGTTAATGGTTCTCTAAGCATTTAACTCTTAGTGGATGATACATAACAAAGGTTAGGGTCCCAAATGTTAGAGTGTGGCTGGTGGCATACAAAATATAAAACCAGGACAAGACTCAAACTGGTAGAATGATGACGTATCTGTGCGCAGTTGTCTCGTGACAAAACCGTCCTTTCTGAGAAATTAATTTGCTACTGTTTACTGCTCGGGTTCAACGATATCGTTATCAAGTGTCGAATTTTGAATTGCAAATTTTTTAAAGTTGAATGCTTTGAGCATTAAAACTTTGTATAGCATTTAAGCCAGAAAAGTCTTTGTGAAGCGTCACTTCAACCTTTCTTCGTTCATCTACCCCACATGTCAGTGTAAACTTCAAAGGGGCAGAATGCCAACTGAGTGAAATTGACCGGGGTATCTTAAGGCGGTCCTTATAAAGTAAACATTTGAGCTACCAACACTAACCGCTTGGTAGGAACCTATGTCCACTTATCATTTTGTCAAAGGGAAATTGTCACGCACTTTCGTTCACAGATTCCGAGCTGTCTGAACCTGATGAAAGGAATTATTTATTTGGGAAAAATTAGAGACGGCTGCCTACGAATGGACAGAATAAATTAGGGCGTACACTTTAAAGCAATCAGGCTTTAAAGTGATGACCTTAGTCGAAATTCTTTAGTCTGAAAATTTCCTGTAAGAGGAAACTTCGGCGACACCGTGGAAAGCATAACGAGATTAGTACTTTCCTCCTGAAACAAGAAAGCGGCTAGGTGGTCGTCTTGTAAAAAGAAAGCCATGTTTAGTGCTAGGATGCACAAATTCGGAAAGAGAACAGCAATAATGTACGCAATTTTAGTTTCACATTATATCCTATTATTTGTTTTATGCAAATGTGTTTGCTATGACTATGTTTCCAAATTATGTAACGTTTATTCAATTCATGGAAATGTGTTGATGCTAGAGTTGCTATGCAATATTTTTTATTCAATTTCATGAAAAGTGTTGATGATAGAATTGTTATGCAATTTATATTTTCAATTATACAGTTATTAGTATATTTGTAGAATTGATTGAATGTGATCCAAATGTTCATATGTGTAGGATTTCATAGGGTTATATGAAATAATTTCCTTTGTTTGTTAGGACGATGCAGACTATAACGAGTTAACGATAATTACCTAATTGTATCTGATTTTGTAATGTTTGTATAATCTTGTAGGTTAAGGATTGCTTTGAGTTACAATTTGGGAATTTCATGCACTAGTAATCAAACATGTAGCAGCACACGTAAAATGATACGGTAATATTCGATAGAGGCTCACTGGTAGTTTAAGACCTGTCGCTGACAAGTTAGGTCAATGTCTTACCGTACTGAGTCAGATTTTGCGCAGTGTGTGGAGCCAACATGCTCTGAATAATGTGGGTGAATTTTATATACGTCTTAAAGAGTGTGGTATACATAATTATGGGGTAATTTTGTCCTTTAAGGTACAGTTTTCTGAGAGAAAGACAGTCTGAAGACAGAAGTCCAAGGGAAAGAAGGATGAAGTCAGAATAAAAGGACCAGTCAGGCCATGAAGGGACAAAGCATAGAGATTAGGAAGGATGAACTAGGAGACGTTGATATACGGTCCAGACAGGAAGGTGATGCAAATCGGTCGTGAACATTGCGCTTTTATCACCTCTCGTTAGGATGATGAAATAAATCCAGATTATTCACACCTGTTAAGTTCTATTGATATAATCTAACTTGAAGTGGGATTGCCAAGTGGGATTGCCTTTATTAATTTGTTATAATTAAATTTGTTATTTTTGTGTCAAAGGAGGCTGGTATTGCTTTATTTCTTCCCAGTATTCTCGCTCAGTTCTCTGTTGAAATTTCATTCTTCTTTCACTCCCGCCTGGCTATACTATCGAGGGAGGTCATTCTCTAGACAACACCAGCCAAATCCAATTAGCCACCCCTTTTACTAAGAGGGCGATGTTAGAATCGTTTTCATCCAACGCGTCCTTATAGAAGTTTTTGTCTCTAAATTGCTGAAGATCTGCCCTCGAACTCAACAAGCGACAGCCAAGTAATTTTGCGTTACTACCCACACGCTGGTTCCAATGTGGTGGCTGACCTGGATGCTAAAAACAATCGCAGAAACGACTTAGGCGGTTCTGCTGCCTGGCGTTATTGCCACTCATGTGTCATTTTTCCTAACGATTTGCTTGCCGAACATCTGTTTTACTCGCTATCTTTTACTCCAAGTGCTCATATTAGCACACATAGATCAACACGAGAACGGGTGCACGACTTTCAAAAGCGGAGGAAGCAGATGCCGAAAGACCCACCGCAATACTACCTACAACTAGTGCTGACTGTTGCCATTGTTGTCTTGGGATTCTTTTGATGCCTGCACGTTTTCCATGGTACAGATAATTTTTTAAATTTTTACCGTGCGAGGTCGGGGTGGTTAAAGCCTACACCCTCAAGCCTCTTTTGCTTTGGTGTTTATTGTGTAATAGTATTGCTGGCCAAGTTCGGCATTCTTATATAATTATCATTGCCGTTGGTGCCTAGCGTTATGTCGTCGTTCTGATACAAGACATTCACCTAAATACTCCGGTTATACTACAACCATTGGTCAAGCATCAAACGGCAAAGTTTAGTTTATTATGCTAACGGTGTATAGTGTTTCAGAATTTCAACTGTTCAAAATATCGACGACAAGTAGCAAAACAAAATTATTGTTCTTCACAACTGCTGCTTCTGACAATAAATGTATCGACTATTCCTTTTGGGCAGCTGGGTCTAAAATAGGCGATGCGCACCAGTGCATCGAGATATTTTGTTCATAGCAGGATGGTGAAACGTTTCTACTGAGCCTCGCAAGAGCAGATTTGTTATCAGCTTGATCCTAACCAGCCCGGCGAGAGAAGTCGCCATTCTCAGTAGATATTACAAGAGGCATACGCTATATCACAACTCGCTCACCCCATCTTTGGAGTGGAATACGACATCGAGTGCCCTTTATCAGCGTCTTATGTCTTTATATCTACCTGTAACAAATAAATTTATATGGGAATACTGTTGATGGACAGAAAAAACTCCCTACTGCATATAATTCGTGTGAGTGGCTAGTCTTATGTATAATAGCGTACTGTCTGCCATGGAATGCTACGTTGGTGAAGACTACGTTACATCAGAATCCATAAGCTCTCTATACACATGCTAGACGAAAGACATTCGCCTGTTAATATGTAGAAGTGCATTATCACTCTTTACCTAAAAACTAGTGTTGAAAACTTGAGTGTATGTGGTCGAGGCTTCTTTAGAAGCTGCGTTGCAAGCGCTTTTGGTCCATTACCCTCTTTCGATGTTCCTCGGGAAGTTTCCACAGATGCTGAGAGTCTCGGCCACGTGACTGGTCAAGCCAGCGCAAGGATAGGTAGTGCTGGTGCCGTAAAGGTTGTATGCTTAATGGTCGATAATATAAAGTCTCTTGGCCCGACTGAAACAATAAATTAGTATTTTGCTCCTATTGGGATTCAAAGCAAAACGTCGTGAGCGTCGGTGATTTGACGCTGGGTAACAACAACGACATTATGCCCATACCAGGCGGTTTTACTTTACTAACTGGAATCGTGGTAACGAAACATGGGCAACACTCTCAATCCGAGTAATCGGAGTCGTGCGGGTACAAAATGACAGCAATGTCCATTAACTCAGTAGAGTCTCACATGAATTCTATACAACTAGCTTTGCGTCTACAATTTCCGCTGCAAACCCCATTCAGCTTTAGTGTCTCAGCGTCAATGCAAAATCGTCTGGAAGTTCAAGAAAAAGTTCGCTCATAGACTTGTGTGTGTTCCTGTTCCTTTTCGTTTCAACCGTATGCCGTATTGTTAGCACGACGTTCTCATGGCTGAACTTAAAATACTGAATGCACGTTTTTGTTTCATTTGTCTTCAAAGGCTCTCCGTGCTATCATAATATTGCTACTAAAACAAACAATATGGTTGTCTAAACGCCCATATAAACAGTATATTATGCATCATTACATAATATTGCTGTGGTACTGTGCAATGTTTCTTAATTTCCGTGACAATTGGTATATAATTAAAATATTGCAGATGAATATTTGGTCAAGTTTATGATATTTTTCTGTCTGTGACAACATGGATTTATGCCAGGACTAAACGGTGTAACGTAAGAAAATAATATTATATTGCACACCCTGCAATGCACATGCATGTCAATCCGGAACAACCTAAAACCAGCTGCAGAATGTTGTGTTGGGTGTGGTCTTCCGGCCGTTTTCTCTTTAAACGTCTGGCTCTGTCATTGGGTCCGGCAGGCTAACGGCGCATGTCAACGGGAACGAGGCTCTTACACACAACACCCCTCCCCTCTCGACCCCTGAATCTTAACCCGACGACGATGGTATTACTGTCTAATCATACCCGATTTTATTTTACTACCTTAAAGTATTGTTGCTATGCAGTGTTGAGAAGGTTTTGTTTCAAAAGACCAAACAATTAAAAATGTTTAAGAAATGGAACAGTTACTATAACGGCCTGAACATCTAATCAGCTTATTATTATATAATAATGCAGGTAGGTCTACTAAAATGTAACGTATCTCGTCTAAGTGATGGCTGCTTACTTACGTATACATAACTTTTGTTTACAAAATTGAAAAAAAGTTTTTAAAAAAAATTAAAAATCACTATTTTAGCCTGAAAATTGGATTGGGTCATCTATATGTCAATATAAACATGCACGCCAAAGTTTATTCGTTTACCTTGAATAAATTTTCATCAAAAGACCTTTTAAGATTTTTGTCAAAAGGTCTAAGTAAAAATGGTGTCAACATATGTATTCAGTTACCAGAACCGTCTCCTATCTTCGTGTAAACACAAAATACGAGCAGGATTCAAAAAGTTAAAAATTTTCTTAGTGAACAGTGCTTTTGTGCATCCCGTCCAGCTACTTCCCATCTACATATATACACTTTCTCAGACTGACAATCCAATTGCTTTGTCTTCACGTTTTTATATGCTGTTAACACACTGGAAAACCGCACTTCCAACCGCACGACGGCTTCCTGATCATCTGCCTGTCAGCGAATAATTGGATTCAGCCAATTTCTTTTGGAGCTAGGCTGTATGGAGGATGTGGGAACATTTAACGGCAGATTTATGCACCGGTGTTTTGTCATAGAGTGGATGGGCATTTTGTCATCTGTACGCAGACGGGTGGTTCAGTAAGCTTTATTTTTTCTTGAGCCGGATTCAAAAGGTATAATAATGTTTACTCAGCTTTTTACAATCTCATTCAAACGCCTGTGGTCATTCACCCTAGCCTGTTTTGCTGAGCTTCATATGATTCTTATGGCTTGGTTTCCTCGGTCACATAAAAAACAACCTACAAAACCAGATCTTATGAAACCGCAAGTCTGCATTAAACTTTAACTACACTGTCATTTTTATGACCACTTGTTTTAAATATCATTCACTGTGTTGATTGATATTTAACATTACTTTTGATTTCTATGACATTTGCATCAGTGTATATAAGAAGCTATTGAAGTGTTAAAGCTGCGTAAAATTCCATAAATTTAAATCCATTTGATGGCTTTTAATTTCGAATTTTTTTCATGCAGGAAGTATCATGCATTAAAAACAGGTTTATGCTGATATGACAAATTTTTATATTTAAGAAAGACATGTCAAAGTTAGTTGCGGGGTCTTAAAATCATCTGGTCCAAAATAATACGATGCTGAGCATATTCTACCCAAAAATAAAAAATTTGATTAAAATTGACCACCCAGATTTTGGCCTGTTAGGACTCAATCACAATTATTACTTCCGAGTTCTCCATAACCCCTCTAAAGACGTTCCACTCTGTTTCCTGTATCCTGCATACCAGTTAAGCTCGAAAAACTACGATTTATGCCAGGACACAGCAACTATCGTTAAGCTCATTCAAATTATTCTTAGGGGAGGCGTGTCCGTATGATTCCTCTGTATTAAAATACGGGAAGACTTGAGCTCAAGTTGTGTAAATCTGAAGTGTACCACCTCCATTGAAGAAAGCTGTACCAGATGTCCAAGACTTCAAATACGTCTACCCTCTGAAACATGCGTTATTTCGCACTGACTCAATTAATATAGGGTGGTATTAAATCGTAATATATGGCATCTTGGGGACATTGGGAATTTAACATGAACAACAACGTCACTCTGAGGACAATGATAATTTACCAAAGATATGCCACTCTAGGAAGGCTAGGAATTTCTCATTTGTTCTTAACATGAGATTTCCCTTTGTTTCTGGAAATCTTTAACAAACATGTCACTCTGGGGACAAGGGGAACTGTAATGTTACAACTATATCTAATATTCCACGCACCATTTGGAATGATCAACACCTTGAATGGACTATCAAGCATCCAACATTTACTATCCAACACGCCATTGGATAAACAACATCCCATACTTACTGACCAACGGAAATGGTCGAGCGATCGACGCCGACTTTTCTTCAACACCATATTTACTATCCAACAAGATGTTTGAATGACCAACACGACAAACTGTCTAGCCATAAACTCTATTGCAATGACCAACACCCGGAATTTAATAAGTTTTGCACCGTAGGAGTGACCAGCACACAGTCGCCTACTAAGCAACATTCAGTGATCGATTAACCAACACCATCTCATATATTAACCACACAGTACATACTGTATAAAAATATGGGTATAAAATAGTTTAAATCCTTTATAAACAAACCTAATGTCCCTATTATCTCCTTATGAAAAAGTGAATCGCCCAGCTCCATTTCATTTTTTTATGATCCCCTTGTAAACAAAACCATCATTCTTTACAACACGTATATGTATCGGATGATTAATAAGCTTTCAGCCAGAGAACTAGTTACAGATGGGGAAATACATTGCTAGTAAATGGATATTACTTTCTTTGATTACACATTTCATAAACTCCAATCTGATTACTATAGTTGGCACCAATATTTACCTGTAATGTGATATCCTGTATTTAATTTCCTACTCAGAAAATAACAAAGGACTCTTGGCGCGAGGTTCTGATATTTTTTTTTATCAACTCTAGTGAATGGAAGCATGTGGTTTGTATGCCAATCAAATGAAGAAATTGTTTATATATATATATATATATATATATATATATATATATATATATATATATATATATATATATATATATATATATATATATATATATATATATATATATATATATATATATATATATATATATATATATATATATATATATATATATATATATATATATATAAACATTAAGTTCTATGAGAGAAAGTTCAATCATTTTTATCTTTTTATCTTCACCTTAATAATCCTCAAGAGGTCCAGCAATCGGATCCTAAATAAAGGAAAAGATACCTTTAACTGGATTCCTAACAGCATGGGTAGAAATCTTTCTCGTTGAAAGAACATTTTGAATGATTGGATTTTTTTCCCCCACCACTTGGCAAAGAACGTGACGATGTCGTTCCAATCGCTGTTTTTGTATTTTGGTCAAGGAAACCGCTTCCTCCAAGACGTTCTCACAACAATTAACACACTTTATCAATGATCTCTTTAGGTACTTTGGAATTTTTGTTTGGGTGTGGGGCTTGGTAAGTGCGACAAGACAAGGCAATGCTTAGCTAAACGAGAAGGAAGAGTGGTTCTTTCCCATTTCGAATGATCTCTTCGGAAGCCGACGAAGGTGTGAACTTTCAGGGGAATAAATCTTTCATCAGGAGAAAAACTGAACAGTATTCTATACAAGATATCTTTTTATTGCACTGGAAGTCGTCTCCACTTAACGGGAGCTTGATGTTTAGCACTACTGGTGTTCTGCACAGACTATATCGTGCCTGTTCTTGTTCGGGAAGCCCGTTATACTTTTAACATGACTGTTTTTCCCTCTTGTACATCAGTCTATGGTGATCAATTTGGCGGTGGGATATGATTGAAAGGAAGTCACTGAATACTGTCAGAAAGGAAAAAAGTGAATGATGCTTTAAACAGTTAAAAACCAATTAAAGTTAGGTACGAATGACCAGACATCCTTCTTGACACGAATCGTGAAATAAATTCGTTCTAAATTTCAGAAAATCAGAAGTGGATTCAGTATATAGGCCAGTAGTGACAGTGGCATCGTTTTAAGAATAACTCAGCCGAAGTGTTCCTAACTGCTTTGCCAATACTCGATCTTCACTTTTGTCTCTTGAGCTTTTAAACAACACTATGTAATGGGCATTTAGACGGATCGTGGGATGCTCTTCACTTTGTTTAAATGCGATTTGAGTAATATAAAGTACATTAGCACTACGATGCTGTCCGTTTCGTGTAAACCAAAGTTTATTTAGTTCTTCGTCTTCTACTAACATGTCTACGAAGATGACGATATGTGTTCGATTAGAATCAGACACGACCCCAGTCATCTTGGCGAGGAATTCCTTCCACAAATGAAATGGATTATCCTCGACTTTCTTCGAGTAACGTGTAAGCGTATTATAAAACAATGTAACACTACACGATACGTTGTAGATGATCGAACAAAAGTGATTTGTACTGAATCACAAGTTTGACATTCCATTATGTCTCTACCATTTCGTCCGGCAATTAGCATGTTAAAGGGATGGCAGAGATACAACGCCTCTAAAATTTGATTGTTTGACCTTTAGGCAATCATTTTGAGAAAGGATCAAATTGAAATATTCTTAAAGAATATATAATATAATACATACATATAAGGCATGTTGTTTTCATGTGTGTTGATCACTCCAACGGCGGGTACGGGTGTGGTTAGCAAGTGTTGGGTGTTGATGACTCAAATAGCTTTCATTCTGGTTAGTAAATGTAGTGTTGGTCAGTAAATTAGTGGGTGTTGGTAATTCTTCCCTTTTTTGGTGTTCAGTAGGTGTGGGTTCTTGGTCACTCAAAATAGCTATTTGGATAGTATGTGTGGAGTGCTGGGTAGTAAATATGGGCTAATGGATAGTAAATCACTGGATGTTGGTCTTATATTAAGTGTTTCGGCTCGAATAAACAGTAACACAAGAAAGAGTAAAAATAACAAGCTTTGAAAATACAATAATTTATTTCCCTGGAAAAATTCTGTAAAAATGAAAAATACGAACTTACGGTTTTAAGAATCAAATCCACAAAAAAATCCAAGAATAATCCACGAATAAAATTTTTGAAGTTCTAATAACAAAATGTTCTGATGATTTAAAGTTCTAGTCCCGACGAAGAATCCAAGATGGGAGACGATGACGTATGCTGTAATCTGTAGTGTTGAAGTCTACAGTTTCTTGTAGAAACAAGAAATATCCCTCCGATTTTAGAAACCTGAATAAAGTTTTATTAAAACTGTCCTTGTTCAACAATTTTACATGAGCTCACGTATTTTTCAGCAAAAACGAATTAATCCTTTTGAATCCAAGTAATCTGAGCTAACTCAAAACAGCACAACATACAACTTCCAGTGTAATGGCCCAGCTAACACGGATAATATCTCTCCAAAACAAAGGTTATAGCGTATTCTAAAACGCAAAAAGGAGGTCACGTGAACATGTTACCGAACCTCGTCGAAATTATGTACTTGTTAAAGATCACGTACACCCAGTGTGGCCCTGACGAAATCATGTTACCCTAAGAAATGAAAAATAAAAAAAAAATTGTTTACATCTTAAACACGTAGTCACATCATGACCTCGACAAGAAGCAATCATTTTAAAATAAAAATCGAACTTATTTACGTGGTTGCTACTAATTTTGAATCAAGGTCAGGATCTAGATCAACACCTGGTGTTTACTAAAACAGTCAAAGTCAAACTATTTTTTGGAAAAAGTATCTCCAGTGAATACAGTTACATTACAATAGCATGTAATGAACATTTGAAAAAAATTAAACTGACAAACAAACAATTAAATTGAAATAAATATATATTAAATCAGATATAATTAAATCAAATATATATAACAGTAGGTCACTCAAAACGGCGTGTTGGATAGAAGGTATAGTGTTAACGTTACATTTCCCATGGTCCCCAGAGTGACATTTTTGTAAAACATATCTAGGGACAAGTCGAAATCTCTTGTTTTGTACTAATGTTCAATTACATTTATCTCCTGAGCGACATCTCCATGTTAAATTATAACTGTCCACAGAGTGCCATTATTGTTCATTTAAATTCCCATTGTCCCAATGGTATAATATATTATTACCGTCATATTAGTGTCATTTTGTTTGCGTTCACTTAATTTGCATATTTTTTCAAAACCCATGAAAATAGCATAGTTTTCAGGTATATTTTATTTTCCATTTTTTCTTACCATGGTATATCTTGCATTCTAACATCTCATAAAGATGATTCTTCTTGTTGGCGGACAAATATTGCCACATTCGTTGCGGATGAATATTTTCACATTAGTTGCTGATGAATATTTCCACATTAGTTGCGGATGAATATTGCCACATTAGTTGCGGATGAATATTTCCACATTAGTTAGATCTTTTCATTTCGTTGCCTGTACACATCTCGGACAATAGTGATGCTTCTTTGAATTCTTTCATTCGCATGTCATTTGATTAATTCTTAAGAGTACGTAGAATGAACTGGGACGCTTAAATAATCTTTGGCTTAAATGGTCAAGATTTTAATTATCTCCTTTGATATACGTCATCAAAATATATGTACATCATGCCTTTACAGAAGCAATAACTGGAATATATTAGGTTATAATAATACTTTCTTTTAATCAGCGGAAGTTCTTGATTTTATGAAAATTCACTGCGAAGTATGTCCAGGTTAGACATAATGATCGAACTTCAATTTTTTTCATTAGGATCCATTAATGATGATGATGATGATGATATGATGATAATTATGATGCATTCGGTGACAACAAAACAAGAACGAAGAAGAAGAAGAAGCGTGAGTATTCCCGCTTTCATTTTTGTTTGCAAACTACAAATGCAAAAGGAAATCGCATCGCTTACCGCTACTCATTCTCGATCAGTGTGGCCAAGTCATAATGATCGACCAATCTCATGGACGTTTCGGACAAACGGATAATGTTATGCCAACCAACGCATAGACTAATCACTCCATTGTTAGTGACCATCCTTATATGGGGACCAGAAAATGACCTCATATTTGAGAGTGAAACAGACAGAGACAGAGACACAGATACACAGGGACAAAGAGTGAAGAATGCCAGAATTACAGATTGAATAAAACGCTTTCAGTTTTCCGCCGTTCAATATTTCCATCCCTTTTGTTTACCGTGTGATTTTGTCTTTTGACTTTTTTTCTCAATTAGATGAAGTCCTTCTCTAAAAATATACACTATATCGTCGTTTGATCGGTATACAAGGTAAATCTACAGTATACTTAGAATCTATGTAGTGAAACCCACAGGTGCTCGACGCAAGCTTGATATTGAGAAGAAAGAAAAACAATAATCTAAAGGAAAAAATCATACACAGTGACAAAAATACCTTAGATTTCTCCCATGACCCGTTCTGACATGGGACCCTCTCTATCATAATATATAAGAGAGAAGGTACGGAACTTCCAAATACTTCGTTCCACCCATAACCCTCGATTTCCTTCTGCTATTTCCGTCGTTAAAAGCACACGTCCACCCAATATGGCTTGTTTTACTCCTGATATATTTTTCTATCCATCAAGCCATCATTGACTTTTCTACGTTGTACCAAACTGAAGTTACGGGCTCCGAAACGTTGCATTTTCGCGAAGTTTTACTGCTGAGACAAGTCCGTGCTCCTCTGATAATAAGTATAACCTTTTGAGCCAATCATATTTCGGCGTTGACGTGTGTGCCGCATAGTTTACCTATTTTGAAAATAGAGATGCATGTATACGATGTATGTGCAGTGAAGAAGACAATGTCTAAATCTTGCATGGAACAGGATTCCCAAAGTTGAATCGAGTTAATGGTAAGTAAAAAACTTACTTTTGCATCGACCACTGTTCTGTAATTCAAGAAGGGATGCATCGTAGAGTCGCAAACATGGTACATGTAGCTCTCTTCATCGGTTTTCACATGTGCACGTACTTGTCCAGAAGATAAAATTCGCAAAAATGCCACGTTTCGGAGCCCGTAACTTCAGTTTGGTACAACGCAGAAAAGTCAATGATGGCTTGATGAATAGAAAAATATCTCAGGAGTAAAACAAGCCATATAGTATGGTCGTGAGCCTTTAAAGACGGAAATAGCAGAAGGAAATCAAGGGTCATGGGTGGAACGAAGTATTTGGAAGTTCCGTACCTTCTCTCTTATATATTATGATAGAGAGGGTCCTATGTCAGAACGGGTCATGGGGGTAATCTAAGGTAGTTTTGTTACTCTGTATGATTTTTTTCCTTTAGATTATTTTTTTTTCTTTCTCAACATCAATTTTGCGTCGAGAACCTGTGTTGTTTTAACTAAGGTTAAAGGCGAACTATGATAACGCGTATATTCCATGCAATGTTTCGTCATCTTGACGTCATGGAAAAGGGTCAAGAATTTTCAAGCAAGAACTTAATTTCCGTATTTTAACTGAGCAAGAGTATATTCATATTTTCAAATCGATCACTTTGCTATAAATAAAAATATTGATTTTTTTCTTCAGAAAAAGTTACATTGCCTGATATAAATTCAAGTTTAGTTTCTTTTGCACATGTTAAGACAAAGTATATAAATACAGTGTTATTAGGCAATTAAGAAGTAGGAGTGTATGCTATAGTGCTGTAATGACGATTCCTTCTTATAGTGTACGGAACAAAAGGGTGGGGTAGGGGATCCCTATAAATAGCTATACTATTATTTATATTGGAAAACGCAGACGAAGATAAAACTAGATTGTTTAGCAAGAACATAATGATAAATGTTTTTATCACACAGTAGGTATAGTTTTCCTAAAGAATGTGCAGTTTCATATTTTTTATATTACCAGATGTTAAAATATCACTTTATGTGATTCTGATTGGTCCAAAAAAGGCCATGAAATTATTGTGCAGTATCCTCTTTACTGATTGGCTGGGATCGTGGGAAAACGTTTTTAACCCCGCCTTCTTGAATGTTTGTTTTGAATTAACATTTTTGGCGGCCATTTTTCAACTCGACTCGCGATAGGAAATTGAGGAAAAACTACCTCCACTGTCTGAATATGGATATGTCACCCCCACGGGGATTTCTTATGACATGTATAACAATATCATAATGGCGTTAAACTACCAGACATGAACAAGAATAAGAAGTAAAACTAAGGGTATTGCTTATTTGATGGCGGGGTGGGGAGAGGGAGCGGTATATCTGTAACATAGATATAGAATCCACCGTATATATTTTTCTTTGTATCAATTACTAGAAATAATTATCTTCTGTCAGCGATTTTATTCCAATGAATTTCCAGTTCTGTGTTTTATTAAATTTAAAACTCAATTAAATTATTCGTTTTGCCATTTGCTTGTAAACCCACACAGATTAAGGTATTCTATCATTTTTAAAACATAAAATACATATAGAAAACAGTAATTACACATAATTAGGTTGAACCGTGGTTTCTTATATTCGCTAACCTTGGTTCCAATGTGTTAACCCCTTCCTCACCTTGGCGGATTGAACAACAGATATTTCAGTGCTCTGTCCGAGCGACATCTATTGGGGTTCATAAATTGTCTCCCTTAGCATGTAGTGCCAACTAACCAATAGCGTGTAACAGCGGTGTATTGTACGTAGGCCAAAAATGGTGGAGGCAATTGACTTCAAAAGGATACTTTATAAGTTTAACCTCGAAAGTATGACTAGATACCATATAGAGGCCATTACAGGTGTATTGTAGGGAAAGGATGCATTTGTACAAACGCGGACCAGCAGTTGAAAATTGTTTGTTTATCAGTTCATTCCAGTTGTGTGCTCCCTTGTCTATGTCATGTAGGAACAGTGTTCAAATCTGAACAACCTGATTCTGATTGACCGCATCCAGTGAAATTCCCAGACCCAAAGCTCTGAAATATCTATTCGATCCGCCAAGGTGTAGATCGGGCTATTATTCCTTTATTTGAATATTTTACAGAAAAGGTCAATAAAATGCACGACTACGTAGTATTATGACCATCTTATAGGTCAAATGAGACAAATTTCCAAAGAATTTATGTAAATAGGTTTGAGAAGACAGGAATGTAAGATCAAGCTTGAGGAAGACTAGTCTGTACTATTTCATGCTAACTATCAAATAAATTGTTTGTTTTAATGCAATAAGCACCCCGTTACGAATGACGGCATCACGTGAACAGCCGTCCAAGTGAAAGAAGAACTTGGTATGCAAATGACGTCAGTTAATTGAAGTTCAAATAAACAAGTACGGTACTGTACAGAGACAACACACATGGATATTTACAACTAAAACATCCTAAAACTAGAAACTTGTATAGGAACAATTATATTCTGCTTGAATATACCGTGTGTCTTAGAATGGCAAATTCGCCTTTCGAGAGAGTATATCACAGATTTTTTATCCGAACGCCATTAACAGATATTACGATCAACAATCTAATTACCTAAAACGTCATCTTTCAGAAGTATCTTTTTCACTGATAATTAGCAAGGAATATAATTTTAAGATCTTTTTCTGAGACAGGGGATATAGGTCGTGTCTATGTGGTGGCTACGGCCACATTTTCGCTAAAATGTAATGTTCACTATGTCCCACCGATCTTGAATCGTACGTTCTGTTTTAACTACAGAAACTCACAATTCACAATATTTATCATTTTTTATTTCAAAGTATTTAATAACGCTAATCAAGGCAAATGCCAAGACGTGCGACATTCGAGGCAATTGCAAAATAATCAGTAGCTGATGCTAAATATATCATGACACATCTGGATACAAATCTGAGGCGATACATTGATTTATTTGGCACGATTCATTCTTCTCAGAGTAAAGATTTGAATTAATTGACAGCACGTGAAAAGAAATATGTTCCTCTTTAAGTATAGCAAATGCAGATTAGATCTCAAGATTGTCAATTTGAAAGACATAAACGTAAAGGATCCGCACGCGCCTGTCTTGCTAAGTACAAGAATATGCTTACTAATCATGAGTGTGTTCTTTCAATGACCTCAATCAAAGCATTGTTCTGAACAAAAAACAAAAGTACGTGGATTAAGTAATTTATGACCTTGAACGATGACATTTATTGAAATATCTGTGTTTATCTTTTTCAGAGACGTTGATACTGACCTTAGCTTTCCAAAGATCTCGACAGAGATTCCCTATCAAAACAAAATTAATGGAAACCAATTAGCTCGAATTATTTGTGTAGCCGTTTATTACCTTTATCTACTGTGCCTATTGTTACATGCTGCAGTAAATAACCTTATTTTACAGCCGTGCCTATTGTTACATACTACGGTAAATAACACTATTTTACATCCGTGCCTATTGTTACATGCTACAGTAAATAGTCATAAATTTTCAGCCGTGCATATTGTTACATGCTGCAGTAAATAACCCTATTTTACATCCGTGCCTATTGTTACATGCTGCAGTAAATATCCCTATTTTACAGCCGTGCCTATTGTTACATGATGCAGTAAATAACCCTATTTTACATCCGTGCCTATTGTCACATGCTACAGTAAATAGGCATATTTTACAACAGTGCCTATTGTTACATGCTACAATAAATAGCCATATTTTACAACAATGCCCATTCTTACATGCTGCAGTAAATAGCCTTATTTTACAGAAGTGCCCGTGGTTACGTGCTGCAATAAATAGTCCTGTTTTACAGCAGTTCCTCTTGTTGCGTGCTGCAGTAAGCAGCCCATATTTTACAGCAGTGCCTATGATTACGTGCTGCAATAAATATTCCTGTTTTACAGCAGTGCCTATGGTTACGTGCTGAAGTAAACAGTCTTAATTTATAGAAGTGCTTATTGTTACGTGCTGCAGTAAATAGTTGTATTTGACAGCAGTTATGTGCTGCAGTAAATAGCCTTATTCTACAGTAGCGCATATTGTTACGTGCTGCAATAAATAGCCCTAAGCCCAAGGTCGTGCAGTATGTCCATCAGAAAAACTTGTTCATATTTTCCCATACAAATGCAGTAACCTATAATTATTATATGCTCATTTTTGTTTCTCCGTTAATTTAACATTGTCGGAATCATGCAATATTTTACGATATTGCATTCATATGTGCGCAATAATAATGTTGTTCTTGTTTACTGATGGATCTGCGCTTGTGAATTTAGTTGGAATACGGCATAAATTCAGCTACTTCGTTTATTGTAGTGTATTTTTTTTATTTAGTTAAACCTTCAGTTAATTTGTTTCTTGACGTGTATTTCACCGTGTTTTGGAATATTTTACATTTCGTTCACTTGATGAATGAATACCTAATCACCGCACGTGGTACTTTCCTGCAATCGGCTCGCGCGCGCGTGAGTATGGTAATTTTCCTTACGGATGTAAGGTAACGAAAATAGCGGAATGAAACATTGATAAAAAAGAAAAACACAACGCATCAATGAAATCTGAAAATACAATTATGAAAAGATGAGCCAGAAACATTCCATGTAAGGTGTACTTTGTGCTTGTCTTCCTCATTTGGCTGCGAACGACAGCTAGATCTATTGTATATAAAGAATAATACCAAAGATCATTGTTCTCGGACAGTCGATTCTTACACTTGGTATCAGTTGGAATGGGCTGCTGTGAATTTTCGCCATTGCTGGGTGTCCGATGCATAACACGACCAGCTTTCGATGTTTCCGTTGCCTTTTTTCATTCAGCCATAGGTGGGTTCGATTCCCGACTGAGTCATACCAAAGACTTACAAAAATGGTATTAACAGCTGCCTCGCTTAGTTAGGTTAGTGTTAGGACTGGTCGGCCTGGTGTCAGGATAATGTGACTGGGTGGGACATCATGCTACATATCTGCGGCATGATGCCCCAGTGCTAGATATCACTATAAACTGTCACACTGCAGACATCGTAGCGATATGACTGAAAAATTGTTAAAGCTACGTTAAAAATCCAAATCACATACAAATCACACACACATTCAGCCATAGGCGGTGCCGAAAGTAGTTAATAGAAAGCGGGCATTTGTTAACCGTATAAAGGAAGAGGTGAATATTTCTATTTCACTTTCGTCAACACCGCCGTGACAATAACGTTAAAATAATGGAATTGTTTCTAAAAGATAGAATGCTTATAGGTTGTAACCTTCTTATTATAGACTTACAAACAGAGATTTGTGTTATTTTTATTTATCTAAAAATAAAAAATAAAACTTCTGAAATTTGACTAAAATTTTAATTGTCATTGTTCATGAAGGAAATTATAGTTGATCTACAGCATATTAATTAACTACAATACAGTTCCCTGGTGACACTTGGTTTAATGACTCAGTAAGAGGAAGCAAAATGACATGTCTCAAGAATGATTTCAAAGTTCAGGAAACAAATCTAAGAATGAAGACACTTCGAGGTGGGAATTACAAACTGAAACTAAAGATGCAGTTGTGCTCCAGCAAAGATTCACAGAAACTTGTCGTTTGACATGGCCTGTTTATTTGTTGTCTCTGTCATGTTGGAGTGTGCAGGGGAGAGAAAGCATTTTGCATTTGTAGCATGGTTAAGATTTAAATGCTATAACTACTGCTCTTTAACCTTACTTTGGAATCATATATAGCGATGGACGCAATATTCTTGTAACCCGTTAACAGCATGAAATTGGCTTCACGGATCCATCCTCAGCTTTGGGTAAAGTTGGTACAGTCTGACCTTGCTCTGCAAGCCCGCATTTGTTTGCTGCCTTCTTCCACAGAAGGCTGGCGCAGACTTAATGTTTCTAAATAAAAGCATCAGCCTGAAGGATGAAAAAAAAAAAACCCATACCGGGTGTCAAACTTTTAATTATATGACCCAGTCAAATCTGATTAGTAATTTCGAAACACTCCGTTCCACACTTGACCCTCGATATCTCCCGGTATATATATATATATATATATATATATATATATATATATATATATATATATATATATATATATATATATATATATATATATATATATATATATATATAACTCATCAAGCCATCCTTTTTTCTGCGCTTTACAAAAGGAATTTTTTTTCTGGTCCAATTAAGTTACTATGGCCTATGTATTGCCGGTACTTGAAGAGATATGCGACTGTGCAAAACATTTCTTCATTCATTGGAGAGAAGATTTAGATACAAATGTAAGTCTCTACTTACCAATCACTCCCATCAACTCTTGAAATCATGTTTCATGGAACAATTACATATGTGTCTGCAAAAGTCCACTCGCTTGTAATTCCAGGAGCATTACTTCGGGGCGCGGTACTCAAAAGTTCGTCATGCCGTAGAAATGTATCATCATGTTCCACCCATTCAGATTATCTTGTCACCAGGCCGACCAGTCCTAACACTAACCCGTTTATACTAAACGCATAGTGAGGCAGCTGCTAATACCATTTTTATAAGTCTTTGTTATGACTCAGACGGGGTTCGAACCCGCGACCTTCCGCATCCTAACCAGACGCACTAAACATTTAGGCCACTGGAGCAGTTCTAACCACATAGGCCACTGGAGCGGTTATGTGCAGATAGTCACACGAGTACAAATTGAACATAAAAATATTCGACACACAAGGAAGTTCCACAAAGTATTTAAAGGATATCACTTATAACTTTTTATTATTTTCAAGTATTTATTTTATTAGCGCTTTATATATTTCTGATCGGATAAAATGGATACTTTCAAAGTAAATAAAGCTGGATATAAAGATTAAAATTAATCCAATGGGTTAAGGTGTTTCTTTTTATTGGACGGCTGAGATCAGGAGTACCGGAAAAACTGATTTGCCTCGAACATTATGTCTAACTGCCAACATGTGGTATTTTCCTGAATGTTCAATCATAAACAATGAGCGAATGAACTATATTAGAAATTTTTATTATTTTTGTTTTCGAAACCGTCATATTTATTCGCGATAGCATAGGTTATTTGATGTGCAAATTAAGGTCAGTTACAGAAAGTGTCTGTTTGATTGAACGTGAATATCATACAAGCTTCAATTAGTTCGTATCATTAGTGCTGATTAGTTAATATTTTCCTACCTTGTATCTCGTTAAAAAATCAATCATGCAATCTATTTCTACAAATCGGTTATTAAGGGGGGAAAAGAGTTCTTACAATAAATAATCAAAAGAATTGCATTGGTGATTTACTATTTTCTTTTTCTTTTCCATTCTAAAAATGTATAAATCTATATGAAATTATAAAGAAGCATGCCCGATTAAGCGAAATAAATGGATAAAACTATGCGTTCCAAATGTTTTCATTTCGAATTACAAATAATATTGATGTCACTTCTTGTTTAGTTAAGGGATTATTTTGGTTTCCCCTTTCCAATTTGGGGATTATGTTGGTGTCCTTTATCCATTTAGGGGAGTATTCTGGTATCCCCGTTCGACACACTATAAAAGTGTTTTCAAGATAAATATCTGACAACTTTTATGCTGGATAATCAATAAACATTGTAATTTCCTATGTTTTGTTATGTAATGATAATAAACAGTTGTGTGAGGAATTGTAATAGCGATTGACCATTTATCTCCCTTCGACTGACTTCATTTCGTCAAGTTTTGTCAGGTAGAAATCCCAAAAGATAAAACGTAGCGACAACATTTTGTTTCACCTAATTCAGCTACAAGTGTCAATTACAATTTGTTCGAAGTACACAAAAAATGATAAACAGTTAATTTCTTCATCCTCTGACCGTGCGATAAAGCATAGATAATTTTCATTTCATTTGTCATCAATTGCATCTGATTTATACAATTTATGTTATTAATTTGTTATCTCTTTCCAAAGAAAATATAAGCGTTTGCATATTTTTCAATTCTGTTTTGAACGAAGAAGATTTTTTAAAAAAAATCTTTTTTCCATACATTTATTTGATTCATTTTGTAGGACGACCTTGATTCTTATAAAGAGGCAATTAAGTATTTTAACTGAATTCCAAACCCAAAAGATACATCATAATTCGTCAAACAAGTATTTGAATATCAGTCGTATGGTATTACATATTGTGGTGTCAGTGGTAAGCGTCCGATTAAAGGGACAAAATGATTTGGAAAAGAAAATATATTTTGCTGAAGTTAAACAAACTCAGCTCATTTTCTCTTTAATTGGTGCACCAGCCTCTTGGAGGACCATTGCAATCAAGAAGCCAATTCTGTTCCTTCTCCACACATTTTGAATTGAACGTGAGCCCTTCTTGTACTGTAATGATGGACGACTAAGTTCATAAAGCAGAATTTACGCAAGTCATGATCGATGGCATTATTGTTAGTTCGCTGGGATATTATCATACGACTTCACCAAAACAGGATTAAATATTTTTAGGCATTATCTGTTAATACATTATGCCGATTAATCATGGTTTTGATTTCATGGTAAATAATTGTCATTTTCCTTTGATGACTGCGCTTGTGTATTTAAATTTAGAGGTGTGTTTGAATTTATAGCAAACGTAATTGACAGAAATGCTTCTTTCTTTATTACCTAATCTCAATAAATAATATTTGTTAAAAATAGAGACCACCTGAGAGCCTGAAACGCCACGAATGAATTTGGTTGAATTTCAGATTTTCTCTTTTAGTCTAGTATGCACAGGTGCCACGCAGTGTTTTTGCAGGTGAAATAACTTGCAACTTTACTCCTCACGCGATTCTTTCTCCAACCATCTCGTTTTCATCCATACATTGCTTTACATATGCATGCTTTAATGTAATTTTTCAACACATCATTCCCTAGTCGTTTATCAAGCGATATTCTTCCTTTTCGCGAACGCAATATATCGTCGTTATTTTCTTCAATTTCATTGCCATTTGTTTAACAAAATAAAAATCTTTTGGTTGGATTTTCAATAGTGCACGATGAGCATGTATTTTAAATCATCGAAGAAAATACGCTAAAATGCAAAAAGTAATGGCAGAATAACTGACACGCGTTACTAGATTTACCCTGTGAATTACATAATATACATATAAATTATTCTGGATTTATGCGAAAGCAACGACACTCTCAAGATGCCGTAGATACAAGACATGTTCTCCTTGAACCAATATTTCAAGTGATGACATTTTGAACGTTTGATTTATGAGTACATTTTATAACAATCTTGAAAGACCAAAGACGAAAAGTACACAAATTGTAGGCACAGTGACCTTGTTTAACTAGTTATTGACCAAACTTTGATCATGTAGTCATACCACGAGGACACATCATATATGAAATGGGGTTTGGTTTCGGGCTGGGTCCTCTGGGTCAAGGTCGTATGTGGGATCGGGTTTGAGGCACATTTCGTAAGAAGCGTGGGAATTTGCCACAACAAGCTATGGAAGTTACTAGTGATCTAATTTATTTTATTAAACCATGAGATCAATTACTAGGATGCCCTTTCCTGAAAAGAAACTTAGAAGTGCTTATTAGTTTTTGGCATCAAACGTTGGAGAACTACAGTTTTACCGCTCAGTATTCCACGGATAAGAGACGAGCTCAGTTGGAATTACCATAATCATTACTCGTGGAAACGTTACCTCACAATCTTTGACAGCATTTGCATTTTTGTTTTCGTCCTGCTTGACACTAACATTATAAAACATAGACATACTATTCTCAAGCATTTCCATATATGTGACGCAACACCATTATTGCACACTGATTTTTCCCAGGTTCTTAACGTTACGACTTTTTCACAAAACAAGACAAAGAAGAATAACAAACAACCCCAACCCAACCCAAAACAATCTCCCACCAATCAATAATACAAAACAAATCAAAACTTGTATAATTACTAGGTGTTGGACCCCATGCCAAATTTCCCACAATAATCTCCTGTCATCATCATGTAAATCTTTTCGCATATACGATACTTCATTTTCTTGCTTCTACATAGTGCATTGGACACCGTTAACAATCCCATATTGCACTGGACAAAGTTAATAAAAAATGTATTGGACAAAGTTATATAAAATAAACCATCGTTCATTGGACAAAATTAACAATCCTACCAAAGAAATTATGCGACTCGTCCTTCTAGCACTCCTTAAATGTATTACATGTTGAAGTATTTACTCAAACCTTGATCCAAATATATGATCAAACAATCTCATTATTTCGTCTGCATACCAGAAGCATCAGGACACGGTTTAAGAAATCGCGGTATAATTAAATGAAAATCGCATTCTTTATTTGACTGAAACCCACCTTAATAATAGTGTTCGGCAGGAAATTCTCGAACGGGAAGGCTATAAACCGCAAATTTCGCTGCGGCGTTGATATCTTAGGTAATAAAAATATTGTGGAAGTGAAGAGACGAGCTTGAATTCCTAAACTATGAAATGATTTAGCCAAACTCGTCATTAAAAGCAAATTCTACTATGCAATGTGGCAATCATTTTCCTCCTCTATCGAAGCCAGTAGTGAAATTACTTCCATACATAACTTTCATGACTAATCTAAACTTTGATCTTTCTAATTCCAAATAACGACCAGTTGCTCGTAATAATGTGGTAAATATTGGCAATGAAAAACTCGTATATACCCTTACTCGGCTACCCTAACTCGTACAACCCCTTACTCGGCTACCCTAACTCGTATAACCCCTCAATCATCTATTCTAGCGGATATAACCCCTCACTCGGCTATCGTAACTTGTATAACCCCTCCCTAGGATACCTTAACTCGTATAACCCCATATTCGTCTACCCTAACTCGTATAACCCCAAGCTCTGTTACCTTAACTCGTTAAACCCCTCGCTCGGATACCCTAACTCGTATGAGCCCTCACTCGGATACCCTAACTCGTATAACCCCTCACTCGGATACCCTAACTCGTATAAACCCCTCGCTCGGTTACCCTAACTCGTATAACCCCTCACTCGGATACCCTAACTCGTATAACCCCTCGTTCGGCTACCCTACCTAATCACATTATTATATCAGATGGCTATTTCATGTCATTGAATTCGGGATATTGATTGAGGGCGATACTATTTGCTATCATGAAGCCGCTTTCCTGACAATACAATTTTTTTTTTAAAATTTGATTTAATGAATTCATTTCTAAAGGAATGTCTTCGTGTATTAAAGGGTCATTTTCACACGATCAGTCTGTTTACACATATTTAAAGCAGGTAAGACTGCTTTAATTCGAATAATACATTTGATAAACCATTGATCTTCTAAACAGTACAGTTAATTCTTGCAACACAAAAAGTGGCCCACTGACTCAGCTTGGTTTGGTTCTGATACGTCTGATCTGGATCAGAGACAGACTGCGATAAAATGACACTTGAATCCAGTAACAGTTAACCATATCAAACAAGAAAAACACAGGAAGGAAGAAAATAATTTTGAAACTTGGCCCAAGAAAACTTCCATAGAAATTGAGATATTTTCATATCTGAAAATGACGACTACATTCTCTTACTTCACCAAGGAATAAAAGACTCATCACAAAGGTGTTTATTTTTTTTATATAAAAAAAATCCAGGATACGAATCGGTTTCTAAGATTTGTGTAAAACTGGCTCTGTAAAACGAAATGATATTCATCTTCTATTTCCACCAAATATATATATAAGTTGGTTAGGATGGATGCCACTATGACGTAATTTCTCTATAGTTAAATCATGACCAGAACTTTGGAGTCCAAAGGTTATATAAAACTGAGCACAAAATGTATTATAACATTTATTTATTGATAAGCTTTATATACTTTATTTAAAGGTGAATTTCCATCCTCAATTTAATTGTCTTTAAGACATTGTCTGAAGTCGAATTAAAACTACTTTTTCCATTCCTACAATCTGTGTGTGCCAAACATCGCGCATTGCAAGGACAAATTTGCTGAGGGCGGTAGCAACGATCACTCGAATAAAGTTTCTTCTTTTAATCATATGATTGATATATTCTATAAATATTATATATATATATATATATATATATATATATATATATATATATATATATATATATATATATATATATATATATATATATATATATATATATATATATATATATATACCACAAGAATCACGCTGCAGAGGTGACGTCAATGTTTGGTATATACCATATCCTTGCTTGGATAAGACTAGTTCAATTCTGACTTTTTAAAGACCTTTCATAAATTCATTCGGAAAGGACACGGTCAAATTAGTAATCAAAGTAAATTGTCTTTTCTCTGTCAGTATGAATACCGCAAAAGAAACAGAAAATGCATTGTACAGGTGTAATATGCTGATTTCATTGTGGAATCTAGCTCCTGGCTAAAATATACGTTTCCTTTAACAATCATTATTTAATAAAAACCTATATGACGTTACAAAATAGAATCATGTACAAGGAAGTAAAGAAGTGGCAAACCGTCTTTGATCGGATTTTTTGTTTGTACGTTACATCCTCATGCATCATACCGTCAATAGCTTTTCCTATACACTTGACGTTGATCTAAAGTTTCATTCCTAACGTTGTTTTATAATGGCAGACTTGAATGGCAACGTGGAGTAAGGCTCTATTTTTCTTTGAGAATATTGCCTAAGTATATCCTATCTTCACAAACACACACGACATGGTATATTCATTAAATGAAAATGCTTTCAATCGGTTAAAGTAACAATATCAAATGGTAGAAACGGGTTGTGTATACAAGTTTGACTCGAAGCGATACGACGTATGCATGACAGACCTGCTGTCGACAAAGGACAGCAATGTATCCTATTCTATCGCAATTCCTTGGTGAAATATATTTTACGTATATGGGTAACTGTGATCAATTTATTTGCCCTCTCTCTCTCTGTCTGTCTGTTTATATTATATTATATTATATTATATTATATTATATTATATTATATTATATTACATGACATTATATATATATATATATATATATATATATATATATATATATATATATATATATATATATATATATATATATATATATATATATATATATATATATATATATATATATATATATATATATATTAATTAGATCGTCAGCAATCTTTTATGTATATCACTGCTCCACAAGATGGGGCGCTAAGTGTTGTTGGTCGCTAAATCTTTACAATCGAATGCTTAGCCATGTGGCCATTTTGAAAATTGGTTATGACAGAGTCTGTAGCTATGAAAAGAAACGTACACAACATTTATTATATCATAGGACTTTAAGACCTTTCTGGAGATAATTTCCTCCCACACGTCCCTTGTCACAAACATGATTAATAAATGTGAGTCCGAATAAATAAACAAATTTTGTGCCGTAACAGTTATTATTTGCATCGTTTATGAAAATTACTTATAGCAGCTTTTATTTGCAAAATTCCGGTGCATTGAAAATAATGTTTATGTGTCTTATCTATCTATCTACCTATCTATCAGTCTGTCTATCTGTCTGTCTACCTACCTGTCTGTCTGTCTGTCTATCTATCTATCTATCTATCTATCTATCTATCTATCTATCTATCTATCTATCTTCTATCTATCTATCTATCTATCTATCTATCTATCTATCTATCTATCTATCTATCTATCTATCTATCTATCTATCTATGTCCATCCATCCATCCATCCACTATTCGAAACAGGCTGCAGAGGTTATGGAAGAATAAATTGTGTACTATTAGATATCACAATGAATTGTGTACTATTAGATATCACAATAAACTGTGTACTATTAGATATCACAATGAATTGTGTACTATTAGATTTTACAATAAATTGTGTACTATTAAATATCACAATGAATTGTGTACCACTTGATATCTCAATGAAAAAGAAGGTTGGTATGAAAGTATTTTATATTTTAAAGACCAATTACAGACTCAGAATTAAAACGTTGTCAGTATGAATACAGATCAAGAAAAAAGAATTCATAGGTTATTTTAATTTATAAAGGTTAGGATAATTATTCGATTTTAATATAGTACTTTTATAGAGCGCAGTCTTTCATTCATTTCCTTATCTCATATGTAGGCACATATGCAAAATTAAACGGTATTGGAAGCACTTATGTAGAATTTGATAATCGGTTTGCGGAAACGTTTACGAATAATTATTTTATAAATTCTGCTCTTGCGTCACATAGAACGTTCATGTACAAGAAAGTAAAATTTCCTCAAAGGAGCGTGCCTTATGGACAGGTGTCACTGCGCAATGTGTAATGGCGATATTATCGATATTATCGATTTGCTGAAGACTACATTAACCAATATAATCAAACTAAAATCATCAGAGGAGACCATCTGCCATTAAAAGCACCAGCTTATTCTTTATAAAATTTGTTGGCTAGCGTCCCAGAATAAAATCAACAATTTTTTTAACGTAGAAAAGTTGTAAAGGTTTGAGAGAGAAAAAATCTTGTTTTTATGTACTTTAATATATCACAAATTTTATATATTTTATGGTGAAACATCACCTTTTTGCTTAATACTTTTAGAAAGTAATATTGTTCAAATCCTGGCAGTATGATTGCTAGATTTTATCTTCGAAGAAACAGGCTAAATTCGAAGAAGAAAAAAAAAGAAAAGTAATTAAAGAGAAAATAATTTAAATATCTGCAAGAAAAAATTATGTAAGAAATGTTGTCCCTAAGTAATTTTTAATTTCAGATGCCTCTTATCAGATAGAGGAAAACGAGTATGTTTGTGTGCCATTTTATTCATTGTTACACAGTTCTTGTGCTCACAGCGGAGTTCGTGCATGGAAAACAACAGAGGCCGATTACTGTAGGTTCTAAATGGATAATGATTCCTAATACATTCCATTAACTTTGTCATTTTCTTTCACATCACTGTTCTTGCAATAATTATTTTTAAACATTTATTTTATAGTAGAAGTGACAATGACGTCACCTTATGTCCAAAATGTTGTAGACTTATAGCGCTACAACACACTGAGGTAATTAAAGGAGCTCAAATGGGTAATGACTTAATAATGAATTTATGAAACGAGTTACACCGTTTCCAGCTGTATCGAGCCTTGGCGACTAAAAGCTGTTAATTATTCGACGAGCTTCGTAAATTCAATATCAAATCATTACCCTTTTGAGAATTTGTTTATCATATAGTTTTTTTTATTAAGGGTGAAAAAAAGAAAGAAGAACACGCCTTTCTCGGCTTTTAATTTTGGCTCAGACGATGCACTTTTCAATATTTTCGCTTGAAACAACATAATCAGTATTGAACAGTTTAATAACAAATCATGTTTAGAAGTATATTTAAAAAATAAATAACAATTAAATGAGTAAACCTCCTTCTTACTGATAGAATATTCGTTACCACCAGGATTCAATATTGGACCGCCACTAGAAATTCATGTTTGTTAAACAGTTCACTTGGTTAGGCAAGTGATAAGGAATAAATGAAGTGGCATACACATGAATTGTTTATGGGTGTTAAAAACGTTTGCAACCATAAAGGTTTCACCATGGACATTCCCCACATATGCAGTATTGGATTTGATATGGTAGAAGAAATAGCGTTCCCGCTGTTGGAATTTTTTTTTCTGAATGGAGTATTTCAAAAATTGTGCTCGATGCAGAAGTGCATTTATGGTTGCAGAGCCAGCTCTCGTAGAGCTTTGAAATCGTGGGGCTTCGTGTGACATAAATAGTGTCGAGCAAATGCGCTCGCTTTGCACCTCTTCGGTCCCGCGTTCGATACCCTGCTCATTGCGCCTACATCTTATACACCGAGAGCATACGCTCGACCTAAAATAAATAACTTTGAAATAAAAAGTGTGGTTCTAAAAGTAGAAGAAAATAAAGCACATGGGTATTGAGCCTTTAAATTCTTTAAAATGAGAAACTCGCAGAGGAATCGTTAGTTTATGCTTAAAAATACCATGAGACTTATAAGCGGAAGTGGGCCTTTCGAGTGCGCAAAACACATGCCTTACAGCTGTACTTCATTGGCAAACGTGAGGCGTATCTGTGGTGACTGCAGCAAACGGTTCACACAGATGCAGGTTTCACTACGATCTGCAGATTTTGAATCCTATTGTTTGTTTTAACTACAGAAATGCGCAAATCACAATATTTCCACTTGATGATTCCAATGCATTTAAAGATGGTTCTCAAGGTAAAGCCAAAGATAGTAAGAAAGCCTTTCCAAGCAGGGTCGCATTATCCACTAGGCACTGTAGGCATAGTGCCTGGGGCCTGCTAAACCATGATACTGAAAAGCATATACACAAAGAGGCTGACTCATGTCAACGTCATACACGTTTAAAAATTTTGATTGATATTTCGTGGTCTGGCCTTTAACTGCATAGATGCTAAATATTTTATAGTGCATCTAATAACCATCTGACGTGACCTATTAATTTTATTTCCCACGATTCTTCACGGTGTAAACATTTTAATCGCTTGACAGTACATGAAAGGAAACATAATTTCTCTTTAGGTATATACAATGCAGATTGGATCTCAAGCGTATCAATCTGAATACAAGAAACGCAAAGGAGATGCAGGCGCCTGTCTTGAAAGAAAAAACAACAACTTAAGATTTGAATAGCTTTCTCGAAAATGTGTCATTATGCGCGCCACAAGAAAAATACTCTGATAACATTGTATTATACAAGCTTACTATAGTAATAATTATGTATAAAGAATCTAGAATAATTGATTACTCAGAAATATAGTTTTCCAGGACTGCAACAAGAGCGGATAGAGATAGGAAACGTGGAGCTGTAACATGAGCTCCCTATTGTACAGAAATGATGGATTGAATCTCGTGCTGACCACTAGCAATCACGTGACTTTTTCTCTTTAAATCAGATAAAATACTCTCAACACCGGATGGCATGACAATATGAAAATTAAAACAGACCATTGTTTAAGACAGAATAGGGACTAATATTAAATAAGTTCAATAGCTATGGGAAAGACACGCAAAGACAAAGACATGTCTCAAATTTTGATAGAATTGATTAAATTAAAGCTATGTCTTGGAGCATATTTGGCAAAAAATCTTTCCGTCAGATCGCGAGAAGAAACAGGTCCATTTACTCGGGTAATTTACAAATAAAATCTAATAAAATAAAAAGGCAAGATTCATTTGGTTTTTTAAATGGTGAGGCATGGATTATTCACTACACATCACCCTAAATATGCAAGGCAAACCATATTTTCCATAAATTTTCACAAAATGTTATCATTCAGATGTAAGGTAATTTGTTTATATCTCCGTGTCACATTACTTGGCAATATTCAATAAAACATTCTGCATATCTATATTTATATACCTTTGTATACCTTAATTTTGAATCTCTAACAAATCCATTTACTTGTATCACATCTCTTTAAATACACACAAAACTACCTAACACATTTCTTTTTCAACTTGCTTATAACGGTTTCAGAATTGTTCCTCTCCTTTGTATGAAATATACAAACTGTTTTACATTATCCCATTTTGTCGCCTCTGCAACTGACTATCTAAATTTCCATTTTCTTTTAAACACCCATTGAGATTCAGCTTAGTCTGATACTGATCTGACAGAAAACCGATAGCGCTCGGATTTTACAGTTACAACAGACGTACTCTCAATTCTAAGTGATCTTCATTGAAATCTGCGAGCAGCAGACTAAAATACGACTGTCACACAACATAACAACCGAAGATCATACATTGATATTATTTTTATTTGAATAAAACATCATCGAGACTACCTATCGTCAATTCTGAGGACAATACCAATTTTTAGCATACGCGTACCGCAAAGATTGCGGTAACACTGTATAGCGGTATACTATTAAGTAAGGTGTAATCCTGAATGACGTCAAATGCTAAGGACAGATGTACCGATGTGTTGTTGACAAAGCAAAGAAAAATGCATTGTTATTGAAGATAAATTATGGTGACATGAAACAAATATAACAGTATAGAATGACTGAAAGTGTCAAATACGGTCCAGTAACTAGATAAAGCGATATCATTGTATGTATGCATATATCAATGACAATATTAATATATTTGCAATGCTGATTCCTGTATACTTGCAACCCAGTGGATAACGATAGAAAAGTTAAATTTTATCATGGACATGGCCTGACGCATTACAGAACGTACATAGCCTAGTTAATTGAAAACTCTGAATTATGAGATGATCTCAGATATTCAACTCTGATGTACCTTTCCAGAGGCTCTGCCAATGAGGGATGTCATTATGGGAATTTTGACGAGCTTTCTGATATAAGTCTAATCCTTCTATAACCCATGAATTTACCATTAAGTCATATGCGAGTGGATCATTGAAACAAGTGTACACGAACCAGTGTGAGCGCATCCATAACGTTACTATACTTGATTCAGCAGTCAGGCCAAAACACTGCGGTAGCTGCTTACTGTGGCCGTTTGGAACGTCTCGCTTGATATGGCTGTTACAAGTTACCGGTATGTGTCTAAAGCGGGTTTGCTCAGGAATCATTAGCATGCAGCACAACTGCACATTTTAATGAACAGGTGACATCAGATCCACAACATCGTCCATCAGTATCAACACAGATTTGTGGGGTTGATTTATCTGACTAATAGCAACTATACTGCCTAAAATATATTATGCGGAGATCGTTTTCTGTGTGTGACAATATACGGCTAGCGTAATATATGTGACTGAGATTTTTTCTTTCTTTTCGATACGATATTATTACTGATTGTGACTATATTACATATATATTCCATGGAGAAAGTTTTCATTGTGTGAACATATTTTATATTGATTGTGGCTACATTTATAGATATAAATATTTTGTTTTGCAGAGATTCATGAGAATAGTACTTTATGTCAACGTCGAAAGTTCACAGATTGATGTGCATGGTATGTTAAAAAGAATGTATGAGTATTGCTAATGTTGGAATCATATTGCCAGGACAATGGAGTGTTTCTCATGACACAGTAAAACGATGAATTCGATATTTGGCTTAAACGGCTCGTACAGATTTGTCAAAGAGACTCAAACGATGTTGCATTTTTTCGGGAGCTTCTTGATAAATCAATTGACTTAGAATTTTGTTTTCTCGAGTAGCAACCATTAAAGACTTGGTCAAACTTAAGAGGAAAAGCGTGAATAATCATTGCATGATATTGCGCAGGAAAAAAGAAAGTCGTTAACGTTGACAAGATAACCCAATCTAGATAATGAAACTTGTAGTGAATATTCGAATAATGGCATTGAAACAATTAGGGAATATAGCAGCAGCTGGGAAGATCATCAATGATGAATTAATCAGAGAGATGGTTTTAGCATTATAATATAACAATTGAATTCACAGACGACCTATATTATGAACCTGTATTCAGAGAATAATCGGAGCAGCGCACTTGTAGAAGCTCAGAATCTATTACCCCCCAAAAATGAAGGAATACGCATTGCCTCACGTTTTTCATTGTTGGATAAAAACGCAAAAGGTCTATTCGTATTCGAATTGATGTAATGTTCAATGAGTTCATTGGGCCGACACCTTCTTGGATGATGTAACGTCGCCCTCTTAGTAAGAGGGGTGGTTATTTGGATTTGGCTGGCGTTATCTAGAGGATGACATCCCTCGATATTAGAGCCTGGCGGGAGTGAAAGACGAACGGAATTTCAACAGAGAACTGAGCGAGAATACTGGTGAGAAATAAAGCAATACAAGCCTCATTTGACAATAAAATAATAAATTGAATTAGAAAAATTAATAACGGCTAATCCAATTTAAGTTAGATTATATCAATAGAATTTAAGAGGTTTGTCCAATTTGGAATTATTTCATCATCATTTATTCTGCCCAATCGTAGGCAGCGGTTCCTAATTTTTCCCAAAGAAATAATTCCTTTCATCAGGTTTAGACAGCTAGGAATCGGAACGACAGTGCGTGACAATTTCCCTTTGAAAAAATGATAAGTTCACATAGGTTCCTGCCAAGTGGTTAGGGTTGGTAGTTCACATGTTTACTTTCTAAGGACCGTGTTAAGATACTCTGGTCAATTTCACTGAGTTGGAATTCTGTCCCTTTGAAGTTTACTCTGACATGGCGGGGGGGGGGGGGAGAGAGAGAGAGAGAGAGAGAGAGAGAGAGAGGAACGAAGAAAGGTCGAAGTGACCCTTCACAAAGACTTTTCTGGCTTAAATGGATACAAGTTTAATGCTCAATGCATCCAACTTTAAAGTTCTCTGCAATTCAAAATTCGAAACTTCACAGACGAGATCCTATTTCGGCTTGCAAGCCAATTTCATTATCCCGGAAAGAGTAAACATATTTATTTGCAAGAGGCTGATTTACAAGTTTTTAATATTATAACACAAAAATATGATTGTTTTCTTGATGGGCTGTAATATACACACCATATTTGACCCTACTTACTAAAAAAACAACTGGATGTCTATGAGGCGATAAAACAGCGACGGCTGAAACTATCAGCCAATTAGATAAAGTGTACAATATACATAAACATTGCTTAAAATAGTACTGGGTAACTTTTGATAGTTTTAAATTCAACATTATTAATCAAGTTCTATACTTTGCTTAATTTTTTTCTTCGATGATACACTGATATCTGCTTTTGTGGTCATTTCAACATTTGAAATGTTCTGAATATTTTGTTAAGAATACTTTTTAAAACCACTCAACAATTTCAATGCCGATAGACAAACTAAAGTCTATGAAATTATATCTCGCTGCACGTGCAGCATACATGACATCTACTGATATATGCATATGACGTAACATAGGTAAATGACAGTGACGTATACTTGTCGGAGAGAAAGAAAACTTCTGCTAATGATCAAAGAGTATACTGTAAAATCCTGGAACATTAAGGGAATTTCCCAACTGATATTAAAGCCGATTTGGCTCTGTCATATCCTGCAATTTTGAGGTGCTTTCCTTTTTATAACGATGGCTACGAATCCATAGAAAATGACCCACGTTCTAGAAGGCCGTTATATACAGTTAGTGAGGGGAGAGTGGCGAATGTAAAGGAGGCAATCGATTAAAATGCCCGATAAACAGTGGCAAATATTTATATCATCATTGGCATTAAATCGTTTGCTTTTGTCAATATATTGAAAAATCATTGGAAGTTCAGAAAGGATTGTGAAAGATGGGTTCCATAACATGCGCTGAAATCGTAAAAGAGCTCCTGGTCAAATAAGAAAAAAAGTGACAAGAGACGTTTGGAAAAGATTGTCACAGATTATGCAATATGGTTTTACTTCTGCGAATCAGACTCAAGAGAAACTAATAAATTTGGATTAGAGAAAACGAGCAGAGACCTCAAATACCTCGAGATTGAAGGTCTGTCAAAAGAGTTTTCTACGCATTATGTTTTCGATGCAAAAATCCGGTAGTCCAGGAATCTGTACTGGACTCAGCTAATGTCACTGGATATTGCTATGCATCCAAAGTGTTGCGACAAGTTGTAGAACTCTAGCGATCCACTCGTTCGAGTACAGCATTGGCCCATTCATACAACTCTTTTCTAGCTCTAAGGGATATTTGGCTGAATACCGTTAACAAGATTCATTAGGGGATGTCCATTAATTATGTCAACAATTTTTAGGCAATTTTTTACCCACCCACCCCTTGTCAACAACTGTCAAACTTTCAGTGACCCCCCTAATAAAATTTTACCCCCCCCCCCACTACAAACTAACAATATTTTATACGGCTGGCTTTTATGCTAAAAATAGAATTATGGAAATTAAAAGGTCTACAAATAAATTTTAATACATTTTTCTTACTTGTTTAACAGATTTCAAATTGACTATAACACTTTAAATTTATGAAAAACCGGAGAGTTTATATTCTAGCTTTCGTATATAGGCTACAGCAATTTACAGCACATGCAAATGGGGGTGGGGGGGGCATTGACATGAACAAGAGTCTGTTATCAAAGTGTATAGTATTTGTAAGGCATTAAGGTTGCTGCATTTGGTTGAAGAAGTTGTATGCTTGTGAAGGCTACATTATTTTATGTATTATGTTAAAGATGACTGTATAATAGTCAAGCTCTCAAGTTTCCTAGGCTCAGTTATCCATCCTTGGAGGGATAGCTCGTGGACTTCAATATATATAGCATCTATACATATAACATAGATGCTATTTAATAAAAGTCCATGGATAGCTATACCATTTAGATATCTATGGCTCAGTGCAGTCTTTGAATTTAGTAACAGCTTCCCTTAAAAATCTGTCTACAGTCTACAATCTGCATTAAATAAAAACAAAATATGATGATGCAAGACTATGACTTCCTTGGCAAGAGCTCAACCGGTTTAGGATTAAACTGGTGGGCTGTTGACGGGCGAGCGAGTATGTGCCATACCAACGCACCGACTAATTTCCTATTTTTTGATTTATTAAATTTATTGTAAAAAATAACATTGTTGACGTCAATTTATCTTGAACTCCCCCCTCCCCCATGTCAACAATTGTCAAACTTCTTCAAACCCCCTCCCCCCTATTTTGTTGACATAATTAATGGACGACCCCTTAAAGTGTAGACGATTTGGCGGTTGAAAATTGCAGTTTTCCAATATATGAACAACGTGCCAAAAAGTGAATACACAATGGTACTTAATAACTGAATAATCAAACGGAGGATTTGAGAGGTGAATGAGGCGTATGTTGGGGGGGGGGGGGGGTGCGCACTGACGTACTGTTGATTAATAAACACCTGTATTGTTCAGCATACTAATATACAGAAATGGTTAAATACTACATATATACAACTGCATGCAATTCTAATAATTACTTTGGACGAAAACCAGGCACGTTTAAATAGTGTAAAAGCACCATTCTTTCAAAGACATATCTATGAATTAAACCATGTCATTCACACTTGTAGAGTAAAAACAGAGACAATGCCTAGTGATAAAGATGCATAAATCTAAATGTTTGTCAAATTAAGGGCTTACAAGACTGTCTACAAAGAAACGTTTTGGACACGCGCACTGGAGAGTTGATGAACATGTCTTTCACGGAAGACAGCGAGTGTTCGAACATCAAACAGTTAGGCAAAGATAATTAGATTTCAATCGTTTTGCATTTGATTTATTTGTATTATCAATACTTAATGAGAAGTTCACTGTCTCTACGGATATAGAAATATGCAGATTAGATGTCAGACATATTAAACTGATTTGTACAGACGCAAGGAAAATGTGCGCACCTCTCTTGACATATACACGATTTTTTTCTCTGCTAATCATGAGAGTGATCAGTTTCAGGACATGAATACAACTATTGCATAAAAATAGAATAATATATTTTACAATGGTTTCTGAGACCTTTTTATTGTTAGTTTAAATTCATGCTCCTGGCATTAACGATGTTTTATTTTCTTCAATAAATTTTTCCATATTGACATTTAGTTCTTTATATAACCCTTAACAAGAAGTGGCATTCCACTTACGTATATGAGGGTTAATTGATCTTTGGTGAATTTTTGTTCGGACTGAACTAAATATTTTTCCAATACATACGAAATTGCTCTTGTATTCGTGATATTTTCACTGCACGTAACTGCCATATAACCCTGACTACCCTTGGACTTTGATTATATTTTTAAAAGAAATTGGTCTGTTTATTTTCATTTTCCCCATTCACGATACAGTTGTGTACGTGAATCGTAAATCCACACGATCGTGGCATTTTATTCTACATATATAATGAAATTTGCCTCTGTATAGCAAAATAAATAGTGCCTTTGTTTAGAGATTAAGTGACGATTTGACAAGTATATGTTATGTTCATCAATTAACATCAACATTTATGCTTTATGTATGTATTGACCATATAACATCCAAAATAAGCTCAATAACTGTAAATTGCATATCCTGATATATTTTGAAGTTTCCAAAATATTTACTTAAAGTTTTAGTTGTTCTCTCGTTACAGACCTCAACGGTGGACAGTATGATATGCAAGTTAGGCATCTCTCATTAGGTATGATACAGGATTGTTTCTATTTCATGAAAGTTCATCACTAGCTAGCTGTTTCTTTCTCTCTTATATGAATCAAGTGGATATAGTAGAAAACGTTGTATTTGACAAGAACACTGACGATTTGAATACTTCGTTAAAACTGTAACCGTCTTAAAAAGACAGTTTCACGCATTAAATGTGCTATTACTATAAAAGACAAAAATACAGAGAGGAAATCCTGAAGTACTATTTTTAGCAGACATTTTTTTAAAGCAAAAACCGTTTATTTGAGTTTTGATTCCCTCCATTTTGTTACAATGTGGTTAAGTGCTACCTTACTACATGGAGAAAATAAAGTTCTTAAATTTTACAATAATTTAGAACAGTGACTGTTTTAAGTTTATCTTTACATAACATGCTGCAAACGGTCTGTTTTGTCAAAATAAATGATTTATTTCCATAAGACAGTGGAAGAATTTTTTAAATACTTTTTTTCACATTTCTTGCACAAATTGATGCAGTGGACATTTTTTTTGGTCGGACGTAGACTCCACAAATAGGTCCAATTCACCAGACTTAAAACCGTAACATCTATCAACAAAGGATTTTATTGATTGTAAGTTTACCTATTGTAATTTTACCTATTGTAAGTTTACTTATTAGGATTCTATATTTTATTAATTTTTTTTCCATTTGAACGTGACTTCTGTGGTTTTGGCAACGCTGCGCGCAAATTTTGATAACCACGTAATTTCTATTAGGAATTAACACTTGTTGATGTCCGATTTATCCTTGGATTTAAAACTTTAAAAATTTAGATTGTACACATAATGCTTCAAATTGTGTATTTTGTCAAATTAATGAATGTGTTTGTGAGAAAAATAAGGGACATTTATTTTCGTTAACACATACCTTGATAATTGGAAGAATGGCTGCAACACAACAGAACCTTCCAACAGGCTTCATAGCGTAACATCATTAAAGAATGGATTTTAATGACAACACGTATTTATGTAAAGGTTTCGGCGGCTTTTAAATTTTTTTAATTTCTGTATTCAAAAGTGAATTTTTTTGTGATGGCAGATTGCAATCCATTTTGGTGAGAGACCCTAAACCCTAATTCCGGTTGTCACTTAATTTCAGTTTACAATTGATACTAATCAATGCCTGATTTCTCCATCAGTTTCATACTTTAACAATTTTATCACAAGAATTTATGTTGAAATATTGTCTTTGAGTATAACAGGTATATTATATGGTTAGGGTGATACAGAATATCGAATAGCAACATGTCACGTGAGTTCAGTCATTGACAACTTACGTGATTCATGTTGAAAACTAATTATAAAAATGTTAATACTTGAAGCCTGCTTATTGTTGTTGGGGTTTGTTTTATGCATTCTGGACGGTTCGTTTTAACTGATTACATAAATGTATTATAAAGGGTCAACAGTGTTGAAACATTTAAAGATCTGTCCATTCTGAGAGATGTATAATAATTGAGCACTTTGTAATTCCAGTGAATAATTGAAATAAACACATCCACCCCAATTAAAAACTGAAGACAACAAAGTAAGACTGATTCCACTTGAGATGTTTAGTTAGCATTGAGTAATTTTAAAGTTAACAACAGTATTATGAAAACTAGGACACAATAATAGATTCAGTATCTAGATCTGTTTTCCTTTTCAAAATAATCAAAGTTGTCACAAATTTAGGAATTTGTAAGTAAAAACTAATCTCCTAGACATAGATACAAATAAACATGTTTGCATCCAAAAATAATGATCGGAATATTGAATATATATTCAATGAAAAATATTAGCTATGTATTATGCTGTTTAAAAAAAAAATGTCACCAGTGAGGTAGACCATTAACTTGATTTTGGACAAAGGTTAAGTACAAAATATAGATATAAATAACATGAAATCGTTCAGAAAAGACAACAACAAAAATTAAAAAAAAGATATACATAAAATAACATCTCATTATGAAATACAAAATGCAAATGGTAATGAAATCCAATAGCAGTAAAAGATGTCATCCTCATTCTCGCAAAATCCAAATAATGTTTTTCGTTTGTTAAATATGCATATTCGCGTGATAACTACTTTGTATTCTTAAGAATTTCTGTCGTCCTTTCAACACTTCATTCACGGAATGTGTTTTGGACATGACAGTTTAAAAACACATAAAGACCTTGCGGAACGTGTGAACATAAATATGACGAGCTACTGAGCTAGTTTTAATTAATCACATAGATATCCATAACTCAAGAAAGTCATACAAACTAATTAAAAAAAAATTATTAAAAAGTTACAACCAAAAAAGTTTGTAATATTATCAATCATACCTGTTAATTATTTACACGTATTTAATGTTATCACCGTGGTGTTCTTTTTCTTTATTTTTATTTTTTTAATCTGAAGAAAATGGTATTTTCATATTAGACAAGATAAAGTATGTCTATCAAAACTCAGCATTGTTTATAATTTTTCAGACGTCGTTTAAAAGTATCATTTCTGTAGTATAATGGTTTTTATTGGATGGTAGGGTGTGTCGGAAGAAAAAGTAATTTGCTCCGAACACAAGAGGTTATAAATGCTAGCATGTGGTATTTTGCGGACGTCTTAGAAATAGATAATGTGTGAAAAAACAATAACATATTAATTTTTTTTCAAATCTTGAAAAAAGTGTCATTGATTTGCGATATCATTGTTGATCTATTGTTTAAGGTATGACACAAAGAAGGAAGTTATTACTTAATTAAACGTGAATGTTATTAATGTATTCGTATCGTGGGTGATGGTTAGGATTCAGTTTCGTACTTTGTATATGCTTAAGCAATGTAAGCCTGCACTCTTCCTACAGGTCCTGTATATTGCGAAAAATAGTAGATGTAACACGGTGAGATGGGCTTCTGGTGACCGAATGGTCTAAAGCGCTCACCTTTACCGATCACTTCGATCTCACCGCTGTGAGCACGGGCTTGTGTCTCAGGTTCGGCCAATTTGGGCGCATGAGAAAGCTGCCAGTAGCATCCCTTGCGTATGGTGGTTCATACCGGGGTTTTGCTGAGGATTTTCTCCACCATTGTTACTGGCCGCCATATATATCCTATCTTGCGCTGAGAAAAAAGAGAAAAAACACTAAAAGGAAAATATGTCGAGATAAAAACCCTTGGAGACTTTAATGGATGATAGTAGTCTGTGCTCGCTTATAAGTCGAGTCCAACTGCAAACTGTATAATGAGCCGGCAGATATGGGTTTGTTAGTAGCAATCAGTATAACAAATAACATAGACCTTGATCTGCCGGTGCATTATGCGACTGCAGATCAGGGTCTATGTTTTTTGTGGCTGGAATCGACTTCTAAGCGAGTAGAACGGCTTTTAGGCTAAGTATGAACAATTGTTACAAAAGTGGACTGATTAATTACCTCCCTTGACGTTTTGCAGTCGAACGTAAACTTTATCACGTCTGAATTGCGAAAGTAAAGAAACTTTAGTCGCGACATTTAGCTTTATGTGTTGTTTTATACTTTGTTCGAAGTACACAGAATGGTGATAAATTGATCTGAATTTGTGGAAATAGAAAACACCGTAATTTCCATAACTTATTTTCATTTGCAGGGGATACAAGCTACATTTATTATCATCTTGTTTGTTCTCGATAGTAAATAAGCGCTTGCTTATTTATCAGTTATGTTTTATGTCATTTAATTTTCTTGAAAAACTGCATTGATTGAGTTTTGCTTCCCTACAGACGACATTTATTCTTAAAGAAGGACAAATAATTATTCTCAGTTTGGGACAGACTGCGCACATTCATCATAATTCGTCAAATTTATATTTGAGAAATAGTGTGCATGACATTTCATATCGCATTGTAGGTGGTAAGCGTTATAGAAAAGACACACACTGATTTGAAAATAATAATAAAAATAATACCTCTTGTTGAAGTCATCACGAATTCAGTCTCTCGGAGGACCAAAATTCTGCACAAACCATATAATTTAATTGCTAATGTATTTACAATATTCTGATGACTGGGATGATACACCATCATGACTGATAACATGATTTCTAGCCACAATGTTATTGCTAAAGTTCCCTACAGGGAGTTAAATATTTTGTTATAATGCATACGATAACTATTAATTATGTTTTTCCTTCTGTGTGGCAATACATGGAACATCTTCCTTTCCGTCTATACGCACTTAAAAGTCGAATCCAATTGCAAAATGCACAGATTCAAATCAGCATTGGCATATACGGGTCTATACAGTTCGTTGCGAGCAATAAGTAAAACAAACATCATAGACCCTGATCTGCTAAGGAAGTTCAGGCCCAATGTTGCTTACAGTTGGACTCGACTTATAATCTAGTTTAAACAGTAGAAGAATTTCGGTTTATATTTCAATGTATAAATGCAGAAACATTCAAATAAAACATTGATGATACAAAATAGTGGCCGACATACTGAAATTCCATGACTGATATTTATAGATTTTCAATTCTTCTTTGTTAGCTCGTCCACCAAAAAAACAAAAAACAACTCCCTGATTGGTATAGATTTTCAATTCTTCTTTGTTACCTCGTCCAATAAACAAAACCTCCATAACTGATATTTATAGATTTTCAATTCTTTGTCAGCTCGCCCACCAAAAAAACTCCATGATTCATATTTATATATTTTCAATTCTTCTTTGTTAGCTCGTCCACCAAAAAAATTCCATGATTGATATTTATAGATTTTCAATTCTTCTTTGTTAGCTCGTCCACCAAAAAAACTCCATGACTGATATTTATTATTTTCAGATCTTTCTTAGCTTAGTCTAATATTTTTTCCTAAAATATATATTCAAGCAGAATTTACTTTCCCTTTTATTACTTTCTGTTCTATATATGTGCCACGCCATGCTGTTTGTAGTTGAAATAAACTGAATTTTTATTTTGTACCTAAATTATTATTCCAACCATCTCCCCCGTGTCCATCTATTCATCTATTTATTCATTAATTCATATTTTCACATGTTCCTAATGTTGACATCCAAATCATTTTTATTTCTGGGCAAATATTTCACCCCAAAATAAAATTGATGATAAGCCGATTCCTTCCGAATTACAGATGCTCCCATTACTAGATTATCAGGAAATTTTTCATGCGACTGACGTACTTTACCTTCAAAATTGTAAAGAATTTTGTGACAGCATCAAAACTCTTTGAAAGTAAAGTTATTACTCCTGCACCTAAGTTTTGATCGTCATTTATGAGCATGTTTTCTAACAATAAACCTAGCGCCTGCGAGTAGTTCCTACCATCTTAAGACCGCTGTAAAACGTGCGACTTTGGCGCAAAGTTAAAAGGTTGAACTAGTATGCCGCAGAACGATTCTTTTTGGTTGCAAGATGGTTAATCCAGAGTACGAAAAAATATCATCAAGGGAATCAGAAAATGTATGTAAATAGAACGAAAAAAAACTCACTTCAGACAAAACCTTCTCACAAAATTTTATATATCTGTGACCATGATACCCAAGGTCAAAGTGGAGAATAAAAGTGTCGTAGAATTAATTGTCTTTGTTTCTCAATGATTCACCTGAAAGGTGAAGATATTTACATAAAGGGGTTGAGGAAATGTAGGAATTTTAAAGTAACGTACATAACCACAACATAATGCAAATTTTGTCTGACAGTGACGTTGAATCCTAGGTCAAAAGAACCAATGAGTATGTCAGATAATAAATTTCCGTGGCTTACTACTCATGTATCCAATGGATAAAGGAAGTCCATCAAATGGTTTAGGAAATGTACGCAAATGAAAATTTCTCTACCAAACTCTTAAAAAAAGTTATTCAGGACGGTGGAATTAACACAAGATAACATAAACCATTGAGCGTATTGTTGACTAATTTTCAAAGTTTCGTAATAATTCATGTCATATATGATGCTACACCCTCAGGTAGTTTAGGAAACATGCATGTGAAAACTTTATCTAAAACTTTAACAATTTATTGTCGACGATGACGACAGCCGTCGTTTACTCCCTCGTTGCCCACTAAACTGGGCTCATCTGCAATAAACATTACTTTTCTTGACGTACATAGTAGCTACATTTTTTCCTGTGATTTACGTATTTTAAATCTGCTTTCCTGGATCAAATTTAATATTATTTCATAAGCTCATTCTTAATCGCTCCTTATTTTATAAATATAAGGGTCTCCTTACTGTATAAATATAAGGGCCTCCTTACTGTATAAATATCAGTGTCTCCTTGCTGTATAAATATAACGGTCTCCTTACTGTATAAATACCAGTGTCTCCTTGCTGTATAAATATAACGGTCTCCTTACTGTATACATATAAGGGTATCCTTACTGTATAAATATAAGGGTCACCTTATTGTATAAATATAAGGGTCTCCTTACTGTATAAATATAAGGGTCTCCTTACTGTATACATATAAGGGTCTCCTTACTGTATAAATATAAGGGTCTCCTTACTGTATAAATATAAGGTTCTTGACAAATAAATACAGCTTGATTGTTCAGTGAGGAGACGTGTTCATTAACCTATGTTTGCGGACTTAAAACAGTAATTATTTTACTCTATATGTTCTGGTTTTGACAAGGTAGAGCGCATTTATTGATATGTGGTTGACTCCAAATATTCGCATTGTTTAATATTTGTTTCCTTTTTATCTAGTCAAGTCTATAATTTTCAATTAAACATATTTAGGTGAGGTACTTCAATTATTCAAATTGTCTGCAAACCACCATAAATCATTGATCTGCGTCAATACTCGGAGAATATTTCGGAAGGTATTTCAGGCTTTTATTAAACATGAAGATGTATTCGAAATCCATGTGTGTGTGTGTGTGTGCGTGTGCGTGTGCGTGCGTGTGTATATTTGTGGGTGTCATTTGGATTTTTGGCGTAGTTTTAATAATGTTCCAGTCATATCGCTACGATGACTGTAGTGTGGCAGTTTGTAGCGAGGTCTAGCACTGGAGAATCATGCCTCAGACATGTACAATAATATCCCACCAAGTCACATTATCCTGACACCAGGCCGACCAGTCCTAACACTAACCTCTTAATGCTGAGCGCCAAGCGATCAAATCCATATGAAAAAAGGACACCTGGCTGGCTAAGGTGCAGGGTCTAGTTTCGTAAATTGGCCCCTGACAAATTTCTTAACTTAAGGTTACGGTGTGACTTTGTCAGCTATTATTGTTTACTATTTATATGGATACATTTGTGAACTAGGTGTTTCGGGCTTGTGTTCTTGAAATTGATGTCAGGCATGTACACCTTCCATCGTTGCTCTGCAATATGTTGACAGTGAAATACCAATAGTCGGCTAGGAAGAAGAGCTAGCCTCCCATAACAGTAGACACGTGGATTCAAGGCAAGTAGAGTATCTCAAAACGGCTTGGATGACAACTATTCTGAATTGCATCAAACTATTTAGTAGACAATGTTTTTCAAAATTTTCATCCAGGGAAAGGGCTTGCGTTTGCACTGTGAGCACCACATGCTGTCAAAAATGGCCTTTGGATGTGAAAAATGCATTTATAAAATAGGGGTTGGGTGCATAAACTTCTTCTGCAATGAACTGCCATTGTCTGGTCAAGTGAATACTATTCTTCTGCTTTGTTTTAATATAGGTATCTAAAAATATTGACCTTTTTGACCTCACTTGTGTATTTGATTTTTTATGATTTTTTATACTAGGTCGCTGATTGCGGCATTAAATTTGTACATAAAAATGACCCCTGCCCCTCTTAAGTGACATTATGACATACCGGTGCTGATCTAAATTATTGTCTATTGTTTCATGTCGGTGTAGGCGGGGTGATTTCTGTTTACAGCAGTTCCAGTTCGGTGACGAGGTGTTACTTGTAGTCCAGTGGAATATTCATATTGTTTACATGTGAGGTTCTTTTTACAACACTAACACGGTTTTGTCTTGCGTGCGTATTTTTGAGACTATGTTGTCTTCTGAAATTTCATTGTTTTTTTTGCACCTCGCTGCTCAATGCGATTAAATTAAAATGATCTGCTGGAAATGCTGAAAACAAGTGTAATACCTGTCGTGTTGTTATGAATATAATGTTCAGTACCCATGAAAGGGAGGAAAATTGCGATTGTGATACTTTGTCCAGTTACCATATATACTCATAGACAGGATAGACAACTTACTCTTTGAATTCAATTGTCGGAGTTGTTTCCCTTTATATTTCTGCGTACATTTGTACTCGGTTATTGTAAAGCCATAGCATCTAAAGTATCATAAGTAATAATGTCAATTTAATCATCTGATAACGACTTATGAAAAATCCGCACCAGAAACAAGTCTTATTGCAGTCTGGAATTTCCACCTACATACCCATTTGACCAATCAACTTGCTGCTTTCGACTGCGTGATCATTTTTTAACTTACGTCTTGCAGAGATGGAGTACTCGTGTTTCGGTCACAATTGCACACTCATCGCGCAGGCACATGATTTGCAACTGTCATGGAATGACAGATACCTCTGTGTCGCAATACCAAATATTGCATAGTAGCGTTTTCTTGGGTCTTTAATGTAATGACCTTTTCCCAATCAAAAGAGGAACAATTGTGGGGTTCTGGGCACCATACTAGATTCCACACAACAATTTCTTGCCATCCCATTCTCATTCAGTCTTCAAAATTGAATACATGATGGTTTACACATAAGCTGAAGACACTGCTCCATCTTGCAATGTTTAATAGGAAATGAAGACTATTCTTATAACCAGTAATTAGTTTTATTTTCACACATTCACTAAATGTCTGTCAACAGATGAACACATTACATTGCGAAGCAAAAAGATCTGAATAACCTAGCTTTGACAGAACACAAACATACTGGTTCGAGCTCACAAAAATGTGTATTGTCTCATAATATCTTCATCATCTGACCGACTGGATTTTAAACTATATTTAAATACTTTTAATTGTTGACATATCCAAGAGCGCATTAAAAATGTTTGACAATAGTTCTGCGTTATTGTGAATATACATGACAAACGCATTGGGGACGTTTGACAATAGTTCTGCATTATTGTGAATATACATGACAAGTGCATAGCTCTATCCATCTATCTCAAACATGTGCAACTTCCTCCAGAACATGGACCGGAAAAGCGATTGTTAAAGACGCACCTTATGATGTAAGTTAGCAGATTAAACCAGTTCGCGAACCGGACGCGGCCTGTTGGCCGTTGTTTGCACATGTCTGACCTTATCTTTCTCTGCACCTACCTATGAATGTATTACGTATGCCGTCATCTATGTATGCACCACAGTATACTCGCTGGATAATTGTACCATTTGAAACAAATCATGAACGCATGAACATTTCAGCACATATGTTGGGATTTACAAAACCATTTTACAATTTCCTGAAAAACAATTTGAAAACAAACATTTTTGATAAACAAGATTCCAGTTGATTCACTGAAATGAGGCACAAAGGAGAGGTTATATACATAATAATTTATTTATCTAGGTACGAAACTATCCACTGGGGACTAATATACATAGCTACTATAACAGCCTTTTATCCCATGTTAAAACGTTTCTACGTGAACGAGGGTTGTATTAATGCGATGATGTAGCTGAGAATTAAAAGTTTTTACGTGAGCATCAATGAATTTAAGAAAGTTGCAAATCGTTTATTACACATTCAATATAAGAGTGACGTTAAACCCATGTCTAATTCCCGAAAGACACTGTTATCGTTTTGTAATCGCAATCGGGCTCTATTTCACTACCAGGTTCATGTGATTGGAGCGCAACACACAATCATAGAAAAAACTATTATTGGGCATCATGTTAAATGAATAATTTTGGAACTAGTTTATGTCAGTAAATATTAGAATAGGATACGAATACGGATGTACGAGGCAGACAATATTGTCGACAAAACACATGCTTAAAGATGAAGGACTGTATTAATTAAAAGTACAGAATAGCGGCGGACATGGAAAGCAAGGAAGATAATTATCGAGAAATCCTAACATAGTGACAGTTTAGGAGACATAATAAAAATGTATGCTTGGTAACATTTTATTTTTATTTTTATATCATTTAAAAAGAAAAGTGACAGCAATATTAGCTTAACTATTCATAAATGATAGGCAATTACAGCCATGTAAGTAACAAAATGTTGCTTTATGGTAGATAAATCTTAGAAGATTTCAGAGTAATGTTAAATGGGCCAGGATAAAATTCAGGTCAATTTAAGTCAAGAAGTCCATTCCTGAAGAAAGGGAATTAGGAAGATAGATATATGTTTAAAATAGGAGAAAAAGTGATACCAAAAGTGAAAGGGCAAGCAGTTGAGATCCTGAGCAAATGATGACGCAGACATGCCAAAGACTGGATGATATACATAGACCAGAGTGGAATAACAGCTTAGTACAAGACATCGTGTTATCAGCATGAGTATTCTAACAGAAAACATTTGGCCTCGTCTGGTATATTAAGTCCCAGTAAGCTTTAGCTACTGCTTTCCTCGATGACAGATGGGTTCAATATGACCATGACCAGGCGGGTGATGTTTTTGAAAGCCATGGCAGATCCGAACATGATAGAAGCAGCAGTAGAGGTACCGATAGGTAGAACGTGTTTGACAGCAAGTACATTGAAGAGGTATCATCCCGACTGAGATAAGTGACACGGTAGTGTTAGGACTGTTAGGGTTCTTTCAGTCATAACGTATTCTGTGTTTGTCTTTTACTGGCGTGTACAATATCGGCAGTAAGCTTTAGTTACCACTGTCATCAGTGACAGAGTAGTTGAAGGTGACTAAGGCCAGGAAGGTGATGATGTTGAAAGACAGTACACACGAGAAGGTGAGAGAAGCAACAGTGGACTGTTGGAAAGTGGGTGACAGCAAAGTAAGTTGAAATACAGAATTTAAAATTGTGACGGTGACATCTTAGGCCACAGGAAGGTTGGAACTGGGACGTCTGAAAAGAACTAGATGGCCAGCAGCAAACACCAAAGATAAGCGTGTCATGGTGCAGAAAGAAGCTCGTCTTGCAGAAGAGGAAGCTGGGCACGTTGAAGCTGTCAATAATAAGAATCGGGGTGGGGTGGTGGTGGGGGGATTGGCTACATGGGAAGCTGCGAGGACCAAAGAATTGTCACGGGGCGACATCTGGGGAATTGATGCCCATCAAATCAGCTTCTTCTTACCTTCAGTGTATGATTTCCTTCCTACACCAACAAACCGCAAGACATGGGGACTAACTGATAACCCAAACTGTAAATTTTGTGGCGTTTTGCGAGATTCACATTGAAGAGTTAGAGAACATGTGTCATCCTGAAAGGTAGCTCCCACAGGTGGTCGGTATCGTTGGCACCATGACCAAGTGTTGCTGAGATTGATGCCAAAATGGATATAGCCAGAAGAAAGAATCATCAAAAGAAAAGCGGTCCCATCATTATCAGCTTTGTGACTAAAGCACGAGGCTTGTTGATAATGGTGCATAATTGGGAAATGCAGGCATATGTTAAAGTTCAGCTGACGTTCCCAACCGATATCTATATATCTGTAACACGAACGTCAGACATGACATTATAATGTGGTCGCGAAGTACTCAACAGGTGATTTTGTTGGAACTGAGAGTGCCATCGGATGGTTGAATGGAGGAGACCAACGAGAGGACATTGACCAAATATCAGCAACCCATCCATGAATGCCAGCAGAATGGATGGAAGGCCTGTAATCTACCGGTGGATAAAAGATGCCGTGAATTTTGAGGTACCTTGAGAGTCAGGACCTAGCCGCAGGAATTTAGCCACCAAGATTGGCAAAGAGACCGAAGAAGCCTCACGTTGGTTTTGGCGGAAAAGAGTGAATTCAGTTCCGGGCTACGTCTAGCAAACGTTGTCGGTGTAACCTTGGAAGGCGTTGTGGCTCAGCGCCGAAACGCTTAGTGAAAGGGGATTCCCAAGGATGATTGAACCGGTTGCAGTGTTGAACTGTATTCATTTTATATATATAATATATAATTTACTAAAACTCAGATTCAGAAATTAGGGAGCAAATTCATCAAAGTAAAGATTTATATATACTATTGATTGTCTTATCTTGAAGAAGGTGGGAGGAAACATCCCATTCAGAGTTGTTTTAGAAACCTGTTGATTTGTTCTTGAAAGGCAATGCCAACGAATTGGAATTAAAACTAAATTCCATTATATAAACACAATAACGGGAAGGAAATACTAGTATAGAAAGCAAAGAATTATTCTCTTTTAATATAATTCTTTTTATACAGCGTAGTCTTTGATGCATTTCTTGCCTCAGTGTGAGATACATAACTAATAAAATTGCCTTTGGAAGCATGTATGCACAATCTGATTATGAAATTGAGGAAAAGTGTTTCTTTTTACAATAGCTGTTTACGAAATTCTGTTATTTTGTCACACAGGACACTAATGCACAAGGAAGTAAAATTGCATAATACCAGATTTCATACAGCGAAAAATAGAAAGCTCACGATTTAACAAAGGTTCCTTTTCGGAGAATCGTGTCTTTTGTATTACGTATGTGTAATTAATGCTCTGTTGTGCCTTGTTTTTGGTTTCCAATCTGCCTTAATGTCATGTGGGCGTTTTAACTGAATTAACAATGAGACCAGATTGTTTCTTTTATGGGAAATATATATGACATTTATTAACCCTATTACAAAGATTTTGATAGAAGTTAAGTACTGGTTCATGAAACCTGCCGCTCAAATATACCTGTTAAATATATGAAATTATCTTTCCTCATCTCACTAAAATCATTTATAACATTTCCTTGTTTATTACTGAAACTCTAATTTAGAAAACCAGAGAGCCAATTCCTGAAAGTTTGATCATGATGTCTCTTGTACTGCCAAGAGCAAAGTATGCTGTAATCTGCGACTCTTGCGGAGAATGGACGTAAATTATGTTCCAGGAACACGATATATATTGAGATGGAACGTTACAATACAATTCAGTTTCCAAACGTTTTGAGCCAGTCAGCTCTTAGTATATTACACAACTTACATATTCAAAAACGAATAATAAATACAACGCCAAAAATGCCTTGGACTACTATATGTCTGAAGACATGGGGAATCTACAAACTGGGTAGAGTAAAAAGGAACAAGAACTAATTAAAAAAGATCTTAAAAAAGGAAACAAATTGTAATACTAGCCAACCCCTTTAGCTGCTAGAATACCATTTTTTTTATTGCCATGGCAACAAATGCAATCCAAATTTCTGACTTAAAAGTGTACTGTCTTTGTTCATCATTCATCTTACTACGTACTATTTAACTCTGACAAATTAATTCAAGCTTAATGGAAAAATGTCTGTGCCAATACAAGTTTTGGATACTGTAAATTAATCAGATGAAAACTTGCTTTGAGCCTGACAATGTGGCTGCACACGCGGATTGAAGATACATTACAGGAATCTAAGTGCATTATTATTGACAAAATTTACATTTCTCGTATGAATTGTTATACTATTCCTAATGCATTCTCGTAAGCGAGTTGTATTATGGCTACGTAGATTGTTTACAATATGATGGTATTGACAACTTTCAGTACTTTCAGGAAATTTCTTTGGCTTTACAAGAATGCAAATGGTGTGTTATATCGTGTGTACTATATATATATATATATATATATATATATATATATATATATATATATATATATATATATATATATATATATATATATATATATATATATATATATATAATACATTCCCATTCAAATGAATGGAAATGTGCCCTTCATTTGAATAATTTTATATCTTAATGATATAAAATCTCATTGGAGTAAACACCTACACCTTACCTTTATATACTATTGTATCACTCACGACAAAAGGTTGACGACCAAGTAATGGATGTAATGTTAAGAAAATGCAGCAACTATGCGCTTTCCGCTTTCCGCGTGGAACATAGCATGTCTATGCTTTATCGCCAACATTTAGAGTCATTACAGACTTGTTCTAGCTGGTTAACCGCGGTCACTCACATTGATGACATTTTATAAAATAGGACATTAAGCGACAATATAGAATGTTTGGATGTATCAACACCTGACAAACCTCTTTAAAGTGGACACAGAAAACGATTAGTCAAATTTTCACAAGGAAATAATCGTAGACGTCACATTAGTTAGGGACTATTTTTACTAGACTTCTCACATGTTTATAGACTGGGATATTTACATTTTACATGAACATGATTAAATAATTGTATAGCACTGGTTCACACCTAAAATGAAAAGAAAATTAATAGATCAGATCACAAACTTGGAAAAAAGCTGGCTTTTATTTTAGTTCATTAGGACTGTCTTGTAACTTTTCGTTATCTAAAGCGAAAGCGAGTCGATCATAGGTCCAAACTAATGTAACCATTTAAGTTCGATTTTCGTAATAGTTCCTCATTTGGGTAAAGCTTTTCCCTGCTGTCGATTTTCGTCAGATTCACAGTGTAATTGGGCTGAACTGTACATAGGAAATATGATATCAGATAGATGTCGTGGTACTTCAGTGCACCATATGGACACCTGTGGTTGTTTAGCTATAACTGTTGAATTACATTTGGAGTTCCTAGCCTTACGTCTCGTGGATCTAAAGTGTGGGTAATTTCAAGTGTGTAATTGAATTATTGTAGCAACGATTTGATGTAGGAAATCTATTGTCCAAAATATCCCCAAGACAGGGATGAAATCCTGTCTCCGGGGATCCTCATTTGCATCAAATCCTCCTGTTCCATGAGACGAAGAGTATGGGCCTTTAAATACAATTAAGTGCCAACGTTAAAATTTCACAATTCACAAATGTGAACTGGAGACATATTAATTAAATTGCAATAATTAGAATGCATTAATTAGACTGCATTCATTAGACTGCATTAGATGTCATAAAACATAACAATACTATTTACCATTTTGAGGTTTAACTTGAGTCGATAATGACATATATCAGGATAATCGCTAACAACATCAGTGTTGCCAACTTTTAGACTGATGAATGATTATGTTATACTTTGGTGTTTCTTTTTAAACAATGATTCTATCGGAGCTAATTCAGTTAACTGAATTCACATAAACCGCGAAGTCTAAGTGAGGTTTTGACAACTCGTTTCTATGTTTCTCGATGCGTTTTAAACATATTTCGAAATGGTTATAACATCTTCAAGCTGCAATATTAATAAAGCCGAAAATTATGGAAATTTATTTGTTTCGAATGTGAAAACAATACATTTGTCATGCGTTATAGTATTGAAAGTTTTGTTGAGGTCAATAGGGAGAACGAAAAAGGTATTACTTTCAATCTCAATAACTGAAACTGATCTGTAAGCCTCTGGTTTTGTCAAAGCAAAGAAGAACATTATTTTGATGCTTGTGATGCACAAATGAATGTTTCTATTCAATTATATATTATTCTTGCAAACAGCTATTTAAGAAAATATTTAATCCCTCCTAACTAACAAATAAATACGTATTACTTTCAAATAACGATATCATTGTTTTATCATTAAATTAAAGCCAAATAGTCTAGAATGTATCACACTATTACTCATGTAGAGGTAATTATGATGTAATAAATGACTGATAAAGAATATTATTTGATCCATCTGTTGATGGTCCCTGTTGTAAATGCTAATACCTAATATTAATCGCATTATGGACGCATTATGGACGCTATATGTATAAGATCACAATATAATAAACTGAATAATGGTGAACTCAACATTAAACCTACACCTTACACAGGAAAGCAAGAAAAATTCAATAGAAAAGGGTTATAGAAATGACATAGATTCACATTGGCAGTTATATATTCTTAATATGCATGCAGACGGGAAGGATAATAAAGAATATAAATAAAATGTGACAGTGGCATATATTTTCACCAAGTTTAAAGGTCTGAGAAAGTAACGATGAATAAGAGGATGATATTGATATACACATGAATTTCACAGTGTGTTCGAATAATAAAAACACCAAAAAATAGTTTGATGAAGAGAAATGTTTCTACAACCTCATGGTTAAATATTTGCTGCAAAACGAAATAATCAAATGTTTCTATCTAGACTTAAAATAAGGTCTTTGTGGTAGAAATATTTAACAAATATTTAGTAAATTAAGCTATAACAATTACTTGCACAAGACAAGACAAGAACATGGTTAGATGCATTATCTATGTTGATCAAGGTATGTAGTAACGCTGTTCAAAGATAAAAAGGCACGGCCCAAGAGGACACACGCAAGAATCAGATATCGACGTTTCAAAAATATAAATCTGTTTGTGTCGACAAGCGTACCATTTAGGCTGTAAAGAGGAATTTTCAAAATTAGACAGCAATAGTAGGTGACCTGTATATCTGCAATTGGAATACGTAAAATGAGAGGTATTTTAAGACGATCTGCTGTCTGGCTTACACGCTTATTAGTTGAAGTTGATCAGACTTTACAAAAGAAAGTCGAAGTGTAAATAAATGTCCTTGTGAAATGAAATATACATGAAGTTTTGTTAAATAATTCTGAACTCAAACTTTTATGCTAATAAAATAATTAGAAGACGTAAAACTGGTCATTTCAAAAGTACCATAAAGAGAATTATGATGAAGGACAGATATTGTGACACTTTGAGTGACGGAATTATTACCTTGAAACATTGTTCAGACACTTTCTGATATTGCAACATAATTTTGTATGACAATGAATTTCAGATTCTCACCAATAACGGAATGATTTATCCACAGATATTTGCAAATGGATACTGATATATTTGGAACAAAATTTGCAGTATCAATATTCAAAATAAGAATAAATATTTTTCCTTCTGTGCTGTTGAATCTATGTTAAACCCACCAGAAATAAAAGAAAAGAATCTTTTAGCAAGTGAAGGTAAAACTTCGCAATTTTTAAAAAAATCTTTCCAAAACAATTGTTCTACCTGTTTAATATTTCATCACAAGAACTTTATTCACAAGAGTGTTTTTTTTTTTTTTGCTTAGGTGGCGCTATACAGTTTCGCATTTTGCATTAGGATTTTAAAGAAAAAGAATTTCCCCGGCTTTCCTCACTGGTTATACTGGCTATTTAAAAAAGACCTTGTATATCTTAGGTATAATTAAAAGAACCTTTAATTCCCTTTATTTTGGTGTATGATTGATGGGTGTACTATGGGTTATAGAGCATACAGCTTGGCCTTGCTTCAAATGTGCACCTTTCAAAAAAGTGCTAGCTCTACTTGGTCATTTTCACTTCCTGAATTTCAGAGGTAAATTGTATAAAAAAGAGCCGATAACTTTTTTTTACATTTTATGTGTTTGGTAATTCATTCATTGCACTTTCAGAAGCTGGTATTGTCTAGTCTGGCAAAATTCATTTTCCCTATCTTAATAGCTGCTATGTATAGTGTACTTTAGACTAATTCAGGCTGATTTTTTAACACAAGGGAGCAGTCATTTCATTTAGCAGTGTGCTTAAATCATGTAAAATTTCCAAAAGTACAATTTGCAAAGAAATATCATCCACATTAAATTACTGTAGCATATAGGTATGCCAACATTCTCTCCATTGTGCATGTTTTAAATGCAAACTACTTCACCTTACATACGTCACTCTCTCTAAAGTACATATTAATTGATGAGCGCCCCCTTACAAAGATAGGTAAAGAGTAAAACGTTGTTGTTGTTGTTGTGGGGTTTAACGCCATTTTTCAGCACACGATAGGCTATACATGGCGGCCAGTATTAATGGTGGAGGAAGAACCCGGGAAAACCCTGGAAAGAACCACTGACCTACGAGAAGCTACCGGCAAGCTTTCTCACATACCCACACTGGCTGAATCCGAGACTCGAACCTGCACAGACAGAGGTGAGATGGAAGTGATCCGTAACGGAGAGCGCTTTAGACCAGTCGGCCACTCACGAAACCTGAAGAAAAAACAATTGTTAGAAAAATGTCAACGATTGACCCATTGATCAACAATATACAATAAATGAAATTAAGTGTACTTCTTTTTCATGCGTACCCTGAACAATGATCATATTAACAACATAAAAATTGCATGCAGTCTACAGATATAAATTGTATACTTTATCATAGGGTATCACACTATTTAAATGTATTGAAATATTATTATGGAACAGTATTCGTTTTACATTAGGTTGACGATATTCAGAGCTCAAATGTGCCTTTTGAGCAAAACATCTTGACGCTGGTTCGTATCAACCAAACCAAAATATTCTTGTACGTTTCTGATGCACACAGTTACATATTTATATAATAAGCATAAACTAGCTTGCAGGTTACATTATATTTAATTCATTATTGGATGAAAAAGAAAGAAACATCAGACAACAATGAAGTAGAAGGACTGTAACAGAATTGGGAAGTTAATATATTAAGCTCTGGGATATCTTTGTAATATTTGAACAGTGTAATGCACACTCACCCAACACACACATGCATACATTGCGTAATTTATTTATTTCCTGCACCAGAGATAATAACTATTCAACAATATTGTTGAAAGAAACATAGAATATAGAAACATTTCATCCGTTGCCTCTTTTCAATCCTGGTTATTGACTCCATAATCAATCGGGTTTTTCATTGTGCTTTTAAAGTTTGATGCATAGAGACGGTAGTGGGAAAAGAACTTGGGCTGCTACACTGAAACCAAAATGGATTAAAATCAGACAGACAGACGGAAATAGTTGTGACATCAATGATAGGTGTATAAAAAAAACATACTGAACTTCTATGATTTATCCTTTCCCAAGATTTTAAGCACATACCTTGAGTGGTGTCAGAGGAGTGTTGCAATAATCGTGATTGGTACACTCCAGTGAGTTGTATTTCTCATAACCATGAAGTGTTAATGATCACGTCTTCGCTCAGTGAAAAACAAATATTAATTATTGCTACAACCACATACATACACATAGATACAAAAACATACACAAATACACACTCATATATAAATGTATAAATGTTACATCTTAACGAAAACTGTGTCTGCACCTATTTCAGCTTTACTCAAGTATTTTGTCGTAAACATTTATTCCAAATCATGCAATTATTTGTTCGAACGTTTCACCATTTTGAATATTTAGTCAGTACTACGCTTTAACACACAAGTATTGTTAATAATTAATCAGTTTCCAATTAACGTCTCCGTCTCCATAAATTAATATATCGTTATATTTATCTCGATTTAAAATATACTAAAAGACTAAATGTTTTATCGTTATGGACCTAATTCATATCAGTAATAGATGCATCCTAATTCATTCTAATGCATCCTCTCATACTGCTTTTCTCACTTACTTGCATTTTTGAAAATACCTTCATCATTTTCTTCGGTTTTATTATTTAAGTCATTCTGTAAATTTTCACTTTGGGATAGAACAGTACCTTTATATAGCAGATATTTCTTTTTTTTCCCATGCTACTGTCTTCTCTGTTCAACAGCAAGTAATTAATGCTCTACAATTAACAATTCTCTTGCTTCTTTGTCCTTCAGCTTGCATTTGCGTATTAAATTTCTGTTTAAAGAAGTTATGTATATAACTAAACTTCCTCTTGTTAGTTTTAGCGACTCTTAAATTTGGTTACGCTTTCAGTACTTCTGAAGAAGAAATTGTGTTGTCATCTTATTCCAGACTTCTTTTTATATTTTTCAAATTATTATCTTCCAAAGTCTTATTTATCGGAGTATCAACACGTCGTTGGACAAAATATCTAATAGCTCTTCATTTAATTTTTCTGGTTAACTTAAATTTGTGGAATGACTTTATCTAAGACTTAGTCATTGTTTATTGTTTGACCTATGTCCTACATATTTCTCCTCATTTTTCTTTGCGAATTGTTTTAAAGGAGTCTCTTTCATTCATTTAACCTGAAAAACATATCCTACCAATATACCCAAAATATCTGCTATTTTTCCGTTTTCATCTTAAATGCTGATATTTAATATGTTTATGTAACAATTGTGTAACTGTTTGTAATTACCATTCTTATTGTTGTATGAAACATAAAATTCACGAGAAATATGTATAGCATATATAACAAACACGAATAATATTCATCAGAATAATGATTGGTGTTAATGATCTGATCGAAGGAAATCTGTAAATTGTCAGATTTAAAACCCACAGAATAAACGAAATCTGTCTGATGCATTATAACTCTGGGTTTTAAATTGTGACAATGTTTTGATATAATGTGCCACGCACACTGTGTAACAATTACTCAAAAGCAACGAGAACTGTAAAATTTTATTGCAAGAATCATTATCAATATTTCTTCATTTTTGTTTTTATAGTTGTTATTCCGCATCTGACTTGTTCGTGTATATTTTAAAATATTGCAATAATCTAAAACAAATGCATATTCTCTTTAATAAAAGGACATTCCACTATTTATATTGCCCATTTAATTAGGAAAATTGATTTCCTTATCATTTGATTATTCTATCATAATATAACCTTCCATGTATGCAAGAGAAATTTATGTTGAAACATTTGCAGATTTCCGTTTGGTGTACGATTCTCCCAACTGTCCTTCTACTATTTTCACTCTTCAAGAAAGTCCTTGTTTCTCTTCAATAAATTTATTCTGTGTCGTTTATTTTCTTGCTGACTGCATTCCATTCTCCATTTCCTTGTTTCTGTTGTATACCAATAACCATGAATTTAAGTTCCTCATGATTGTTTTAAATATAGGTTATTACCTTTCTTATCATATCTTCGGTGTTATTTAACTTACGGATGGCAGATGTTATTGTCTCAATGGAGTTTGCAACCTTGCGTTCTGTCAGTCATCCTGAAAATTATAGCTGCGAACCACAGTGATGCTATGACCAGAGGAAAATTTAAACCTATATAGATTTCTTCGATATCTTGTTATTGTATATACCTTTTCACGTGTAAAAAACCTTAAACTTTTGGGGAAGCAGCGCTTTCCATGCATGCTTTACCAGATGACTTTATCAGTTCCCGGAGTCGTCGCTCCATCACTGTTTTAAACTCCGTCATGGTAATCATTTGACCTTCGATGGCCACCAAGTAGAGCTTGGCAACGGTGCCGAGACTACTTCGACAGACCGCGAGAATTTCCAAATATTCACGAATGTAAAAGTAATGAAACTGTTTCGCCGGCGTCGCCAGTCAAACCGGTTACTAGAGATATGATCCCGAAAACAACTGAGTTTGGATAGCCGATAGTTGTCGCTGCAGCAAGTCCACAAATAACATGAAAGCCAACTCATACGTTTGTATTTCGGGAGTAGAACAGTTTTCTTACCTATTTTATCTCACGGCTGATGTCCCGCTTCGAGTAGTTTTTCGCGTCGGTAGCTTTCAAGGTCCATCACAGTTCGTCTATTAATAATGTCATCGTGAGGTACAAATGCTTACCTTGTTCGGATGAAATAACCAATTACCTTCATTCACGGGTACAACTGCCATGCAATTACACAAACTATCTTCACGGGAAATAGTTATGTCTCTAGTTATTGTGTAATCTGTGGGATTGACGCACATTCAATTTGAAACCAACAAATGCGTCCGTGCTCGGTGTCTTTAACGATTGTTCTGGATGTTCTCCAAGAACTATACGGACAATACGCATTGGTTGAAAATATATGTATCTTCTTAGATGAGTTAATGTTGGTCAACGTAATCAGTGGATAATTTATTGGAGTGGAAACTTGTAATACTTAAAAGCTAACTTCGAGTTGGTATTGACACACGAGGGTTGTTTTTTCAACGGTCAATTTCTCTTTCGCCCTTGCCAAGATTATTTTGGAAGGTATATTACAATCTGGTAACGCCATTTTAACTCAGATATATGCAAATGGCACTAATTCGCAAACGATCTTGTCTTGTCATCCCTTATCAGCCGATCCAACACCTCATCTGTAAATTCTGCAGAATCATCGCGTGGCTCTTCAGGATTCATCCAGTAAATGTAATAATACGTATTGAATACAAACGACAACGACGGTGAAGTACCCTTCCGGATAGACGTTGAGTCATTTGAACTAAATTTAATATCAGTGACCAACTAACCCGTTATTGCAGTTATAGATAATGAAACAGTATCGTTGATGACACAAACTATTGGAATACCATTAATTCGTTTCATGATTCCTAACAGTGCTATTTTACCCGATCCGAGTTTGGTAACGATGATGAGCAAGTATGAACAAGACATATACAGCTTTAAGAGCCAACAGCGGCTACAATGAAAACAAGTCGGTCGTTTCCTCCTCCTACATCTAGGTTCCATGAAGTTACAACGCTTATTGGTGAGCATAGGGCTAAAAGCACCTGGACGGCCTTTGCATCTACATATTGTTTGGTCACATCATCAGCATTGTAGACGTAATAAGATTAAATTCCACCGAGACACCAACGTTTTTAATACTCTCATTTTCAGGTCAGGGTTTTCGCGATTGTGCCACGCTGCCTCGAGACAATATCGTTGACGTGCACGTTGGATGTTTGGAGATTTTCGTCTCGATTTTGATAAATCACAAGTTTATTTGGGTTGACGTCAGCAACAAGCCGATTGTTCAACTCTATCAAGTCGTCTTTGCTCTTAAACTTGGTTGGATCTGCATCGGCGCCGCTAATCTGATTTCGTCTTCCTCAGCAAATATAAAAATTCGGGTTGGTGCCAAACAGCGTAAGGCAGCCATTAGCATGAGGTATGGCAGGCATACCACCGGGCTGCAGATCCACTAAAAAAAACTGTTTAAGTTTACTAAAAATATACGTTCTATGATCTGCAAGGTCGTCCTTGAGAAACTTCATAGACAGGACAGCGGATCTTGCATAATCATTGCTGTAACTGACGAGTCATAATATCGTAGTGGCAGTATTAACTTTGTCCAAGCAGGCTTCGATTTCCTTTCTGTCGATTACATAACATGCGCTGTTGAACAGCATCATGATGCAGTTGTTGACAAATCCGATTTTATCGTTGTCGCCGTACGTATTGTCATTCCACAAGCTTACCTAGGGCATCGGGTCCTGATCTCGAAGTTCTATTAATTTCTACGCGTTTGGATCCATAGCCTCGTACGCGTAATATTGGTAGCTTCGCAGGATGATATCTCGCAACGCATGCGCGTCCATTATTTGATATGACATAGGTCTGACTCTCTGTAAAAGTTTGAATTGACACTGAAACATCCGGTATATAATACAATTCTAACACATAAATTGGATAGTGAAAAAGAATGCAATTTTATATTTCACATACCTCTACGACTGAAGAGTGTTCCCGTACCGTTGACAGTTGGCTGTTAAAACTCATACTGTGATTAAATAAAATCAGTGTTTACTCTCTAAACACGCTGGTTATGGTGTAATCCGCGGCCATAGAGCTTAAATTAATCAATTTGCTCGTGCAAACTGGGTGAAGCGAACTCAGTATTTTGAAATGATCAAAGGCAAGCACAAACCACTCTCTATAACTATGTACGCAATATCAAATCCCGTGTACATTGTCTTTCATATATAAAGCATTGACATTAAGTGTATACAATTCAGTGACAGTGATCTTACTTTACCCTGTTTAAAACCACGGGAAAATTTGGTACCAACAGCAACCTAGCCATTTAGTACAAAAGATAAGCAGGAGGTTATGGTTCGTGAATTTTTTATTTCACTCCAGACCAAGAAAGCGACGAAGGACATTCCCACACTAAGCGTTCTGGCCATGTTCGTGTGGAACTTCAGTATGCAATAGTTCTGGCAAATACAGTGAACTTCTTCTTATAGAATTTAACAATAATATGTAAATTAACAGTTAGAGAGAAGTCATACTAGACTATTATGAATGATGGAACAATAAGAACCCATGACGATATGCGATGAAGAATTTTTAACATAATCTAGAACACGAATACAAAAAGACAGTCATGATGTCGAAATGGCCAAAACAAAATTTTGTCTTCCGTCTTGGTTCCGACTTGTCTGAAGAAAAAGAACAACCTTAACAGAGAATATTGTTATTGATGTCAATTTGATCATCTAAGTGAGAAACAATACGATGAATAGGTGTTGCTGAGTCAAGCGACAAATTAGAAGACTCTCTAGAAGATAGATGGACTTGCATTACAGAAGAAAGCATTTTGAAAAAAATGGTCCAAAGACTAGCTTGACCATTCCTTACCGAGACATTCTTCGCTGTAAAAGAAACACATCGAAGCTCTATTGCAACAAGGTACGGAGACTAACTGTTTATAGACTTACATGACATAACGTTTCAATAAAAGAGTCCGATATGAATTAATGACTTATCATTTCCCGTAAAAACAAAGATAAAAAATAGACAAAATGGGTGCCTTGGAAAACTTCATTACCTGTTGAATCACAGTTCGCACAGTTTCTTGAAATTTACCATCGAAATTATGAAACTGTTGAAGTCTGCTTCATTACTACATACGACAGTCATCGACTAGAAGCCCATTGTGCAGCTGTCTACTTTGTGAACCATTCTGATTATGGATTACCTGCTCTAGAAGATGAATCCATTTTATTTTATGAGGAACAAGTGCTGTATCTACTAAATCCAATAAGGCGTTATTTCAAGGAACTTATTCTATGGTGCGTGGACATTTTTGTGCGTACTTTCTGCATCAACGCAGTCTTGGATTTCCCTTGTTTCCTTGTTATGATCGTGACTGTTTTAGAAACGATGATAAAATAAAGATATTTTAGTAATTTTATTTTTATAGTTTTTCTTTAGATCAGAAAGGTAGTGTGCATCGATAGCAAAATCACAGTGCCTTAGCTAATCGGATGTCTTATTTGACTCCACAACATTACCAGCCCTGTAAATATATTCATGTTTAAAACTGTTCAGTTTAGTATTCTTGTTTGAGTGTTTGAATTTGAGAAGTTTATTATTAAACGTGTTTAGTTTTGAAAAAGATGATGACATATCCAGACCATACTACACCTGAAATATGTTCGCTGGCTCCTGGGTCAACCCAAGAAGCTCCATGCAGACGAGAAATTGTTCAAACGGACAATGATACATTTTAAATTGTCAAAACAACTAGTCCTCCTGACGTTGAAGGATGAATTCATGTATGAACCGAAGCAGTGAGAGAAAGAAAAGAGAAAGAGACACAAGGAAAGCCAACATGCTGTCAAAACAGTTGACAACAAATGATAAATATGATAGGCTGACACAGACGCATCCTGTTATACCGGGTGAATCCTGTGAGACTATTGGTGAAGGCCCAGGACCATCACAATAGCGGAGAAGGAATACAGTCCTCCAGACTGAAGACTGGAATATGGAAACGGAATAATCATGGAAGAGGACCAACAACTTTAAGATTGGGATATGGAAACGGAATAGTCATGGAAGAGGACCAACACCGTTAAGATTGGGATATGGAAACGGAATAATCATGGAAGAGGATCAACACCTTCAAGATTGGGATATGGAAACGGAATAGTCATGGAAGAGGACCAACAACTTTAAGATTGGGGAATGGAAACGGAATAATCATGGAAGAGGACCACCAACTTTAAGATTGGTATATGGAAACGGAACGGAATAGTCATGGAAGAAGACCAACAACTTTAAGATTGGGATATGGAAACGGAATAGTCATGGAAGAGGACCAACAACTTTAAGATTGGGATATAGAAACGGAATAATCATGGAAGGGGACCAACACCTTTAAGATTGGGATATGGAAACGGAATAATCATGGAAGAGGACCAACACCGTTAAGACTGGGATATATAAACGGAATAATCATGGAAGAGGACTAACACCTTTAAGACTGGGATATGGAAACGGAATAATCATGGAAGAGGACCAACACCTTTATGATTGGGATATGGAGCAGCAGCAGCAGCAACAACAACAACAACAGCAAAGATGAAAATCCCTCAAACAGAAGATTGCGAAAGTGAATCAAATCAAACCTCTTCATCCCTACATGTCACTATTAATATTTGGAGTGGAATATATAGAGTGGATGATGTGCTGCCTACGTAGCTAGATAAGAGATATGTAGACACTAGGTGTACAGAAAAAAATCAAAATCCATTTTCAGCACCACTGACATCTTTAGTAAATAAAGATATTCCTCAGATGTTTTGCCCAAAATGTGTTTTGTTTGTTTGTCTGTTAATGTATTTATTCACAGATAAAATGTATTCCTTACCCCAGTGGGATAGTGTGGGTTTGTGGGAATAAAATGTATGTATCAACACTTACCAACAGTGTGTTAAAAAAATTCTTTCTCAATGATAATACGCATTTGTGTGGGAAACATGAAAATAATAGTTTGTTTTAGGTCCGCGTGATTTATCTTGATTTTGTTTTCTGTATTGCGTCAATTCTGCGTCACCACTTTGAAGGGATGTTTTCCTCCACGTCCATACTTATATCATATAAAGCGTTGCACTCACCAGTCGTGCTATTCGTCACTGATCCTATTAGAAAGAGTAGAAAGAAGAATAACAACCATCCAAGTACGGAAGTGGAGGAAAATCATCAGTTTCATGGAGAGGCTGGAGTTCCTCCTAGACCAGCGAGAGAAAATCGGATGATACCTTGATCAAAGGCATGTTAACAGGGAGAAAAGACAACCTCGCGTACAACAGCCCAGAGGTTTGTCAGAAAAGTAACGGAGAAAGAAGTGGCGAAGATAAATGCAACGTGAGAGGAGGGAAAATGAGAGACCAAATGGGACGACAATTCCAGCAACCCCTTTCTGCAAACTTGAAGAAGGTGCAAAATAAAATGCACCATTTGAGGCATACATACTAGATTCATGGAGAGGAGAAGGATCCACTTTGAAGCTGGTTTTCTCCACGAAACCTCTTGGCGTAAACAATGTGTAGCATGCGGTGTCAGATCCAGTGTGTAACTGCTACAGAATGGAGTGGAAGAAAACAAACGGCACTTTTAAGTGCCATCCTTATCGCTAGAAGAGAGAGATTGATCATTTGCCAATGTTGTATGTTGCCTGTATGTATATACTGTTTATAACTCAAACATAGAACAAAAGTTTGTTTTCTTTGTAATAGTATTTGTGCGCAGGTGTAGTGGTGTGTGTATAAATACTTTCTAGACTTATGTGACAGTATATTTGTGTGTATGTAAGTATCTGATGTGCAGTTAAACACTCATACACGTTTCGTTGGATAGTATTGGTGTTTATATGGATTTTAGTCAAAAAGAAGTTGCGTGTTGGATAACGAGGAAAAAGCAGTTACTTGACTGTATGGCGTGTATTGATTTGTAATCAAAAAGCAATTGGTGGATAGTAGGTAAGTATGTTGGATAGCAGATACAAATCTTAACATTACCATTCCCGTTTGTCCTCGATACGTTTTAAAGCCTTTGTTCCTATATACGTTCGACCCAATAGACACTTTTGTCTCCATAATACCATCCAATTGTTAAATATATGGGCAATTTTAACATAGGATTCTCCCTTTGTCCCCATGGTCTCTTGTCCTCAATCACCCCACATTACTACTTTCTGTGCATCGCCAAAAAGATATACCACATTGCAGCTCTACACGCTTTATTAATCTGATTATTGAGTTATTATAGGTCATTTTGTATTTACTTTTTGGTTTGTTTTCCGTACACTGGAAAACGGTACTTCCAACGGCATGGCATCTATCAACTCATCTAAGCTTCAGGAATTTTGACAATATATTCAGAATAAGTCACCTGGAGCTAATGCAGCGCTTTATAGAAGATCTGACAAAGTTTGGATGCTCATCTTCGCGAATCACAGCTAATAATCCGCTTCGCTCCTTTTACCATCAGTGGCTGCCTCGGCTGAGTTTACCGCGTTTCGATATGTACTTATAAACAAGCAGCAACAAAATGGAGCAATCTCAATGCAAGTGCCCGTGTTATTGACTGATAAGTCACTGTGCTTGAAGAGGAGTTATGAATGGCTCATTCAAACAGCATAAACGATCATGGTGGATCACAGTGGCGAGACAAATGTACTAGTTACCAGACTCGTTAGGCAAGTTTATTAAAATTCACGAAGAAATGTCCGTACAATCGACCATGGGCGATCATGAAGCGTAGTCTATAATCGGCCGCAGCTTGCAGCGATGCTGGATGCTGGATTCCTTCAAGAAGTATGCGAAAAACAAAGCATACATACGTTGTTGTCTCCGATCAAAACTTCACTATTTCCTCTCGTGTATAATTCAGAAAAGTAAATCCGTATCTCATCACCTGTGACAATCTCATTCAATTGTCTCTAGTCACTCTTTCATATTTAGCGAGTAACTATTTGACGTTTACAGCCTGAATCTGTTTATTGGCCGACTAGGGGCCCCGAGTGGCCGAGTGGTCTAAAGCGCTCTCCGTTACGGATCACTGCCATCTCACCTCTGTCTGCGCCGGTTCGAGTCTCGGATTCAGCCAATGTGGGTATGTAAAAAAGCTTGCCAGTAGCTTCTCGAGGGTCGGTGTTTTTTTTTCTGAGGTATTCCCGGGTTTTTCCTCCACCATTAATACTGGCCGCCATGTATAGCCTATCCTGTGCTGAAAAATGGCGTTAAACCTCACAACAACAACACCAACAACAAAATTATTGGCCGACCAAAAAACGCGGGATCTATCTCGTAAAAAATCTTACGGAGCTTCAAATGATTCTTCGGTTGGAGAAAAACAGCTCAAAACGTAACGCCCTTGATAAGACAAATAACTCCCGCTGTGTATCGAGCATCTTCATCAACTGACATATTCAAAGCAGCCAACGCAGAAAACGGTCTTCAGAACGTGGATCATCTTCCATGGATAGGCGAAGATGTTTAAAAAGGCATCCACCTGAAAAATATAAGCTATGACTCAAAATTGCATGCACAAACTTGATATCAGTCAGAGAATAAACTAAGAGCGCATGCGGCCTGCTCTTTGTTCAGAAGCACAATTGTTCATTCTCCGTCCATTTCATTTCATCGTGGTTTACCAATAATACATCAAATGCACTCTGCAGGTGTCCGGTGTATTTCATGCTGTTTTCTTTAGCATTGAATTTAATGAAAGCTTGAAAGAAATAAGTGAGTTATATAGTATACAATATTCAGAAATTTTAAAATACACTTCGTACGGAAAGATAAAGAGTGTTTCATATAGCTTGCGAAAACTTGCTGCATTGTCGACGTAAAATAAAATGAATCGTTTTTCATCTTAAACCTTAACCTTATTAGAACTGGTTTGAGGTATCTTCTATTTAATTGCTTATTCATTTCGTACTGAAAAAATATCGCTTCCCCATAATGTTAATTTTCTGTTAAAATTTGTTGGCCGGCCTGACTGTCTGGAATTTTAATGAGATTGAATGCCTAACGGACTAGTCATCTGTATTCAGTATATAAAAGACATGTATGCATACTTGATCTCTCATGTCACTGTTATTGTACAATAAAATATCAAGCCATTCATGAGATTTAAAATTACATATAATTGTACAGCTGATGTTAAAGCCAGTTCAATCACTAAATATTTCAGCCATAAAAAGTATAGCTTATATATCAAAAACACCAACAAAGTGATGAGAATATAATAAATGAAGAAGAGATTTAGACTGGTTCAGTTTTGTCTACAAGAAAAACTATTTCATGCAGATAGATAATTCGACCAACCTAGGGCGCATCACAAGACAAAATTACAATGGTTGACAATAGTTAGTTCAATAAATGTATTTGTACAAATGTACTTGTACAATAAATGATAATTATACAAGTAAGTGACTTATGTGAATGGTCAGAAACGTCATTCAATTCCGCGCATTAATTAGATTGTCAGGCCTGTATGATTCTTAGCTTCCATATTTCTGTGGAAAAAGCCGTATCATACTTGGATGAATATAATTGAAATCTTCTCATAACAACATCGAGAATTCCTTTATTTTCATGAGTATGAATTATAACGATTGTCGGAAAAGAACATTGTCGTCGGTAAGTAAATTCCCCCCCCCCAAAAAAAAAGAAATAAAGAAAAGACACCCTCACAAAAACAACCTTAAAGTAAACAAAAAATAAATAAATGAAAGAACGAGAGTTTTTTAAGTTTGTTATTTGGTGGTTTGCATAAACCGCAAAATCTAAAGATTGGTAACCCAGGAGAAATGGTAATCTCACTGCAAATTACAACATTACACGATGATTAGAATGATTCCACAGGCAAATTTTCATAGCATCGAAAAGTTCAAGGTCATTTTCGCCATATCATTGTGGCTTCACGGGTTCATAATGTAATTCAGTTGATGTCAGCCTTTTTGTCGGGATCAGTCGCTATTTTAATCTGACAGCAGAATGGATCACAACGACAATTGCATTTGGAATTCTCCGGCATTGTTGATTTTTTAAAAATATTTATTAATACAGAAGAAACCTCAAAGTGGGATAATTATGTAATTAATGATATACCGAATTTTCAAAACAAATCTGGGATTTCACACAACAAGTAATTATGTTTTGATTCTGACCGTGATTCAAGTTCATCTTTAATGTTATGATTGACATTTTAAATAAGACCTATATGTGACATTGAAAAAATGTACACAATTCTCGCTGCATTTTGAGTTTGTTGTTCCAGTCCTCGTTTAATACATTTTTGATCCATCCTCCAGCTGAAGATAGCTAAGTCTACTTGAATTGTTTGCGATCCAGACATAATTACTTTGGATTTGGATTAGAAACATCAGTTCCAGTCTAAGTTAAAATCTCATCGTTTCCTTTTAATGAAAAATGTATACATTTTGTGGTATGTCATTGGTCATTGATACAGTTTGCATACTACACACATACACACACACACACACACACATATATATATATATATCTTTTAATTTGGCAGTGCTACAGCGAAATGAGGTTTATTACTGGCTGAATAAGGTGACTCGAGTGCAGTAGGTGGATGGTGCGAAATTTATCACATCTGAGAATGTATTTAAGCGTATTTTTGAGAAGATGGGTCTTGACGAGATTTCTCTAAAATGTAACACCGTCTCTGGAAAGAGTTTGATGGAGAGGTATAATAAAGTTATTTCGGAGGCGCTATCGTAATTAGGGGAATGCGGTTTGAATCTATGAGTTGAATTGTTCAGGATGGCCAAACCATTTGACGAGCGATTTTTTTATACCTCGGGTGGATATGACTTTTTGAATCCTAAAGACGCCCTGGCTTGTGTTTATTTGTTGTTGTAATTCCTGTTCGTAAAAAGAGGGATGGGTTCCTCTGAAGAATTTTAAAGTGTAAAGGTGACGGGATTGGGCATGTGAACGGTATCGACGATGAATACTTCTTTAATCAAGCTCGGAGTTTATCCCTTTTCGAACGTGGATTTTGTCTGCTGATTCTGACGCGATCCCTTACTTTGAATTTGGATTTAAAATTAAGGCCTCTGCAGCCTGTTGTTTTTTGTTTTGGAGGAGGCTTCTGGGGAAGTCATTCAAATGTTTCGATGCCAGGTATGATTGTAGTGGTCAACGAGGTCTGACAGGAAATCTAAGTATCGGTTAGTATTATTGCTGGTGTATCGTTTCCATGTGCTATTTTTGAGAGCAATGTTAAATCGCTTGATGGCAGAGACCTTGAGTGGATTATGACTGCTGTTAAAGATGCGATTGTTTCGTCTTTGATCCGCTGTCTTTCTAGTATCCGCATGTGTTTGACACCTATAAAGACGGTGCGATATCTCGATATACCCCGAAGATGCTTCTGACAGGAAGAAATACGCCGATCTCGTCACTAGTATCGTTGAGAGCACGTCGAGCGGGAAAACCTACGTTATAGACAGCCTGCTTTTAAATTGTCTCCAGGCACATTAGCTCTATCCACCACAGTCTCAGCAGGAATCAGCTTCGCAAGGGTAGGATAGTCTGTGCCAACCGTCTCTCCTGCATTGGTATCTTTGAACCACTACATATTAGTGGTGCACGATCACGTGAAGCCATTGCCGTACATGATCAAGTTCAGGATGGTATTATCCTGAGATACGTAGCCATTGATTTCTTCCAGGGTCTGATTGTTTAGTTGACATTGCACATACTTGAATAACTACCACACGTTGTTGTGGAACGTGGCTTGGGTATTAGATGCATAGTCCACTGGTGGGCTGGTGTATTTTCTCGCGGACTTCCAGAAAGGCCTTATGGAGAAGCAGATACGCATCTTCGTCGCGAGTCTTTATTTTTCGATAAGTACTCAAGTTGAGGTTGGTGATACTGGTGTCCTGATGCTCCACGTACTCGTACTAGGTGGTCGAGACATTCAGCATCCACAGGAGTATCGTAGTTGTGACTGAGGTAATAGGAAGTGAATATTGAAATTATGATGCTATGTTATAATAGTGGGATAAAAATATACCATTATTGTTTTAAGCCATATCCTGACATGATGATGCCCAGGGAGGGTGTGTCGACCTTTTTATTCAAGTCCTGTAAAATTCTTTCAGATCGCTAGCTATTGATCTAGCCGTGTTTTGAAGCGCCTGCTTCGCCTCTCTGGAGATAGGCATATATGTCATGGAAGATGACTGCTGGAATCATTAATCACTGTGGTATGATCTTGCTGGATCGTTTTGTCCTACTGCTCTTCCTGCCGTAGAGGATGCTCCAGTGTCTCCTGTTGAGGAGGCCTTGAGGATGATGGGGAAGATTTGGCGGCAATGCCTGGATGGGCTACTAGTACGGAAGAAAACAGAGTGGATACAAATCCACGATTTTACGTCGTTGTATTCGTGAGGGTTTCATCATTGCTTTGTTGTAACTACGAATGTTTTTTGCTTATACGATGATTTGCGGTAAGACGCTTTGCGTCACACATGCAGGTAATAGGTGATTCTTTCGTTGTTTTTATCAGCGGTATTGCCAGACTGGTCAGTCAGCCACATGGTGATCGCGTAGGTGTTCGTAATGGTGTATATATGAAAGGATTAGGATGAAGTCGCATGAGCGAGCCTGGAAGAATGATCAAGGTGGAATAAATCACGTTGGAGGCTGAGACAACCGAAGACAACAATCCCTGAGCGATCAAGCAGTTGACGAGAAGGCTGTTGACGTCGGTGATATTGCCCGGCAGATCTCACTCATACACTCCGTTTTGAGTAAGAGAAGTCCCCGAGCTAAACCCCAGAAGAGATCCAAAAGAGTTAGGGGTGTCAAATCGCACGATGTAATTTGCTGAGTGATGGGAGGCCGCAACATGGAATAGTTAGGTTCTATTTCAATGTTGTTGGAGATGAGGGAGATTTCGTCAGACGATTGTTGGTCAAGTTCCAAGGGAAGATTATACCTTAGCGTGGATGTGACAGATTTCGAATCAAACAGCGTGGTTTCAATGAGAGCCATTCTATATCAAGTTCTCGTACCAAATGCGTTATTGATCCGACGTGACAAGCTTTTGATCCATAAGATGATTGATGATTTCGACCATCTCGTTGTCAACGTTCACATCCATTTCTCCGCTTGATTAAAAGCGATCAGCAGCTTGAGACACGAGACATTTTCTCTGAGAGTGTGAAAGTAGCGGAATCTGCCTCCACAACGAAGTTCTTGTCCCTTTCCTTTGATCTCCTGTTGACACTTTATTACGTCTGATATGTTTGAAGTCGACCCTATCACGCCGGAATTAACATTTTATTCACGATGTCGATATCTTCATGAATAGTATTTTCTGGTATCATCGAAGTCAACAAATCACCCACCTCACCACCTGCACTATTGACCTTCACTCGTCTCTCTGAATCCAGCGAGAAAGAAGGACTATGCTATGCCGCAATATACTCCTCTTCTGGCTAAGCAGGCGCTGGTTGACTTACTGGATTGGGTTGTTCCGTTATGGGAAACGTGTGTGGATCCAGAGTGGTAGACGTGTTCTCTGGTCTTGATTAGTTCCGCCAGATAGACGTTGTTAAAATATTTTGACTTTTCAAGTAGCTCTTTCATGCGTGTTTTTACACCCTCGTCCTGCTTTCTATCAATCCACGGTCCGCACATCTGGTTGACTTTACCCACCAGAAAGCGTTCAGCGCGTGACCTAATGAAATTATCCTAGGGCGGACGATCATAAAGCTAATTAGGCTTCTATGTCTCGAAACGAACGGTTTACAAAGCATTCAAGCCATATTTCGCTAGGACGCGCTTTCTCAATACCGATATCGTTTGATAACTCAAGCGAGGCATCGGCGATCTTCCTGGTCAAACGTTTTCGAGCTAATTTCTCCTTTTTTGAAATGTTTTTCTCCTTTGAAATTCTTTTTTCCTCTCTGTTTAGCGTGTCGAGAAGAGTCTCTGTGGTTATCTGCTCCTCTTTCATCTTCTGCAGAGAGGCAGCTGTTTCGTTTTTTTTTCCATCTCATTTGTTTTAAGTTCAGGCTTCCTAGCTTCTCCTTTTGGCTTAGCTTCTTCGCGTCTCATCATCTCCGAAAAGTCTACTTCCGGGACAGGTGGTGCAAGCTCCTACAACGGTCGCTATTGCTGTTTTTGAGCTGTTTTGAGCATGTCCAATAACTGATCTTGCTTGACATCATCGGTCGTTTTGGCCTTGTCTAGTTTGGTCAGAATCAGTTTAAATAATTCACCTGTTACATCGCGCAGAAAGGACTGTTGACCTACTTTGTCTTCAAGCACGCGTGACGTAAGGATGCCCTATGCTCGATAAACTTCTTGAGGACACCTTCGCGTTGAGGACGCGTGATGATCATTGAAACAGAGTTTTTCATATACTAATCAGAAATGTAAAATTCGTCAAAGCCATTTCAATTGCGTTCGGGAAAGGTCACCGCATCACGATGAAAGGTCATACAATCGTGTTTGGAGGAGGACGTTGCTGCGGCATAGCAGTCTTTGAATTGCTAGATATCGATACCGCAACAGTGGTCTCTCGCGATGGTATCGATGTCTCAGTTATCCAGCTCTGCGAACATAACGAATCATCCCGTGTTGCGTCGGACATACTTGGGGACATCGTAGTATCGCTGAGTTAGATAAATGCTGTTAAAGCGTTTGTGTCTCGACAGAGACAAGCACTCACAGATTCTGTTCTGTTCTCGCGATAGGTTTTAATGTCGTCAATCACGATGACCATGTGCAGGTGATAATAGAGTATTTTCAACAGATTGAATCTCCTCTGGACCAGCAATCGTGAAGACATCATCCATCAACTCTCCGAACTTGTGCAACGTGTGGTATTTGTCTTGATGAGGATTGAGAGCGTAGAGGATGACACGATCGTATTTCAGCATGTTATTGAGATGCATATTCATGAAGAGACTGGTTTTTACCTCAACCAGTAGGAACCACAATTATGTAATGGCAATCCGGAATAAAAAAAAAATGATGTTAATGATCTTTGGCGTATTGCTTCGTGTCGAAGTTAATAATGTTCGTGGTTTATATAAAACTGTTGTACACCTTCTTTGGGACGTTGAGCGCCTCTAGAAGTAGCTCCTGGTTAGTCGACTATAAGTATGAACTGGACACCTCAACATGAGTGGCCATAGTCTGCCCAATATCGAAGACGTGAGTTATCCCCCTCCAGTTTCCAACGCAACACGATGGTATAACGTGAGCAAACCCGTACAGACTAAATTGTCTCGTACAGGTGGGACAATGACAGGAAGCCTCAGCATGGGTGGAAGTATTTTGTATGGATTACCAAGCGGAAAATCAACCGTGTCCTCACAAGCTGTCTCCTCCGCACATCTGTATGTGGTGTTGATGGATAAATACGATAAAACGAGTGGGGTCTCCATGACGAGTCAGGCGATGAGTGATCTACCTATGTCATCTCCAGAGGCAGGCACTATGTCCAATAATCCGAGTCTAATGGTCGTTAGTCACTCAACACGGTCTACCACTTTGGAACTCTGGATTGTGCCATTTACGTCGATAGAGAGGCAGGTGGAAATTACAGTCCAATCAACGTACATACGGTAGCAGGACTCCACGTGAGAAATACGATGAATCGACCTTTGCTAATCCTCAACGTCTCCGTGGTCCTCCTGTACAGGATCACGTCGATTTCAAATAATGCTCTACACGGACTTTCAGTCAGGTGGCCCATCGTTACCTCAGCTCAAATCGTTCGGATACCCTAAGTTATCGTTGACGAGTGGAACTGTCTCCATAGACCTCGCCATGTAAAGATTTAAGGTGACAGGTCTTACTAAGAGGGGGACACCTTCCCAGAACAGCGCGGTCAGTTACAAGCAACATTTTTATGCAATCGACACCCATCAACAGCATAGACGTCGCCAATAAACTTTACGCAGACGCACGTCGGGTCAAGACCAACCTGGGATTGGTTCCACCGCTGTCTTTAAACACGAATAACCGAAATGGCATTACCGTCTCTGCCTCGTAGGAATACTGGACACAGCACACAACCTTTTTCTTCTTTTCTTCCAACATAGCTCTGGCTAGTGCTGCTCGAAGTGGGCGACTTGTGGTATCACGACTAATTTCTGGATTCAGGTCCAACTTCCTTTTGTCACGTCGATAAGGAAAGTTCATGTGCGTTGACGTGTGAGAGATACGGAGAGAATCCTGATGTGGCGTTTCGAGGGTACCAGGCTCGATAATACCAACGAGACACTTTATATCAGCTGTACTTCCATCGGACTGACGACTTAAGAATTTTACGTCACCAACACCACTGCAAAGTATTAAATCTTTAAGTTATTAGAGATGACGTGGAACCTACCAATCCTGGATTGAGTTATTTTCAGATCTTTACTGTGGATGATCTCTTTAAGAGCATGGCGGAAATCGTGCAAATCGCTATGTAGTTATTCCAGCTGCTGTTTGACGATGAATATATGCAGGAGGTATCATACGCAAACAGCGACCAGCATGTGCTGAAGCAGACCACGGGAGCACACGGAACGCTGAACGGAGTCAGAAAACGGGTAAATTATCACATGAAGAGGCTTACGAGCGATGAAAGTAGGATGAGTTCAAGTTGTCTCATCTGTCGGTGGGTCACATGTGACAGACACAGCTTAGGGAGGTCATCGATCGATATTGGAGTCTTTACATTTTGTAACGATCGCGAGTCAGCGCGGTTATGTAAAGCTATTGAAGGCCTCGTGCATTTTATCATACATGAATTATATTCGAGCCTTATAGACGTCATCGTTAAAATAGGGTATATCAAACGAGGACGAATTGTTCAAAAGGAAGACGACGAGGCTCACAAAAAGTAAACTTTGACCACACCATCATAAGCCAGGTCAGCCCATTGCTCTCGCGACAGCAAGGCCTTCCCTTGCACTTTGGTCAGAGTTAGTTCCAGGTTCACAGCCACATGATTTCGTCTCCATCGAATACAGAAAAACATATATCATGCTCGATAAACCCATCTACGTCAGTCCAGCCGTTATTGAACTCTCCAAAATACTCATGCTCGAATTTCATTACGACTTCATCACACAACACTACGGAGATACAGCCAGACTAATCATGACCGATACCGACTCGCTCGTCTATGAAATTCACACGGATGATGTCTACGCAGATCTCTATCAACATCGAGATTACTTTCATTTTGGGGATTATCCAGAAAAAAGCCCATTTCACTGTAAAGAAAATAAAAAGAAACTTGTAAACTTCAAAGATGAAACTTGTGGCATACCCATCATATAATTCAAATGACTTCGATCCAAAATGTATTGCATTACGCTCGATGATGATACTATCAAGAAAAAAGCCAAAGGAGTAAAAAGAAAACATGCATCGACCACATTGCCACTATCAGCCATTATAGACAGTCATTAAAGGGACATCTGCATTACTACTCCTTGAGAATCTTCAAATCACAACATCAACTATCCATCCTACTAATCAACAAAAAGGAATATGCTCCTTCGACTATAAACATACGCCACAGATGGTATTCACACACTCGCCCAAAGACATTATCGCACAAGTGAGCCAAAACCCGAGTCTCATGAAGGATCGCTCGTTCATTCTTCTATCACACAGTGAGCCAGAACCCTTCTAATGGACCACCTTCGAACAAAGGTGAAACAGAACCCCGTTTCCCTTTAAAGGAAAAGTGAGCAAGAACCCCCACAACCCAGTAGTAGAATTTCAAGGGAGCTCACGCAGTGATGAAAGTGAGCCAGAAACCCAATTCACTTCTACTAATAAGGTAGATACAGTTATGTTTAGTTTAAATATCTATGCTTTATACCAACCACGAAATCCTCGAAGACTGGTGTCCATCCATAGTAGTCTTCAAGGCAATGAAGTCTGCGTTTTCTGAGCACTCATTCAAATACTCATTCCATCTTATAGCACAGATGTGGTGATGGATCTTATTAAATTGATAAATGTTTGTTTTATTGATCCTTAATTTATTTTTCTTTATAAAAGTACTTTATTGATGACTACTAATGTCCAAGTGAAATATTCTACATGCATGTTTTAATACACAATGAGGATATATCTTTATTTTTACCCCCACCCCACCCATCAATTAGAGTAATACCCCAGTGTTTACAACGCGGGTCGTATCGGTTTCCTGACATTCCTTAGAACTGTATTTCATTAACTGGATTAATTATGAAGCATTACACTTGCTAATTTTGAGTTGTACGAAAGCATTTGAGATTTTAATTGTCGACTTGATAGCGTGATAGTTGCTTTTAATTGTTGATTCTTGTGTTGACCTTCTGTTCGGGACTATCATAAATGATAGACTTGTTTTCAAACTTTAGAGAAAAAATTGAACTTTCAAAAACTTGCACAAGTATATAGTTTTACAACACAATAATTTTAGTTTTATTCATTGTTGTGTTTAGTAGATTTTATAAAACTTTAAGAAAATAAGTTTGGTGTGTGCAATGTTTGTATTCGAAAATATTACGTTCATTTTTTATTTCCATTATACGCTAAAATTTTCACCTGGAAAAATTTCCCTCTTCATGTTACAAAGTTTTTCCTTCAAGGTCATTATTAAATTGATTAGAAGTTTTCAGTGCTAGGCATCACTATAAAATGCCACACTGCAGACAAATCACACACACACACACACACACGCACACACACACACACACGCGCGCACACACACACACACACAGAAGTTTTCATACATAATGCTATGATAGATGCTGGCCAGTACTCTTTCTACCAAAACTCTTTCAAACTGAAACGCAAACTCTCAGAAAATTTGCCTTATCCATACCTTCTGTGAATCGACTTTGATACAGTGTGCGGTATTAACAAAGACTATGACAAAGATGGCAGCATCCATGACATTTTAGCGGTATGTTTGACATATGAGGTGTATGCAAAATTTAAACGCTCGATTCCTTTTGGTTTGGTTTTAAGTAACATGATGTTTTTGCTAAAGTATATATATAACATGCCGGGTGAGCATCATATTCTGCAAGCTTACCTCATGAAAGTCAATAGTTCTTTACCGTCATTATCATTTTTGTCTATGTCGTTATCATTATCAACATCAGCGCCACTGCATCCTTTATCACTTTTATTGTTACGAGACCGTTTGACATTATACTTTTGAAAACTATTTCTAAAATTTCTGAATTGTTCGCTTTAAACTGCAAACTATGTACAAGCTGCTTATACACTCTCTCGTGAAACACGTATTTATTTACCTTTCACCTCTGTCCGTGTGGGTTCGAGTGGGTACATGAACACACTAGCCAGTAGCTTCACGTGGGTCGGTGGTATTTCTCGGAGTCTTCCCGGAGTCTTCCTCCACCGAGAATACTGTCCGCCATTTATTATTGCTTAAAATTGGCTTTAAACTCACTTATTCAAAATCTTTCGTAAAATTAGCAAGTATCTTCATCATGAACGATTTTTTGTCTGAGATATATTCAAAAAAATTGACTATTGATTGGTAACAGTAATAAATTTGCACATATTGTGTTAGCCAGCATTCATAGTTATACAGGTATAAAGACTCTTCTTTGAGTGGTAGGTGACCTAGGGTCAAGACAACATGGCACGATAAATCAACATCTCCCCCCAAATCTGTGTTGATACTGGTGGACAATATGTGGGACTCACGTCACCTGTTCATCAGACTGTGCAATTTTGCTACATGCAGATCTTTCCGTAACAAATATGCGTACACTTTAGATACATACCGGTAATTGGTAACAGCCATATCTAGCGCAAAATTCAAAATGGACATATGACAGAAGTTGTGCTAATCCACGTGGTTTACAAGTCACCAAACATATGATTGCTCCGGAAATATAATGTACTTGCCACCAAAAGACCCCTTCAGCTGACGATAGCTCCCAGCCGAGAGAAATAACGGTAAGTTCCTAAACTGTACATCGCTGTGTGCAGCCAAAATGGGCTGCATATTTTTGCATGTCTTAACGAATAGGTGATATCAGCCCCTAAACCGCCAATCAGTCTCATCACGGGTGTGGAGCTGATATACAAATTTGTTATTCATAACTTTTTGCCACACAAATAAAGAATAAATTTATAAAGTTTAATAGCTTGTTATTTTGAGTGCTTTAATATATCAAAGTCAGTCCACACTTCAATTTGGCCATATCGGTAACTTGTTCAAGCATTCGTCGCATGTGAATCTGTTTTTTTTTTTTAAATGTATTATTAGCAAAACTGCTTTCACACTGAGACACCTCTTTTATCCTCACTGCTCGTATCCTTGTAAACAATCTGACAGAAATAGTTATGAACATGTCATTTTAAAGAATCGACAATTTAAGTCGCTTCCCTTTCCGGAATGCTTCGTTTTTATACAAATGTGACAATTTGAATCACTTTCCGTACCAGTTTTATTGTGTGCTGATTTTAAGGATTAATAATTTATGTTTCTTTCTTTGTATGCATTTTCAGTTGTTATTGACCAGTGACAGTTCTCATTTCTTTACCTTTTTGGACGTTCTTCCTATTTTTTAAGACTGACGATTGACATTTACATAATTAGACTATTTAGCGCTTTTAAAGCAATTACAAGTTACTTCGCTTTCTTCTTCGCATTTTTATCCTGCTGTTAAGGAATGATCATTGACATCGCTTTTCCTTTCCAGAAGGTTGCTATCATCGGTTTCCTGTTGTGACCTTTTTGCCCTTATCAACATGTGATAATTTGCACGGCTTCCACTGACGAAATTGTTAACAATAACAAAAACATTGCTTGTCGTGACTTTTCAAACTCTTTAGCTATGACTGCAGAAGTGTAAATAGACATTATTTTTCATAGAATTGTCAAATAGTGGTTTGTTCACGGTTTTATTACATAATTTGTGGTGAATATTACAAATATAATTTTATTACATTTAATCTTACATGGCTCATCTGGTGTTTACTACAGATGTACAATTTCTGATTCCGTATCGCACACCAGCCTTGAACTTCTTTTACAACTTCAAATTTACACTAAAAATCCACTTATACAATATTGGGAATGATGTATTCCTATATATTATAAACTATTTTTTTTTAAAAAATGTTACATTTTTTAATTTAAGAAATGTCATATTAGTGAAAATTAGCTGGGAATAATAGAAGAGTATCGTCCTATGTTACGTGTTTAGGCTCTAATAAACAGTAACATAGAAAGAGTGAAAACAACAAGCTTTGAAAAAATTAACAAATAATTTATTTCCTTGGAAAAACAATCTAAAAATGAAAATAAATAAATAGAACTTACAGTTTTAAGAATGATATCTAAAAATAATCAAAAAATTATCCATGAATTAAATTTTTGAATTCCTAGTAATGAAATGTTCTAATGAATTCAAGTTCGAGTCACGACGAAAATTCCAAATTGGAAGGCGATGACGTAATACTGTAGCTCGTATTGTGCTGTTGTGTCTACAGTTCTTTGTTGATTCACAAACAATATTCCGGTGTTGGAATTTCCGAATAAAACTTAGAGAAATGTCTTTGTTTTAGAATTCTGTATGAGCACTCAAATATTTACAGTAAAAATTATTAATCTTTTAGAATCCAAATAATTTGCATTTTTTTTGGTATAAATATAACTTCAAACTTATCACAAACAAACACATTTCCAGTGTCCAAGGTAAAAGGACAAACTGAGGAATATTTCTCTAAACATCACCAATAAATGTAACTATTGCGCAATTTCAGAAAAGCTAGGGCTGATTACAATAAAATGTCACACACTCCCAGTATGACCTTGATAAAAATAAATCATTTTACTCCGAGAATAATGTAAAAAAAGAAATTGTTTACTTGTCTCAGTGATTTCTGAATAAAGGCCGGGAACTAAGTCAAAAATAGAAACAGTGTTTTTATTATTAGGTATTTATGAAAAGATTCAGGTCAAACTGAATTTTCTGGAAAATATCAAATTCCTAGTAAACAAAATTACCTTCCTTTGATATGTAAAGAAATTAAAACTAAACAGATTTTAAAACTTACAAACAATTAAATTAAATCAAATATACATAACAGTACCGAGAAGAAGTGTATATGCATTGTCAAGGTGTTGTTATCTGAGGTGGACTAAACTAATTTCGACAGAATATTTGACAAGTTCTCAGAAGCTGGTGTGCGACTTGGTTATTCAAAAGGGTATGTATTAACTTGAATAACGGAACCTGAAAGTACAACTATTAGCATGTGGGAGTCCGCGAAAATGTTTAAGTTAAGCAGGGATCCTCATACTCGAAAAGGTTTGGAAACCATCAAGTTTCATCGTTGCAGAAAAAAAAACAAAACAACTAATGGAATTTTTAAAAATGAAGTCAGAATTAGGTTTCATGAACTTCAATGGCATTTGCAGAAATTATATGCCTGAATATTCGCATTAATGAAGACATTTTAAATCCGAACAATATTACCTTTAGTTTCGTGTTCGAATTTTCGAACACGTTAACAATACAATGAATCTTGTGTTCGTTCCTTACAAGATGTACATATACATTACAAAGAATCTTCTTTGCGTTCCATACAGTATCTACGTATATTAACAGTCTGTGCACGCTTACAGGTCTTTTCCTTCTACAAATTGCATAGACCCAGCTCTGCACATAATGCACCGTCAGATCAGGGGGGATATGTTATTTGCGGCTGGATTCGACTTATAAGCGAGAACTTACGGTGCTTAACAGCACGAAAGGCACAATTTTGATTTATAATTGTCATTATCAGTAAAACAAAGTTTGTCTTGAAATCCTGTGAAAATATGAGAAATTAAAAGTACCATTTCATCGAAAATCTAGATTCAAAACTGGAATTTATATAAAATCTTATAAAAAATTGCGTTTATTTCTCTGTTGACTGTGTTTGGTATATTTTAACTTCTCGTCTTACTGGATATCTTTACTCGAGGGCTCTGTCATGGTAGTCGTTATTTACGTTTCACTTGGTGAATGATCCAATTGTTTAAGCGAGGAGACAAGAAATAAAGTAGAATATAATAGCTTCCATACATTTTGAGACTTTCCAAATAGAATGATGAATCCGTAGGGCTCCTAAATTTGGAAAGGGAAGGCTAGCGATTGAAATATTTTTACTGAGATAAAATGATCTATTTATGAAAATAAACTGAATGTACTGTTATATATTGTATAAAAGTACCTGTCCTGACGACGGTGTTTACTAAAATGCGATATCCATGATATAAATAACTGATAAATGTACTAAAATAGCCACATTAAATCTATTACCCAAGTTTTTTGTCAAATGTCAGATAGGTAATCGGTGAAGACTGCAATTCATTTATCATGCTTATCTAACAAAAGCACCGTATACGACGACATTTTAAGATTATGTACCATATGTTCATGGTTCTTTTATTGAATTTAAAACTAATTATCTTATACCTACTTCCATTGACAAATCTATCACAATTATTGATCACTATGTGTATATCGGGGTTTTCATCTTTGTCTGTAAATAAATGCAAATAATGTAAAACGGTGTTTTTCTTTTGAGGTAGATCGAATATTGTCAATGATCATATAATTCTATAGTGAAAAGTAATACAGTACAACTGCAAAATAATGCGATGGTTTTGTTTGTTTTAATGTCACTTTTGACAGTATATTACCCATATCATGCCAAGGACACATTCAGGCAGCATGTCGGGGCTGATCATGGCAGGTATCGAACCCTAGACCTTTGGATTACGAGTCCGACTGCTTACTTACTGTACAACCGCGGTTCCCTAAATGGATAATTTAAAACATTTTGACGTGAATTTGGCGTACCTAATGCTGTACTTTCGCATTATGTATGGAGGATACAGCTTAATGGGAAAACATGTCATTTTTCTATTTTGTTCATGTGTTTGAATGAAAATAAATTTATTGAGACACTGTGATGTTTATAGGGATTGCTGGAAAGTGCAATATCCCTGTATGCATTTTTTGTGCACATCAAGGATATGGCACAGAGTGTACTTTTCGGACGTATGTGTTATGTGTAATAATAATAATAATAATAACTTTTGCCTTGTACTGTATGTATGACTGTGTATACGAGTCGAAATTAATTACCCATGTACTGTAAGTATGACTGTGTATACGAGTCGAAATTAATTACCCATGTACTGTATGTATGTCTGTGTATACGAGTCGAAATTAATTACCCATGTACTGTATGTATGACAGTGTATACGAGTCGAAATTAATTACCCATGTACTGTATGTATGACTGTGTATAAGAGTCGAAATTAATTATCCTTATCCATTCCTAAAAAAGCTAAAGACGAAAGGTCACATTTTAAGTAAAATTATTGTTATAATCTTTTCAGTCCATGCTTATAACCATAACCTATAATCAGTTTGACAGGGACTTCCAAAACTTAATTACATCTAATCAGTTTGACAGGGACTTCCAAAACGGTTAATTACAAGCCATTTGCTCACAAACAGTCCGAGTAAAAACAACAGAATTTCTAAATTATAAAGCACATTTAGAGTCTGGCAATGTCGCAATGTCACTAAACTTGGGTATCTTGGTTTCAATACAAACTATTGTCGACCCCTACATTTTCATGACTTTAGCATCACTGCAACCATAATTATAGGAGGCAACAGTTCTTTTAGATTTGAATATCAGTCGAACTTCACGCTCAGAAAGTTTGGCGACAAAGTGGCATGGCATTTAAAAAATAATGATGAGTTTAACTTTCGTATTAAGGTGGTGTTGTGATTATATTGCCAGGAATTTCGTCTAAAGAAGAATCGCTTGCTCTTAGCCATCGGTCCTCCATTTGTATGCTACGACGATGCAGCATTCTAACATTGGTCTGGAATGTAAGCAATGATTTTCTGTCGTGTTTTTGATTTTACGAGCGTTTTTGGACACGTGCTTTGTCATTAAAAGATCATAAACATTTCGTCTCCATCGTTCTTTGTCATTATTTATGATTTTGTTATATCAGTCGACGTAAATTAAAAACGATATCCGTGCTGAATGGTAACTTGAAGCAAATAATATGTCAACCGTACGATTATAAATTACGCCATTGACCAGACAGTTTGGAATGAAAATTTCTAACATCTTTCTTCGAGAAAATTCTACTCAAGATATCTGAATAGTATCATTTATCAATACTGCGTATGAACAATCGCTGGATTTAGATTGAAATGCAATTTATTAAGTGATCTTTAATGACATCAATAATAAAATAGCTGGAAGGATACAGTTACAAGAATATTATAAGAATTGGAAGAACACATCACATCTTTCTAATTTTCCGTTTCAATTCGCAACTTGGGGTTATGCTTAACTGCTTCACATAAACGTTCATTTTCTTGAAAGGTAGGAATACAGATGTCAGCAACAGTAAGATATGCATGTCCCAGTTGACACGACATTGGAAAAAACTCGTTTAAGTCGTAAAGGTTTGGGATATGTTGTTGCTGTGCATTAGCACACAACCATATTTATCAGCTTGTATAGTAATTTGTTCAGAGATCATTTCACCGTTTGTCTAAGCCTTGTCGAAAATTACTGAACTTTTTATTGTGAATCCCATTTATGCAGGAGACCGAATTGTCCACTCCCAAACTTGTTGGGGGTGGCGGGAAAGAGTTCCTATGCACTTGGTTCATGTAGAGGTTACATTATACTATCTACATAAGCCTCAAAACCAATTTACACCTGTTGCGATGCATATGTTACGTATAAGGTGGCCGCTATCTCTTAACCGGCTTGAAGCAGCTGTTCTGTTGGTTTTTTTTTTTGGTGCCATTTTTTATGATATATGTGCTTATTGCCTGTCTTCGTCTACGTTATTGTGTTCATCATGCATTGGCTGTTCAGTTCGTATGTGTTTCTGTATCTGTTTTTGTTGTTGTTTGGAAACGAGAACAATTAGACTTTTTCTCAGCTGTCTTGCTCCACTGCTACAACTTTCTTTGTTGCTGAAGAACCCGCCATCACGTCATACTCGCCAGTCAACCTGTTTATGCTATGATGGACACTTTAAATGCTTTAAATGACCACTCCCTGGCTCTCCTCCACACTACATTGTGCTCTAGACTAAACGAGCTGGGGTTACATTCATCATTATTTAAATGTAAACAGAAACGAAAAAAAAAAAAAAAAAACGTTGTTTCAAAGCTGGCCGGCGTAGAACAGGACGAAGAATTCCAGTTATCTCTCTTATGCCCTTTCTGGCTTAACAATTTAAAAATTCTACCGTTAATTTAGATAACCTAATTCAAACCCCTATTAAATCGTCAACCTTTGTGTCAACTATCCAAGAGATACCTCTGCGTATTGTATTATTCAATGCCCAATCAGTAGGACCACCGGAAAAGCGCACAGAAATAGTTAATTTTATCAACAATCAGAATATCGACGTCTTTTTCCTGACAGAAACATGGCTAAAAACATAGGCGATGAGCCCAAGTGTGCGGATCTAACACCCACTGGTTGCTCCATCAAGTCGTTCCCCAGTAACTCTCGCGGAGGTGGAATTGCTGTCATCACAAAGAACTCCATGATCAAACGTCTTAACCACATCGCAACATTCAGTTTCGACCACACATCGTTTGAACTAGTCCAAACCACACTCACACTGGAGCAAAGGTCAGTCCATTTTTTCTGCCTATACCGCCCTCCTCCTAGTAGAAAAACAAGCTGACCGAATCTCTCTTTTTGGAGCAGTTTCCGATCTCCTGGACGATGGAGACCTGGCAACCTGATTATTCTTGGAGATTTCAACATTCACTTTGTCTGTCCATGATAGATAGAACAAATCTAATGCATGACATCCAAGCAAACATAACAACTTGCCTACCTCCTACAGCAGAACCACTCGATAACTGCCTGCGCTCATTTCTCGACAAACATGCTCCATCCACCAAGTGCAGGGTATCAATTCAAAAGTGTTCTCCATGGTATAGCAGTGTTAGGGACCAGCTTCGCACTGTTAAAAGAGACCGCCTTAAAGCTGAGAGGTTTTGGCTTTCCACCAGACTCACTATTCATAAGCAAATCTATGAAGCTGCTAAGAAGAACTTTACAAACATGGTCCATGCAGCGAAATCAGTCCACTACACTAATGAGATCATGGAGTTTCAGCTGCAAAGAGCTCTTCGAGATTACTAACAAGCTAATGTCAAGGAACAAATGTACACCACTTCCATCTACCTTCTCTCTAGTCGACCTTCCGGACCAGTTTGCAAATTTCTTCCCTGACAAAGTATATAGCCAGTCTGATATACCATCCAATGTAAGCATTCGATGTCTTCAAGTAGAAGTGATGAAAATTTACGACGGGTTGAATATTGTACATTTTTCTTCGACAAATAGGCATGACCAATTTATCGATCATAAGAAATATTCATTTCAGAATTCTTTTATTAGGCAGCAAACCATATTTTACTAACACAGAGCAGTCAAACACGCATTGTTAGACGATTTGTTACTATCACGCAGCAGTCAAGCACGTGTTGTTAGACCATACGTCTTAAATAACAGACACTCAATTGTCACATGTCAATTCTGGAAATGATTTTCTCCGCGTGTTCAAAAAGTACATTAATGTACAAAAGTTAATGCAATAAAGCTGTCCAAACCTTATTCCAGACAGCTTTCGTGGTTGTATTTACGTTTAAGGACCAGTTTGTCTAGATGAAAGGGAATAATAGGTAATTGATGTAAATGAATCTTATCAAACAATGGCTTTTATTCGTTTTATTATCATAAGTCTCTAAATCCTTATTGATAAACCTCACAGGTGCACGAATATTTGGGATCTGTTTTTATAACAATAATGCTATCTTACCAATTTGAACTGGAACAGTCGTAGAGGTATTTATCAAGATCGTTCCGTTACAAGTGGTACAATCGCACAGGTATGTCTAACAATTCGTCCCGTTACAAGTGGTACAATCGCATAGGCATGTCTAATAATCGTCCCATTACAAAAGGTACAATGGTAGAGGTATGTCTAAAAACCGTCCAGTTACCAGAGGTACAGGACTACAGGTATGTTTGAAAATTGTCCAGTTACAAGTGGCACAGGCCTACAGGTATGTCTAAATATCGTCCCGTTACAAGTATTACAATCGCACTTGTATGTCTTACAAGTGGTACAGGCCTGCAAGTATGTCTAAAGATAGTCCCGTTACAAATGGTACAGTCGAAGAAAATTACAGGGCTACAGGTTACTATTTAATTTAGCTAATTTATTGACTATTTAGATGAAAAGATAACAAACAGACTTGCAGATGAGAGAACATACTTAGGGAAGTTAGTAATCGAGCTAAGAACTATCTCCATTATGTTTGTGCCATCACCACCATTACAAGATACTACTGCCATCGTTGTTCTGAACTTGTATATTACGACTACAACAACTGTTGATATTGCTGCTGCTACTACTACTACTATACACAACCACCCCTAGCAATACCACCATCACTATTACTACTACTACTACTACCACCAAACGGCCACCACCACTACTATTGCTACTACTCATAAACTACCACCACCACCACTAAATTAGCAGGGCCGGTATGACGGCTTATCAGAAAGACAAAATTTTCTTCGGATTTATATCATGTATTCTTGTGATCTAATGCAGGACAAAATGTTTTGAAAATGACGTTTATGAGATTGATTTTCGCAAACAACAGGCAATCAACACTCGTGTAGCATGATGAGTTTCCTGAATTAGAGTTGAACAAAAAAATGCTTGTCAAAACTGCCATGTTTTTTTTCTTCTCGAAAACAATGAAGCAGGGAGCATTATACAAACCTTTCCATCCATTGTTGCTTAAATTTCATTTCTCATGACGTCAGATATTAAAATAATTCATCTGATTGATGCCTTTTTTTCCACCACTGAAGAAAGTTTACCAATAAAAATTGATTTTATCTAATAAAATAACATGCTTGTTGGTTTTTTTTTGGACGATCCTGACGAATATTGACACACGACAAAAACGTATTTCATTCTTTGACATTTGTCAGTACTGCTGACCTCTGACGCACTTAGCGTGCAATATTTGTTATATTATAACAAATGAGTATAGATCGTTTTGTGAGGGGAAGCAGTTTAACAACGCATAACTCACCGTGACCTATATACAGAAACGGACTGGGTAGTCCATATAAGATTTTAAATACCGTCCGATTGAAAATGGTTAAGAAGGAACTTAACTGTATGAGGTATCATCGCATTATTTGAAATTTTTTCTGAATTTTAAAAATTCTGTTAGTACATTTTCCTATTCCTCCCGAAAGAAGGTATGTGTTAGCTACACCCCGACAAAAAAAGCTTATACATTTTAAGGAAATTAAAAACGACTTATTCTTGAGATTTTTGAGCGTTATTATTAAGCAATAGGCTGCCGGTTATCAAATAAGCATATCTGTTTCTGCTATGAGAAAGCAAATTTCAAGGAAGCATTTCATAGAGCGTGCAAAACACCCATTTTGCAAGTACTGTCATACTACCTGCATGAATAACCACCAATTTACCAGTATATTTTCTTACTTACATACTTTTCGTCTTCTTCAAATTATTTATTTCAAAAATTTATAACAGGCAATTGCTAGAGGTTAAGGTATGCATACTGGCATACCGCGTTGACAAGGCATTATGTTAAATCATACTAGAGAAATGGCCTAATGTAATACATTCGAGTCCTGAAAACCAACCCAGCTTGCTTATAACAGAAAGTTAAATTCCTGAAAACCAACACAGCTTGCTTATAACAGAAAGTATACTATTTTAAATCATACTAGAGAAATGGCCTACTGTAATACAATAAAGTCCTGAAAACTAACACAGCTTGCCTATAACATAAAGTATATTATGTTAAATCATAATATAGCAAAGGCCTAATATTATAAACATAAGACCTGTGGTTCAAACCAACTTTCTCATAATAAAAAGCATCTTGATTTCACTTACTTCCTCATTTTACATATATTTGATATCAAAATTGCCTTTTCTTTCCATTATTTGTATGGGGATGTATTTTTATTTATTGGCATGTGAAATTTTAGACCTTGCCTATTTGTTTATAACGGCAAATCAATGTGTTTAAACCAACTTTTGTTCGTGTACTTGCCTATTTATGCATGTTTCTTCAGATCGCTCGTTGTTTAGGGAGAATGCACTGCTAACCTGTCATTTTGCCCAAGCTGGTATAGGGGTGACACCCCAAGCCAGCATATTTCTGGAAAAGTATTCGATACTGTTGACTGTTTAGTTACGTTGATATTTTGTTGGCATCCGTTAGTCTCGAGAGACGATGGAACTACGCCCATGAGAGATGTCCCTGTTGGTGGTTGTGCAGCGTCTGCTGTGGCTATGTAGTCCTACGCGGGAGTGGCAGTCCTTACTGCACTTGAAGGCTGCGTCTGGTGTTGGTTGGAGGTGCTTCTTCTTCCTGTGCGATCGTCTTTCATCAGCTAGCAAGCGTAGCTTGTCCTCTCCGGCTTTCAGACCAGTGATCAGAGCATGTCGCCAGCTTGATCTATCTAGAGCGAGCTCTTCCCAGATGTTGACATCGATATCAAGGGCTTTCATGTCGTGCTTACAGACATCCTTGAAGCGGAGATGTGGCCGTCTGATCGACCTTTTGCCAGAGGCGAGTTCCGAATAAAAAATGTCTTTGGGGATCCGACCATCATCCATCCGACGTGCATGGCCCAGCCATCTGATGCGACGTTGGCGGAGGAGTGTGACCATGCTGGGAATCTTGGCACGCTTGAGCACCTCGTTGTTTGTTACTCGATCGCTCCAGGTGATCCCGAGTATGTGTCGGAGGCATCGCATGTGAAAGGCACTCAGTCTTTTCTCTTGTGAGGCGTACAGAGTCCAGGTTTCACTGGCGTACATGAGAGTGCTTAGCACGCAAGCACGGTACATGGTGATTTTAGTGTTCAGGGTCAGCATGATGTTGTTCCACACTCTCTGCGACAACTTGGAGAGAGTTGGTGATGCCTTTCCGATCCGCTTATTGAGCTCAGTATCGAGCGAGAGGTTGATGGTAGAGTCGACGTACATGAACTGACTGACCACCTCAAGTTCGTAGTTGTGAATGATGATGCTTGGGGGCTCCGCGTGCTAAGCAATCACGTTTGTTTTCTTTAGGCTTATGGTTAACCCAAACTCATCGCATGCTTTAGCTCAGCTTCTGTGTGGGTGGCTAGAGCAGCATCGTCTGCGAAGAGCATGTCCCTGATGGTGACTTCACGCACTTTGCTCTTTGCCTTCAGTCGTGCCAGGTTGAACAGTCTGCCGTCTGATCGCGTGTGCAGGTAAATCCCTTCTGTCGACGTCCCAAAGGCGTGCTTAAGCAGGACTGCGAAGAAGATGCCGAAGTGTGTGGGGGCAAAGACGCAGCCCTGTTTAACGCCACTGCGGATGTCAAAGGGGTCGGATGTTGAGCCATCGTACTGCACTGTGCCTTTTATGTCATCGTGGAAGGACTGTATCATGCTTAGCACCTTTGGAGGGCAACCAATTTTTGCCAGGATTGTGAAGAGTCCGTCTCTGCTGACTAGATCGAATGCCTTGGTGAGGTCCATAAAAGCCAGGAAGAGGGGTCTGTGTTGTTCTCTGCATTTTTCTTGCAGTTGCCTGACGGAGAAGATCATGTCGATTGTGAAACCCGCACTGCGACTCTGGGTTCACTCTGTCAGCAAGCGTCTGCAGTCTGTTCAGGATGACGCGTGCAAAAACGTTACCCACGATGCTGAGAAGTGATATGCCCCTGTAGTTGTTGCAATCGCTTCTGCCGTCCTTGTTCTTGTACAGGGTTATGATGTTAGTGTCTCTCATGTCCTGAGGCACTGCACCCTCGTCCCAGCACTGGTAGAGGAGGTCGTGCAGGTGTGTGAGCAGCACGCTACACCCGCACTTGATGAGTTCTGCTGAGATGCCATCCTTCCCTGGGGCTTTACCTAAGGACAGTTTCTATAAGGCCTTTTTTAATTCGGCAACAGTAGGTTTCTCGTCCAGTTTGGCCATGAGAGGGAGGTTTTCAATGGCGTTGAGGGCATCATTGGTTACGTGGTTCTCGTTGGAGTACAGTTCAGAACCGTATTCCAACAGTATTCCATCCATCTGATTGCCCTTGTTGTGGATGGTATCGTCTGTGGCAGACTTCAGTGGCGCTGTCACGTTCTGACGTGATCCCATCTTTCTTTGGCACTGCCATTTGGGGGTTCTGAATCAAACGTCTTGGAAAGAGCATAGGTGAATTCCTCAGCCTTGTCTGGATATGATGTTTTGCTCACATCAGTGCGTGGTTTACCCTCTTGCCTTGAGCGGTGGATCTTCTTCGGTTGAAGCTTCATTTTGCAGCACACCAGCGAGTGTTTGGTGTCTCAGCCAGCACTGTGGAAGGTACGGGTAAGAAGCACACCTTACATGGCTGACCGTCTTGTAATGATCAAGACCAGGTGGTGCCAGCGTTTAGACCGGGGATGCCTCTAAGACACTTTGTGCTGTGGCTTTGTCTGAAAGAATGAATTGGTGATGCTGAGGTCGTTGTACGAGCACATCTCTAGAAGGCACTGCCCATTCTTATTCATCTTCCCAACGCCAAACTTGCCAAGACAGGAGGGCCAAGAGTCATGGTCGACACCCACCCAAGCATTGAAGTCGCCTAGCAAAATCAAGTTCTCTTCCTTGGGAATTTTGTCGATGAGCGAGTTTAACTCATCGTGCAACTCATCCTTGGTATCTGTGGAGGATATTAGTGTGGGAGAGTAAACGCTGATCAGGTTGACAACCCCTTTTGTGGTGTGGAGGCGGAGGTATAGCAGTCTTCCATTTCATTGTTGGCAGGGTTCTATCATCCCCAGCAGAGTGTTCCTGACAGCGAATCCAACACCAAACTCTCTGGCTTCATCAGCGCTCTTTCCTTGCCAGAGGAATGTGTAGTTCTTTTCTCTGAGTGACCCGAAATCTGGTAGTCGCGTCTCCTGTAGTGAGGCGATATCGACCTGGCGTCTTGCTAGTTTGTCGTTGATGACTGAAGTCTTTCGAACATCACTGATTCTTTGGAGATCATCTGAAAGCCCAGTCAGCATGGTCCGGACATTCCAGATACCTAGCTTGAGGACTGAAGGTTTCCTTGTTGGTTTTCTTTTGTTATTTCTTGGTGCAGTTGTTGCAGTCCGCTTGTCCGGTAATTGCGTACCTTAAGCCTTACGCACTGAGCAGGGCAGGCGAACTTTGGCTGGACGGCACCTCATTGGCTGGAAACTGCCCAGTTTGAGGCGGGCGGTAGCTGTCCAGTGAAACATGTTGGTCTCTCCCACCGTGAGAAGCAACCCCTGGCGTCTGGCTCTACGTCAATCGAGCGGTGACTTATAACCAGTAAACTGTTGCTTCCCGTGTTGTGTCGACGCTGTGGAGCGAAGCTAGAGTGTTCTCCCCAGGGCGCAAGCTTGCGCAGGGTGATATGGAGAATCAACTTTTGCCCATGCAGCTGATCGTCCCTCTCCACGTAGCTGATGGATCCAAGGGAAAGGACAAACCGATACGTCATGGCACCAACTGCGTCGCAGGAGTTGCCGAGATGACACTGAAATCAATGCCAAGTCGCCTTAGGGATTCCATCTCCGGATTTTCTGTTGGGGTTTACTCCCTTAGCCTTTCCCATGAGAGGGTATGGTTACAAAGCAAATCTGAGTTTCCTTTTTCCTAGGTGGGCGACCACCCAAGGTTAACGAGCCCCATCTGCCCGAATCATCTGGTTTTGGTGTGCCAGAAACTCGCCTGTCATCCCTTCTCCAGTCAGTTTAAACAGGTTCCGCCAATCGTAAAGGCCTGGAGCTGGATTTGGTTGTCAGAGGCTCTATCAGACGCAAGCCATTGGCAGATTTCCAAGGGAAGTGGGTGTTTATCTCCCACATCCGTCCCCTGGCGATGACAACCCTTGCAACCCCTGAAAAGGTAGATAATACAGCCAAAGGTGCACTACAGTCGTCAATTTTCAGGTTGAGTCTTCCGTGGTATCCGCAGGATTCTTTCTCTGGAGGGGTTGGGGTGGCAAAGCCATTTTTCGGGGTGGGTGGGTGCGAAACCAAAATGAAAGGGACCAGGCTAATGTTCCACAATATATTTGTTTTAAAAATCAACGGAGGGTGGCTACTGCCGGTACAGTTCTGTTACTGAATCTCATGGAATATTTCATATTATGATCTCAAATGTTACATATATACGCATGTTATGGATCCTTGACAACATATATGTCGAATGAAAACTCTGCAAGAAAACATCAAACCCATCATTGGCATCCCTAAAATAAGGCAAATCTGATGAGATGATATTGTGCGAAAGCGAATAGAAAATTGTATTGTGTGGTTTACCTTGGTCAGTAATTGAGGGTAGATGCCTATATGAATACTCACACTTTTTTTCTTTGGTAAACAACATGCTATGCAGTTAATACTTGTGTACGATTTTAATTTATAGGGTAAGTATGTCATTATTTGTACTCTAACTAAATTACTATTTTGGAAATTACTATGAGTTCACTGAAGGATATTTTGGATTATATCATTGTGAAACATAACGACTGTTAGGACATCAACACATTCCAGACTACTGGCACATCAGCATATTCAATATGGAATTCATTCGGAACATTAATGGAATTCATTCGGAAAAATCTATATTTTTTGGACTTGTTATAAAACCTTTAGGTCTATTCCATTTTTCATTTTTGCTTTAGAGTATGGGAAATAAATTAGTTGTTTAATTTTGCCAGACATGTTGGTATTTGCTCTTCCCAGTTACATAGTTTAAGACCACAGGGTCTTAACCAAACACTTAACTTTCCTCATGCATACCTTTTGAAGGGTAAATTACTACCAGAGAGCATACTCTGCCAGTTTCCACTGACAGTAGAACATATTCGTGTTGAGTGTATCCGCTTTTCCCTGTGATACAGAAATTTTATAATGTGAACTTGATGATGAAACTTTATGTACTAGCAAAAAGAATCCCGGACATTTTGCGGGAATGAGGTTTATATAAAACTTTTGACAATATACTTTAAGGATTTTAGAATTTTTTCTTTACATTTCAATTTTACAATAAATTTTACATTTTGTTAACATCTTTACATTTTATCTCTAATATTGCTTTACTTCATTGTTTACGTATATTAGGAAGGGTTTATGTTCCAAACGTTTTGTGCAAATCTTCATGTATACATTTGCAGAACTTTACTATTGGCTTTCACCATATAGCAATTATTGTGCTGAGGTGCTGTCAAACACTAATGCATACATACTCTCAAAGAAAAGCAAAAGATATCCGATGATTACTCGCACACTCTTATAAAACGTATTTTAAAAAAATTGCCGTCAACATCACTAAACAAAATATTCAGTTTCAGTAGTTACAAGCATCTTTCAGTCCGCAGAACGCATTAGGATGCGTACAATGATACAAAAGAGCTCAATTCTAAGCCCACTTGCCCCCCCCTCCCCGTTCCCCTCCCCCCCCCCTCCCCGTCTCTCTCATAGTTATGATTGATATGGCTAAGACTGAATCGTACGAAAGCACTTATAAGCGAAGACCGGCTAGAAACTGACATTTAGTAACTGGAGTCATTACACCGATTAACAATTACTTTCATAGGATGCAACTTTGAACTTATGTTAGAATCAACAATTGTGTATTGACATAAAGGTTGCGAAAAAAGACACAAACTTCATATCGTCGTAGTAAGCCCATCCTTGGAATTATTGAGAAGATGAGATTTATGGTTTCCACAAAATTTAAATGGTACGATTCACTATGCTTCCACCAAACCCATTTAATAAGAATTTACGTCTAAATTTAACACTACTAGTTCCACTGAGAATGTCACGGCCATGTTTGTGTTCACAAAACAAAATGTGTGTCAAATATGCTCAAAAGAGACAAGTTGAACGGGAACAACAACAACGAAAGAACTTAAATTTTATAGTCTTTTCAGCCAATACAACCAAATGTTTACCAGAGAGAAATCATTTCCTTGTAAATTAAAAAAGTGTTTAAGAACTTCTGTAATGAGCTTTTGAATTAAATATAGAATGCAAACTAGGAAAATTGTGTTTGTAAACAGTAATATCCGATTTTCATGTCGCAATGAAATTGCATATGTAAGAGAAACTTATGTATGTACTCTAGCAGTAAACAGGACATAGGTAACTAATCTAACAAATAGAATGGGCTTATATAGTGCTTCTGAAATGCACGCAAACATCGAGGCGCAATAGTTTGAATTAGGCTGTAGTGAGAGAGGGAGCATTTCCTTTCCTCTGTGTGTGTGTGTGTGTGTGTGTGTGTGTGCGTGCGCGCGTGTGTGTGAAGCCTCCCCTGGGAAAATGCGGGCAAAATGAGTGGTTAATGGCGCATTCTGTTGAGTTCTAAATGGACAAGAGCTGTTACTGGTACTATAAGCTTTCAAATTTTATGTTTTTTTTCCCATTGTTTTCTTCTTACATCTTCTAATACGCAAAGCAGACAAGTATTTGGGGGCAATTAGCAACGCTAATTAAAGTCTCGAAAAAGACCGTTCTTATTCATATGAATAATTGTTTCGATGTATGTATCTGAATGCAAAGGATTTAATATAATCGTCCGACAAATAAAAATACATATAAAGTTAAATACAGTGGATTAAATCACAAATCGTAGCAAAATGTGAAATTGCCATCACGGGAAACTTTCGTGCATGTTTGTATGCATGTATGTATGTATGTATGTATGTATGTATGTAGGCACGGACGGACGGACGTATGTATGCATGCATGCATGTAAGTATAATTTTTTCAATTTATTTTAGTTGCCTTTATAAGCAAATGGGGTAGGACTACCATGTAGTAAATAAAAGCCCCTACCCGTACAAGAAGGAACATAATGAACATAGTAATGCGACATAACATTTCTAAGTGAATGGCTTGAGACTATAACGTACAAGTACTTGAAACTAAAGGCATTTTTAATACAAATAATATGCAGAATTAATAAGTCAATTTCAAAATATTGTGATAAGTAAGTTTTGTTGGACTACAAGTCTTCAAAGTATTACATTAGGCCATTGCTCTGGTATGATTTGACATATAAAAAAAATTGTTATAAGCAAGCTGGGTTGGTCTTCAGGACTTGAATGTATAACATTAGGTCATTACTCTGGTATGATTTAACATAAAATTTTTGTTATAAGCAAGCTGGGTTGGTCTTCAAGACTTGAATGTATTACATTAGGCAATTGTTCTAGTATGATTTAGCATACTGACATGTAAAAGTGACATACGAGTATGCACACCTTAACAACCCCCATTAATCCATTATTAATTTGAAGGAAATAATGTGAAGAAGATGAAATGTGCGTAAGTTTGAAAATATATAGGTAAATTGGAGGGTAGTCATACAGACAGGTAGATATGTACATGAATGTTACGTCAATTTATTTTGTATACGCCTTTATGCCCAAAATAACACCATCAGGATTTTCACGCATAACGAAACTCCTTAAAATTTACTTCCGCAAGGCGGGAACATTTATTCATATTTCAAATCGGCGCTAGATTTGCTTACTAATAACGCTTAAATATACCTGTCTTTCTGTACTTTTTTTTTGTGAGGGTTCTCTCTCCATTTTTGTCTTTCCAGACCAGTTAGGGAGGCCCTCCTGCCCGGCATGTTTTGGATTGCTAGTTTGTATGTTTTGCTATCGTGTTAATGTTTTCTGGAATAAATACAAATTTAGTCATATTTTTTTGGGATTTTTCTTTTAAATTATTATTTTATGAATTTATGTATTCATATTTTTTAATGTATTCATCTTGGCTAAACCAGCTTTCGACTTCCGTTCTTTTTTCTTCCTCCTCTTGTTGTTGTCTTCTTTTTTCTTTTCTTTTTATTTTCGTCATTTCTCTGAGATCAATTCTCTTTTCTCTTTCTTCTTCCTCTCTTATCCTCCTCATATATGGGTGTTCATGTGGATCTAATTTTCCTTGCTGCGGTGACTTGGTGTTTTTTGTTATATCTATTATTTTGGGTACTTGTGTTTTCTGAATTTGTTGCAGTTGGAAAGTTGTGATCTCTTTCTGTAATGAATCCTCTCTTAGACTCTTTATATAAGGGTGCTCATCTTGCAGTTGTTTTGCAATTTCTACATCTTGCTGTAATAACATGGTGTCGTGTTGCCGTTGTGATTGCATTGGTCTAATTTCTGTTCCTTGTTGGCTTTGTAAGGTTTGTTGTTGTTGTTGGTTCTTAATTCCTTGTTGCTGTTTTGCTTGCATCGTCCTTTGTTGTTGTTGTTGTCTGTTTTTTTGTTGTTGACTTTTTTCTTCTTGTATGTGGACTAGTTGTGTAGTGTTGTAGTTGCTTCCTTTGGTCTATTGTCGTCTGTGCGTCTTTATTTCCTGCTTGTATCTTCATTTGTTGTTGTTGTTGCTGTTGTTTATATTCTTTTTGTCTATTTTCTACAGGAATCTGGGCTTGTGTCTGTTGTTGTTGTTGTTGAATTTTTTGCCCTTGTTTTGAGTTTGTAGTTTCTTTCTGACGTGGCTGTTGTCCTTCTTGTTGCTCTATATTTCCCTGTTGTTGTTTAGATTGTATTTGATCTAACCTTTGTTTTTTTTGCTGCTTGTATAGGTACTAGCTGTTCTCGTATTTGTTGTCGTTTTTTATGTTGTTTGGTACCTTGTTGTATGTTTTCTACTGCTTCTACTGCTTCTCCTGCTTGTTTCTGTACTTGTAGCTGTTGCTGTTGTTGCTGTTGCTGCTCATAATGTTATTGTCCGTTCCCATCTTGTGATATTTGTTGTTGTTGTCGCTGCGCCTTTTCTGTTGTTATTTGTCCGCTGGATGTGTTTGTTGTTGTTGTTGTCGTTGTCGGTACTCTTTCTTCAGCTGTCGTTTCATGATTTTTGGGACATTTAAAAGGTGTATGGCCTATTTTTCCACATCTATTGCATATACGATGGTATATGCATCCTTTGTACCAAGACTTGGCTAGGAATCCGAACATGTAGAAAGCTCTCTTGATTTTCTTCATATAATTTTTTTCGATTTCCAGTATTCGTGTTCCGTCTAGTATTGTTGTTGTTTCTATAGTTCTATTCCGCGCTGAGATGACTGGGATATGAAATTTTTCATCAAACCGTTTTACTATTTCGTCTAGTGGGATTTCGAGTGGGATGTCGGTCACATGTAATTCTCCTATTTGTTTTTTAATTTCTCTTAGCAAGGGTGCTGGTTCTTTTACTGTCACTTTTTCTTTCCCAATAGTCATCTCTCCATATGGCAAAATCGGTGTCTTCCCTTTCGGTCTTACGATGTAACCTTTGTATCCGTTAGGGTTTATGGAGTACACTCTGTTTATACATTCTGGATGCGCTATCTTCATTGCTATCATTACCGAAGTAATACTAGATATGTTTTCCCTTTGCATGTCCCTCATATCTATCTATTGTGTACCTTCTCTATATGTGCACTGCAGGTAGCTCCTGTCTTGCGTGTGGATTCTTCTTAGCTTGAAAAATTTACTCAGTTGATTTATTTCTGCTCTCGTCGCCATGTTTCCTCGTGCGTTCCGTGCACTGGTTCGATTGAATTGACATTCTATTTGTTGATTTTCCATACCGTTTGTTTTTGTAGATATTTTGTGATTTTATATCCATCTTTATGTAATGGCAGTCTGTAATGGACAGAAAAGATAGTCCTGTCGGGGGTACCAGAACTTCTAAACTGTTTGCTTTGTCCTTGCCATTTCAGACGACAAAACAACAGACTGTACTTCTCAAGAAGGAGTATAAGTCTTTCTGTACAATCCTAAACTCCAAAAAGAAAGGTTACAGAGACTTGTATTTATGTAGGATGGCATATTTAGCCTACAAGGCCTCATTGAGAGAAGAAATTTTACTAATTGAATCTGCAGAACTCATTATCGGTTCCAAATAGTATTATACCTCAAAAGGTAAGTTCCTTCTGTACCTTTTGTAATTTGACCGGTCAGTCCAATTAGTACATAGTCCAATTAGTGTATAGTCCAATTAGTGTAACGTTGTTGCTACCATTCAGCGATATAAGCCGTAATTAAGTAAAACTATCCATAGAATTCCTAGTTGGTGAACAGGTGACCGCATTCGATGAGCAACATATGGATAGGTTAAACAAAAGTTCCGGTGGAATCGTGGTGGAAACGTGGAACGCTGCATATACTATAAATCAGATCGCCACCTGTCGTCTGACAATAACCGTCTCTGTTTCTTCCTGACATCCTGTTAGTACGAGAGAGAGAGAGAGAGAGAGAGAGAGAGAGAGAGAGAGAGAGAGAGAGGGAGAGAAGTGGTTAGAGTGTCAGCCTAGCATGTAAGAGGTTCCGGGTTCACTCCGGACCAAACCACCCTAAGATTGAAGGAAAACATGGCATCAAGAGCTACCTCGCTTGACATTCAGCAGTAAAAACTTGCTTGGACTGGACGTACAGCGGGCAAGATAAAATTTCGAAGGGAAGAGTTACGACATTCCAGCCTCCACAAGTCTTTCTACATATGGGTGAAATAGGGTGGTTCACAGGGCGGAGGTCTTCCTAGTTGAACTCATCGGCCACATATTCGAGACCAGGGCGATCCATTCAGTAACAAATCTATCGGTTGTGGTCGACAGCCTATAGATGCCCGTGATGCGCAAGGGATGACGAAATTACACACCGGACCGGTCGCAGCCCCGGTTTCTAATAACCGCAGCATCCGTAAGACACTAGGACGGATGTGATAAATATGCTATTGGGTACAAATAACATCAAGCACGTGCAAGAGTTAACACAGTTGGAGCGTGGAATGTTAAGACATTAAGACCAGCAATGAAACTATGCGCTAACTCAAGAGATAGGTAGAAAGCACTGGCACATCCTTGGACACTGTGGGAAGCTCTGGAAGACTTAGAAATCAACAGATGAAGGACACATAATTTGCTTCACTGGATATGAGGACAAGCACGAGCATTACTCATGAGTTATGGCACAAAACGACATTGTGTGTGCAGTCATGTGTTGTCGAGCAGTGTCTAACAGGATGATTACCATCCGCGTGAGGGCATCTCCCATTAATAAAACGATGCTAGAGGTTTATGCCCCAACATCTAAACATGATGACGAGTAAGTGGAGGTACGACCTGCTTCGGACTCTCATTGACCAGACACCCATCAAAGATATTCTAGGAGGTAGAAGAAATTGCACAGGCACACTGGCGAGAAGTATGTGGTCAATACTGTAATGAACAGACCAAAGATAGAGGACTGAAGCCCCTGGACCTCGCTATCTGCAATAACATAGTGCTAACGGACATCCTTGGGCCCCACATATTATATAGAAGATGAGCTTGGCACAGTCCAGATGGAAAACATCACAGCCAGACTGACTACGTCTTGGTGTGGAAGTGCTTCCGGTCTAGAGTAAACATTGCCAGAATATGTAGCATCCCAGAAGCTGACATAGGAAGCGACCATGACTTGATGCTAATGATTATCAGACTTTGTCTATTGAAGACCAAGAAGCCGTGACAGGTAAGGATAAGGTTTGAACCTACAAACCTTAAAGATGCATGTGTGGCGCAAGTATGTGAGGCACTGGGTAGAAAGCGAGCAGACCATGAAATGGCAGAAAAATACAGGAGATTAACAATATGATTAAGACGAGCTAAAATAAAGCGAAGGATGCTGGATACTGGACCAATGTAAAGAAGTCGATACAAGCCTGAACCAGAATGACAGTAACAAAGAAACGGAGGGTTCTCACACAATCCAGGAAAATATGGTAAGAGTCTCGCAGAAGATCAACAAATTCTTAATATATCGACGGAACACTGTTCAGAGCTTTTCAACCAGGAGATTTCTGGAGACCAAGCTGTACTAAACTTCACACTGACCACGGCAGAGATTGATCACCCGATCCTCTAAGAAGGAATAGATGCTGAATTAAAGGCACTAAAGAAATGGAAGTCAGTTGGGGTAGACAATATACCAGCAGAACCTGTTCAAACTGGAAGCACCTCCAAGATAGATATCTCAACAACAATCTACAACAAATTTGGCAAATAGGAGAATGGCCAACTCCATGTACCCAGTCTCTGGTCATAATTCGTCATAAGAAATGGAATTTGCAGCTGTGCTAAAACTGAAGATCAATCAGCCTGATCAGTCACCCAAGAATGGCTATGCTTAAGTTCATCCTCAACAGAGTGAAACCCAAAGCATTACTGAAACAAGGGCAGATTTCAGAACAGGACGTAGCACTATAGAACAGATCTTCAATCTTAGAATCTTTCATGAAAAGTATATACAGCATCTACAGGACCGCTATCATGTCTTCGTTGACCTCATTAAGGCTTTAGACAGGGTATGACATGCAGCCTTGTGGGCCATCATGCGATTACACAACAAACATGCAAGAATAATCAGCACCACAGAAAACCTGTTTATCAAGGCGACTAGAGTAGCTCTCGTTAATGGCAAGATAGGAGTTTGCTTCAGAGCCACAATCGGAGTCAGACAGGGGTGTCTTCTCTTATCCACTCTCTTTACTATCTACCTGGAAATACAAAAAAAAAACAAAAAAAAAACAAAAACAGATGTACATAAATAATCATTAAGAAAATCCAAAACATCATACAAATTTAATATACATAACACCTCCCCTCATAATGAAAAGAACCGATTTATACAATAAGTTTTCGCTGTTATTCAAATATAGATGTAATGAAATATTACATAAGATGAACTATTATGGATGACACACAATATACGCGATGCAGTATTATACTTCGATATATGTGAAAGTGCATCTATATTCCTGAAACCTCAAACTCTACCTTAATTATCTCTGAGTTTGTTTTCCATTTTGTTATTGAAAATAAGGGGGTTGTGATCGTTGAATGTAATAATGGACAAATAGCTGGTCTAATATATACTTTAAAGTTTTGCAAAGCCAGTGTCAAATACAAACATTCCTACTCGATTGTAGAATAATTTCTTTATAAGAACCATATTAGTTAGCCTGAAGGGGATAGTGAGGTATGGGCAAGAGATCCGTTACTCTATGACCAGGCTGAAAATTCCTTTCCTTTATATTTTTGTCATACATTAATTTCATCTTTGACTTGGTCTCAGCTAAGCGATCGACACAGTCTGTCCTGCGCAATGCTACTGGTAAATGGTTCGTCAAATGGAGGAATAGGTTTCGGATAAGCTTCAGGCATCTTCTGATTGGGTATTCTTATCATTGTACAAGTGTGACAATATTTCCAGTATTTACAGTCATCACTTTAAACTTTCGGCCAAAATAAGGTTTCAAAATCGTGTGATAAGTCTTATCGACACAGAATTAACTAGCGAGGAGAGTTTCATGAGCTAGACTACGAACTTCCTGTTCTTACGACAAACGAAAAACAGTTTCATAGCGCACTGACCACTCGTCACCAGTGGGTACTTCAGGTGGTCTCCCCTTTCTCATAAGGGCCCTGTTTTGAACAAAATGACACTAATAACACTCTGAAATAAACAGGGGATCTCGGGTTCTTATTTCTATTCGGCAATGAATGATTGTCTTTTGACAACCTGACTAAAATAATGAGAATGAGAACTTAAACGAGGATATCACTGATCAATACCATTGTATTGATCCATGCCAGGAACAAAAGTGATCTCATCAATAGCCTGAAGTATAAATATGTCACCTAAAGGTGTAATTTCCTGATCAGCATCATTTTCAAAACTTTTTTTTTTACCATAGCCATAGTAAATATACAAACTAGGCCAAATAAAAGGGGATTTCTTTTTCACATAGGATCAACTTTCTGATCCAATCAAGGCTTGTCAGTTACAAGTTAATTAACCAAAACCTTATCACGGGTCCTGAGATTTAGTCTGATGGCATATGTACACACTGGAGAGGAACATTAACAAAGCCGAACTCTGCTCCAGGAATAAGAACAATTTCATTAGAAGAAGACATATCAGCAACGGCAAAATATATCATAATGAAAGAAGCTCGTGTGGCCTTTAAAATGTTAATAGGGAGAGACTTGCCAGAATCGACATTAAGCGGTGTAGATAATAATTCTCCATGGTAAATTCAGCTCTTTCTATATTATGTTGCATAATTTTAAATCTGCAGCAATCAGAACAAATAGAACATAGAAAGTGATAATGATTTCTGAGCAGCGGTGTCAGTAATTTTATTCCTAAATCTTGTGCAAGAGCGAGATCTAGAAGTGCTCGTATGAGACTAAGATTTTGTTGTTTTTTACGAAAAAAAATGCTGAGAGGAAGACTTACTGACAAACGAAACTTTGTTGGTCAAGGAATAATAGTCAGCTGTAAGAGCAGCATTTTCTAAAGTTTCGTCCTTTTGTTCATCAAAGTAGGTCATGACGTCACCGTGGACGCAATTCTTGAACTGTTCAATAGGAGTTGTATGAGGATATTGTAGTTTCGTCAACCTTCTTGGCTGAGCACCACTTATGAAATAATTGTTATTTTTCTCTTGCAAATTCGACATGGGTCTGTTCAGTTTCTTTTTTACAGTTCTTAACCTTTTGTCCAGATGATGTGGGTACCAATTCATAAGCTTCCAATATATATTATGAAACCGCATCATAATCAGCACTTTGTTGTAATGACTCTTAAGTGTCGACTTCACGAGCTTTTCCAATTGGTACACTTTGTACCAATTGGAATCTTGGTCATTTCAAAATTTAAATTTTAGTTTTGAAAATGAGAAAAACATTTATCTACCTCTTTTTCTCTAAAGGGGGTACAAACTTAATATTTCTAGTATCATCAAAAACTGAACTTGTACGTAAAGGTGTGTGTGTGCTTTACACTAGCCAGTTCTAATTATTTTAGTCTACATTTAAGTGTTCTTTTTTATTTCTGTCCGCATCTGTATTTCCTTCTATTCTTTATCTCTGTTCTTCTGAATATATAAGTTCACCTCTTCTATTTAGTTCTCTTCTTTTTCTCATTGGATTTGCTTTAGCCCATCTTCTGTCTGTCTGTCTGTCACACTCTCTCTCTCTCTCTCTCTCTCTCTCTCTCTATATATATATATATATATATATATATATATATATCATCTGTCTGCAACTGCAAATTTCTTTCTTCATTCTGTAACTGCAATTGCTTCTCTTCTTTCTCTCTTTGATGCTGAAGCCTCCAATTTTTCTACTACGTTTCTAAATTTAATGTCTTGATGTGTCTGTTGTCTCAAACGGAACGATGGCCTGGGGAGTGATGATATGCTATCACATTAATGTAATAATAAAAAAAACTGTCCTTGTCTGAACTCTGTATACAAATCACGCCTGCGTGCATGTAATTTATAAATTGCTACAGTTGCTTCGTCTTACCTACACTCGGTATTGCATGGTATCGGAGAACAGCGGTACTAACAACAAATAAGTAATTGGTTTTCATTAGATAATCATGCATTTCTTGACATATATAAACGTGCTGCAGTGAACACACGCACGTGCTACAGGAAACAGTATCCCTTATACTATTTGAACAGTTTCATTAAAACAAACATGATTTATCTTGACATGCCAGATGAAGTACAATCGACGAGAGCAACAAGTAAAATTCAGATAAATGAGCAAATGGTTTCTGACGGAGGGAAACCTCCAAAGGCATTTGTCTGACTTTGATGAGGTGTTCTCTCCCCATCATAAACTTCCAATATAGAGTTTGTAAAGAATGAACTCGAGAGTACAGATACGGCAGAGGGGCAGTTTAGACCAAATTAGATTTGCTTACATAGAAAATCAGAAATATAGCGTCACTCCAGTGGCGTCACTAAGGGGTGCGGACCGCACTGGTTGACACAGTCAGAGGGGGTGACACAAAAATGACATTACTAAGGATTCTGTATGGTCTGTTACGGAAGGAGGTCTATTGGGGTGACAACATGAGTTACCGCACTGGATGACACCAACCCTAGTGACGCCACTGCGTCGCTCGAATATGTTGAAACCTGACCTGAATCAGCTAGTGAGACAGGCATGCTAAACATCAATCTATCAAGTGATGAGAGAGAGAGAGTGAGAGAGAGAGAGAGAGAGAGAGAGAGAGAGAGAGAGAGAGATGCAAAAGGATATAAGAAAAGAAATATTCAAACTTAACAGATCGAGTGGCTAAATAAAGAGAGGTAATCAGGAGAATGCAAGTAGAAAATGAGAACCTGTATAAATAAAGATAACGAGACAGTTGGAGTGTGTTGTACACCTGGACTACGGGTTACTAACAGAAGTCTGAAAATAAGGATTATTGAACTCAAGCAATTCACATGCGCTTACAACATCACGGTTTACTGGGCAGGAGATTGAGCAAACATGGAATCTGCAGAACGATACGTACAAAAAAAATACTCATTCTTTTGATGAATACGTTGAGGGTTACGGTCTCGTCCATGACATGAATGTTGTATCGTTTAGGTAAAATTCAAGCTCGAGTCCTACGAACCAATCATTTGCAAGTTTTCTTCCACGTTGACAAGACTGGAAAGTCGTAAAAACAGACATGTGTCGAAGGACGTACTGTATTATTTCAGCTCCCATTGTAAACCTATGGAATGAGCAGGATACAAGATTGTTTTATGGCATTGGTAAAAAGACAAAACGATTGGTAAAAGGACGAAACCATTGGTAAAAGAACAAAACCAAATTTAAATACTGCACTAAAAGATGATCGGTGTGTGTGTGTATGTGGTGGGTGGGGTGGTGTAATATAATTAATACATTATATTCTATGAATACGTTGAACCTTACATGGCTTAGACAAACGATGTCCGATAAGTCGTTCTTTTGTGGAATTGATATTATTAGCTCTACATAAAAGCTAAAAGAGGATTTTGTACAGAATGTTTTGAAGCATTTTTAGTAACTAACTAGACTATCCAAAATATCCACAGATGAATACGTTTTAGAAACACATTATGATTTTAATGGAAAGAATAAAGTTCGTATTACACAACATTTTTAGCAAGGCATTGGCTGTTTGATGAGTATGCCAGTGCGCGTTGTTCCTGCTTAAGGCTTATTAGTTTTAAAACTCGATTATCTATTAACATGAACTCCATAGATCTTCAAAGCATAATTAGGCTATAAAGTCACGTATGACTCTAATTTACAACAATCTTGTATCGGATATATTTATTATTGTAATAAACAAAGGATGTTGAGGCATATATGAAAAGTTGCTCGCAAGCAATAAAATATCAAATTCTGGAAGAAAGACGAATGTTTAGTTCATTGATAGAAGGTCAAGACTGGCAGCAATTGTTCTTGCCACCGTATAAAACTAACAATGTCCAAACGTTAGATGATTCCAGCTTGATATATTACAGAAATTATTGGCTGCGAATTTGTTTTAAAAAATAGAATTATTTCAAACGAAATCTTTTTTATGTTACGCGCAGAGTCTATATCACTGGGTGGTGGTGTCTGCTACTCATAACATTTTTTTTAATGGTATCTTACAATGAATAAAACACTAAGCACAGTCACACAAATAATTTGGAATAAAAACAAAAACAAGTATCTTTGGAATTATATACAAAAATCTTGTTGATGTAACATAGGTAATAATTGTAAATGTAAATCAGTCTATTTAAAAATATAGATTTAATAGAAAAGGACCATTGTTGCTTTAAATTTTAAAACGGAAGATATGGTGTTTATGGAAACGAAATGAGAGAAGGACTGACAATAGACTGGCATTACACAAGTAGGTAACGTAGTCAAAAAGTAACGTATTTCCCATGTCACTAATGCAGAACAATATTTCCCACCGTTTCATATTCTCTCTTACTTTCCTTGGTCTTTTCTTTCGTGTTACAGTGATACGAAATATTTTGTGTTATTAAAAATAGGTTCAGTTAATTTTGCATTGTCTAATGTATCACGAGAATATATCATATGTATTTATCCTAATACAACTGATTTAGACTATCTAATGGTATTGAAGGGTGTCATGGCTGCTTATGGACTAGCAGATATGTGGAGCTCAGTTCATATAGTTTTATTTGGTGTCGCAGGCGGATCCATACCCCGTCCACCCATCCTGTAAATGTCTTCAAAATCAGACATAGCAGTATTGCTAGATAAACCTATTAGCTTCCAAAATATAAACCGTCATTAACTCGAGATTTTATTGTGCACTTTTGATTTCTATATCTCATATCTAAATGTCATGACGATATACATCATCGCACCATCCCCCACTAAACATTCACTCCCTACACCCTTTATGTGTATGAGAGAGAGAGAGAGAGAGAGAGAGAGATTATTATATTCCATGACAGTTATGATGTGGCAGGCCCTATCAGTATAGTCCATCGCTTGCATAAGTTTGTTGTTGTTGAATTTTATTATAGTGGCGTGCGCACAATTGTGCATGTGCCACTTTTTTCTGACTGCTAGTTGTTCCTGGGAAAGGGAATGGTGCCACCTTCCCCAGGCTTTTGTGGGTTCAAGGAACCCTGATAGTTTGTTTTGTTCACAGATTTAAAATATTCGATGTGTCCTTGATGTTCTTCACAGAGGTTATTCACTCAAAACTGTATGTCTGTAGAGACGTTGCATTATGATATATTTTGCAAATGTCAAAGTATTAAATGTCTTTCGTAGTGTGCCAATATTCAGGAGGATCGCCAAAAGTAATAAACATGTTATTTTACAAGATATTATGAATTTATTATGGAGACACTTTCTTGTGGGCGGCAAAAAGGTCATTAATCAGATTAAATGTAGAAATGTATGGAATATTTGCAAGGTAGGCCTTTAATAAGTGTCTCGCGGCTTTCCAGTAAACAAACCTCGCATTTTTGACAAACATTTTTACAGCCCGATATTAGGGAAGTTATTATGCCGCACGAGTGTTGATTGACTTTGTTATTTACAAAAATCTCATTTTGCTAACTTTTTTAAAATAATGCATAGAAGATAATAGAACAGATTGTATTCATCCGCAGAGAGTGAAATTCGCCTGATACATCATAATAGAGTAGTAGTAGTTGTAGAAATAGTACCAGTTGCAGTAGCACTAGTAATAAAGGTAGTGATGGTACTGGTGGCTGTGGTAGTAGTAGTAGTTATATTAATAGTGGTGGTGTGGTGACTGTTAATAGTTGTAGCAGTATTAGTAATGGTATAGTAGTAGTAATAGTATTGGTGGTGCTGATGGTGGTGGTTGTGGTAGTATTTGTGGCGGTATCTGAAGTGGTTGTGGTTGTTGCTGTGGCAGTAATGATTGTAATAGTGGTAATATCAATATCAGTAATAGTTGTGGTGTTTTTGGTGCTGGTGGTAATGGTAATATTAGTGATGGTGTTGTTGCTAATGGTAGCTGTGGCAATAGTAGTATAGTAGCAGTAATAGTGGTAATATCAGTAGTAATAGTAGTGGTGGTGATGGTGGTTGTGTTGTAATAGCCGTAGCAGTAGTCGTTGTACTGTGATATGCAAGTATCGGAATGATGATGGAGATGCTAATAGTTGTAATGGTGATTATGGCACAAGCAGCATAAAAAAATATCGCATGCTTGATTACCAATGTGTGTACGTCTGTTCTCTTGTCGGCAACTCCGTGTGTGATCTTCCCGTATAAAAAGTAAGAAAATTAGGTGAACTAAACAGGGTTGAAGATTCAAAGTCCAAAATGATGATCGCTTATAAATTCAATGTTCGTACTTTTTATACTGTTACGTTATGAATTTTGAAGCATTTAAAGCACACGGTTTTGACTTTATAATCAAATTTAACTCTTTACATGTAAACACGGAATCAGGACCCAATTGACATATCTTAAAATGTCATCCTCAAATGGAGGTTTTACAACATTTTTCTTATTGCTTGGTTGGTAACACTGATAGTTTCCCCACAGAACATCCAGCGTACGTCATGGATATTATTAAAGTCTTTACACTTGAGAAGAAATTTATAGATGTTATGGAAACTCGAGCATGATGGCACATACGGACTGTGTCCATTTGTAAATATTTATTTTAATAAAATATGAAGTCGTGGAGAATTCGAGTGTTCATACACATAGACTCTATCCCCACACAATTCAGCCATTCTAGATTGCACGTTGAATTGTACATGTTTCTAAGATGCATGTTCTTTTTTTCATGTCACATAAATGTAATCGAGATACCAGAGGCTGTAACAAAATGGAATTTACCTCGTCAGATCTTCATCAAATATGAACAGAGCATACAAACTGTGGAACAACAAAAACTCATTTATTCTCGACAAAGGGAAAGAGAACACTGACTTTCTGAGAATAAGGCATGTTATTTTAGCAAAATAGTTGATAGAAATAAGCCATACATTTATTTTACCATTAATCATGTAGAGTAAAGGTGTTTTTTTTTAAATTCCCTCATGTAAACAATATAATTTCTACTCCAGTCGTAACATCAGTTTCAAAACGTTGTTGTTGTAGGTTTAACGCCATTTTTCAGCACACGACAGGCTATACATGGCGGCCAGTATTATTGGTGGAGGAAGAACTTGTGAAAAGCCCGGAAAGAACCACCGACCCACGAGAAACTACTGGCAAGCTTTCTCACGTACCCACATTGGCCGAATCAGAGACTCGAACCTACGCAGACATAGGTGAAATGGCAGTGATCCGTAACGGAGAGCGCTTTATATATATATATGCAAGCTATAAGATACGTGAAAAATTCAATAATATATCAGAAACTATAGCAGCATTTCTAGGTTACATATATTATCATGTATTAACCTTACAAACATGACATTTTAATTGCATTCTTTACTTGCTGTCATTATCAAAGAAATCCATTATTCCGTGACGTAAGTATTAAGCCTTCATTGTAATAAAAATATGTGTCGACAGCACGCACCATCAGCCATTAATGACTAACTGCAGTATAATTATGTATTAATAGAATAATCAGTTAATTGACAATCACTAAATTAAATACTGTTTCAACGTTCTTGCGTAAATTAGCATGTTTAAGTGCTTCTATCGACATTTGTTAAATTCTTGTGGTCGCCTACTCTGTTAGTTATTTGAATTGATCAGACGGAATATGCAAATAACTGTTTCGTTTTTTCTTTTCTTTCTGAAATATATAATTTTCTTTCTTAGTAACCTAAGACAAAACTGATTCCAGTTATGCATGCATGCATGCATGCATGTATATATGTATGTATGTATGTATGTATGTATGTATGTATGTATGTATGTATGTATGTATGTATATACGTATGTATGTCATTATGTCTGGGTGTATGTATGTATGTATGTATGTATGTATGTATGTATGTATGTATGTGTGTTGAAGAAAAGTTTCGATCAGCACTATAGTTGTTTTATTGTATAACCTGTAATATTATCATTTGCGATAGAAGTACTTTTCCATTTAAATTGCACATAGTATGTAAACAAATGCTAAACTGATAGTACGATCGTTAAAACTATGAAACGCACATAGTTGATGACTGACATTTATTACTATTTTTTGAAAGTATGATTTAAACTTAAAAATACGAAATATATCCTTTAGACTGTTTTTTTTTTTAAATAACCATTACAGAATAATTGTCAAGTGAACTATTACTAGAAAATATTTCTTCAAAATTTCTTTGATACGAAATGGCATAGTTTATGTTAATGGTATTTTCAAGTCAGTAAATCTCGTCTCTTATGAAGAATTACTAACATGCATTAAATATTATCCAAGTTTTTATTGGTTTATTCTATAAAATGGTATCCATCTTTTAGCCTTAATTGGTTTATTCTAAACAATGTTTTCAAACATGTAATTGTTGCAGATAAAACTACTGTTTCTTATCAAGAATTAACTTTTCTTAAAACACCTTGTGTTATTCTTAAGGCCGAGAAAGAAAAAAAACCTATTATTTGTAACTGATAAGAATTGCAAATCTTATGTACATAAAATATGGAAAAATAGCTTTGCCTGTAAGAATTAATGGTGTACATTGGAAGCTACCATTTAACAGTACTCAGCAAACACGATTATTGGTATTGCACTGGAAAGTATTGCCCAATATTGATCATTCAAATATGAAGCTAGCTGGAAACGAAAATAATCGATACTAAGACAAAACGGAATATCTATAAAAATATAATTGACATTCTCTCACTTAAATAAAATTGAGTCTTCCGATAAAAAGTTATTCCTCCTAAACCTAATTAAACTGACATTAAACAATGTCATGTTTGCTATACATCATATCCAAGAAAGCCATTAATTAGTTAATTTTAATTGATAAATTTACTATAAACAAGTTTAAATATTAAAACATACAAATGCCTATTGCTGAAATGGAAATGGTTTAAAGAAAATATAATTTGCTACTCAACCGGAAATAAAATCTGTGCGATATCATACTATGAAATAGATATGAATTTTCAAATAATTTTTCAGTGAGGTAAATATAGATATATAGATAACTTGTATCGTTTCAAATTGTATACATGGTTCATGATTATTTTTGTGATTCCTCTTCTTCTTCTTCTTCTTCTTCTTCTTCTTATTATTATTATTATTATTATTATTATTATTATTTATTTATTTATTAGTTGACTGACTGGTATATATATTGGTTGTTTGTGTGGTTGATTGGTTCATTGTACACAGGAGCAAACAGGTTGCACAGTCCAACCTGTCTACAGCAGCCACCCATAAGAAAATGCAAAAATTACCTTGTTGACAGGTAGTCTCGGAAGGCACGTCCAGCTATCAAACCTGGTTCAAGACAAATGTATGTATTATGAACCATATTGTATTAGCATTATTAGTAGCAGCATTATCATTTTTATTACTTCGCATGTATTATTATTATTAGCAGTAGTAGTAATATACCAAGATACATGTATTTAGCTTTGCTATCTAGCAAAATTCAAGAAAACTACAACTGTGTACATGCATTCGTCTCTCTCTCTCTCTCATGCAAACACATTTATCTTATTTGTAGTAAACATGGCTCCAAAATAAAATTACAAATTGGCAGATTAGCTGCAAATCTGAACCACATGGTTGAATTTTTGTTATGGCAGTTGGTATGATAAAGTATGAAATTTGGTGTTCATATTTTAAACAAATCCAACTCACAGACATCAACAACAACCGTAGATGTTGAGGAAATTAACCAAATAGCTTCCTGTGGCTGTTGTTATTAGCAACTAAACCGTTAACCCGAGTTAACTGTGACCCTTTTGACCCCATTTTTAATATTTGAACTTATTTGACAGGGTGTAGTGTCTGAGACAATTGCGTATCAAAACGTTGGAATTCGCCTCCATAAAGCCAGGTGCATGAAGCAGAAAGCACGTGTCAACACAGTAATCACGTGATACAGCAAAATCATAATTGACACATGCTCTTTGTTTGATGAATCTGGCTTTGTCCGAATTTCTGCTACAGCAACTTTTTTTCTAGTGGTCGTTCTCAAATTAGAGATGCTGAGAAATATGTGCCCTTTCGTTCTTTTACAAACAGTAAGTGAATTTAATTTAATATTTTGGAATGTTTGTAGAACAACGTTGGAAATGGTTCACTGCTGATATGACATAAATACTGGATCTCGGATGCCGTGGACTTGTAGACTGCAAAACTTGTTTAGCGCCGTTGTAGTTTCATCTCGCCTGTCGGCGGATTAAAGACATATCAATTTTAATACTTGCTATTTCAGTGACAAAAATAATTTCCTATTGATTTCATGCAGTTAAGACTCGTTAATATCGTTAAAGATTGCTAGGCCCGCTGGTAAGAGGACACTGCACAGTGATGGCGACTTCCATTTTCGATAGGCAATCGACTTCGACCCTATACTCTAACGTAAATGTTCAAATATCAAGAAGGGGGTGGGGCAGAAGAAATTATTATGACTAAACCATAAGTGATATCACAGGGGTAGTGTATCTACTGTTGGGGAAAAAACATTTTGCTTTCGAGGCCGCATTGTTGACACCTTACAGTTTCACTTGATTATGAAATATGATCTAAATATGAAATGTTTTTACATCAAGTCACGTAATGTACCTTTAATTATGCAATGCCTTGCGCATCAAACAAAATAAGTTTAATCTGCATATTTAGAGAGGCCACTGCTGATAACGCTCTAGCGACCGTCGAAGGCAGAGTGAAACCAACGAATGGTCAAAAAAAAAAAAAAAAAAAACCACGTTGTCCCTAACCGCAGAAGACCGTTTATTACAGTAGATTTATATAGGAAATTAATTCGCCCGGGTGGTAGTGGGGTAGAATGGCTGTTAGGATCAGGTGACCGCTAAACTCGTATAACCGTATAACTCATTGGACAGATTTTACTGTTTGGTATGGTATTTTGAGAATTATTACAGCGCTGGAATATCGTGTAAGGTGTCAAATGCAATGACTTCACTGAAACATGCACACCTCTGCAGGGGGAAAATAAATGTTTGAAAAATAATTAGTCAAAAGGGTATTTGTAACTGTTAATTCGAGTAAACGCACAACTGAATATGATTATTTGTTTTAAAAAAAGTTTATACTGCAGATGCATTTCGTAAAAGTAACTTATTACAAAAATTTCGTATCGTGTCATGATACGCAACTATTAGTGTTTTATACCTTAGTTTAATAGTTTTCCAGAAAACTTCAAACGTTTTAGAAGCAATATCTCTCCAAATGAATCGACAGGGAAGAATAGTATGGTGCCTACACTACTTGCATTTCTTATTATATGACAATGGCAGTGAAGTTTTTTTCGATAACATTAATATATTGTATGTGTGTAACGATATGGTTAAACTATACGTCAGTGTAATTATCGCTATAATGTTCCGATTACACGCTAGATAGCACCAACTGCAGAGGCAAAATCTATCGAAAACAAACAACTGCAATCAAAATTAAAAATACGCCATCAAGCAAAAGATAAAATATACCGAGTTGCCAAAAATAATGTAGAAAAGTGAATAAGCGTCATGTAATGTAGATACATTTACTTAATTCAAACATCACATGCATCATCTAATTTGTTTTAAAAGGTATCTTTGTGATACACTTTATCTAATTAGTTGACCCTGTTTGTTTACATGAGCCATGCGAGGGCTCCAATAACTGCTTAGTCCTGATTCAAGCGTAATTCCAGGCCAAGATGGCTGATCACAGGTACACAGGCCACTCTTTATTAGCATATGCCGAACAAGTAGTGTTGCTCTCTGTGTTGATACAAATGGTGAAAATTCATTGACGTAGAACCTCGAATATTAGTACAGGGTTCGTACAGCTGTTTGTAAAAAAGATTCCAGTCCTTTTCCCAGACTGGTAGGTACATTTTTCCAGAACCATCTTGCACATGTATTTGAAGTCGGTGTTACTGTAAATGAGTTCAATGTATCCGCATGATCTAAAATAGTATGCACCTGTCGTGCATGGGAATTATCTAGGTCACGCCGTGTCTCGCCAAGCACACTAAACTTGTATGTAGCAGACGATGCAGCATCTATCCCCATGATGCAACAAACTGAATAAATCTAGCATCCCGAAATTTCATACCTTTTACAGGCCATTAGAACAAAATCTGTATTTTCCAAGTTTTATTTCAAGTCTAGAAAAAATACTCTTTTTCCCATACTTTTTCAAGACTGTGAATATATAATTGGATATATATCCAAGAGACTGGATAATCCAAACTCTTTGATATAATTAAAGATGCTGAGCTGAACGAAATCTAATAAAATCATTGTCATAGTCATGGCATGCATCCAAGCGAATTATGTAACCCATCTATCGTTTTCGTTTGATATTGTTCTATTCCTTTCAAAATATTTTCATCCTTGGTTCTGTATGGTTTCTGTCCAGGCATCCAAATAACTCCACATTTTTACGTTATGCACGTGTCATCAGACATTGCACAGACGCAGAAGATTGTGTTTTTGAGTTACAGGAATCTAGTGAAATCAGATTAAACACGAGTTATTTATCTAGTCATTTCACACAGATTCATGAGCGATCACCAGAAACAATTCGCCGTTATTTAAGTATTACTTCTAGTTCATTTATTATGATAAAAATAGACAATTTGCAAATTTAATTTATTGAAGATGGCTAAAAATCCAACTGACCAGATGGACTGGCTAGTAATTTTTGGTCCAGTCCGCCATGAAATTGGCTGACATCGGACAGGCGAGCAGGCTGCAATATCGCAAGTTGTGCATTAGGCAAAACTGGTTACTTGATTGTATTGACTTTTACGACATATTGGTTGCTTCATTGGACTGATTATAATCCCATACGGGATGGGGGGGGGGGGATGGGTGGTACCAACATTGATACACGAGTTACTCAGGTGTTTGCTATTTTCCTCATCAAACGATGTCTCTTCGATGTAATTATTTTAATAAAGAAGAATGTTATCCAATAGCAACGTTAGCAAAAGAAGACCTGAATAAGGCTGGTCGAAATCCATCGTTGTAACAGTGATAATAGTTTCGTAACAGAAATGAAAAATGTCATTGTTTTCGGTGTAAAGAAGAACCTAAAATGGAGACTTGTTCGTGCAAGAAAGCCTACCGGTACTTAAAACACAGAGAACAATATGAAGTACCTTATTACAGGTGGATTAACTTTGTTATAAGTCGTGTCATCCATTTAAAAATGGATACTGTATGAGCTATACTATTGGCTGATATTTAGTTTTCCAACATGTGAAGGACTTAGTTTAGAGGAGTTGTTTAAGTTAACGATTAAGTAAAGGTAATGCAATTAAATAAATATTTGTCCATCAAATCGTGATGACCAAAAACATGCCGAGATTTCAAACAAAACCTAATTGACATCACCTTATTAAACATTAAATAATAATAATAATAATAATAATAATAATAATGTTCGCTGTTGTGGATATTTTCAATTCTGTTTTGTTATTTGCACCCTCACCACTATATATTCAGACGTTGTACAATGAATAATCAAAACTGTAAATTCTCAATCACCAAAGCTCCAGTGTTATTATCTTCTATTTCTTGACTTCGTCTAGCAAATTACATCTATAGCCCGTGAATATTTCCTTCTACTCTAATTAAACTGAATACATATATGCATCGCATATTTTTTATTGCCTTTATTAGAACATAACCAGATACAAAATTTGAGGACCACATAGCAGATTGCTCTTTTATGAGCAAATGTGTTGTCCTCGTTAAATAGAGTTTATTACAGAAAGCAATGCACTATCAAGCCAACTAAGAGCAAAGTATTTTTAGTTGATATGGGTGTAAGGTAAAATGAATTTATGTTATGGCCGTCAGTAGTCCATCATGATTCGTCCATCAGCAATTCCTGTTTAAATTTCGTATCCAAACCCATTGGACCAATTTCAACCAATGTGTCAACTGAATACAAATGATGCAAATCCATAATCAAATATGCACACAGTTACCTTCAACAGCTTCTTCGCAAAAACCGCTAAATAGAATCTGACCGAATTTGGCAGAATGTAGCTAAATGTAGAGCACTATCAACCACTTTGTGGAATTGTTGATTTAAGAGTGTTAATTATAACTGTAATAGGAACTTAGCCCAGTTTGTTTACAAAATGATTGTAAATGGTATGACTCACTACCAACCCAATTAGTTCTCTATATTAGAAAACTCTCGTTTAGTCATATCTTACTTTTTGAAGTCTTACTAACGCACTACATGAAAGTAATACAATGCTTCAAGTTTGATTTTGAAAACAATTAAAGAGCAGAAACAAATATACGTTTTGAAAGATTTTGCATGTCAAAATATTTGCACGATGTATGGGATGTTAACATGACCAAATATGGTACTCAGAAACAAAACTCAAACTCCTTTCAAATGTATTTTATGACAATATGATTTACATATAATTTGATGATGATAATGGTAATGATGATGATAATAATGATGATAATAATGATGACGTGATGACGACTATGTGATGACATAATTGGCGATGAATTCTATACTACTATTAAAAAGAAAGAGTTCATATTTAGAGATGAAATAGTACTTTCAGAAAATAGAAATATAATTATCTCGTCTTGGTGTTAAAATCAGATGCACCAAAATCTACAATATTGTTGCGTCTCAGGTATCTTTGGCCGATCAAGGACTTCAATGAATCTTAGTCGGAAAGTTATTAAGTAAGGAACTGCTTATGTCATGCAAGAACTGGGATAAACTGTACAGTTTGATAATATTGAAAACTATATAGGAGTTCTTGTGCAACAATTACGTTTGCCAATGCTAAAGAGAGTCAAACGTTTCAACAAAGTAACTTGTGCAAAATCTGAAACTATCGGAAACTGCTCAATGTTTCCATTCTTACATTCTCAGTTACGTTTCTTGTGGAGAGAAGAGTGTGCATAGATCATTTTATTAGACTATAGACGAAGTTATGACGTGGATAGAGGTGATATTAGATACATTCCAGCAAACGCAGGATTTACTAATTCACTACAGCTTATGTAGAGCCTACCATCACAGTAAATGGCCAAATCCTCCTTGAAATTGTCAAGTTCACCTCCTTTGGAAGTACACTGTGACATACCGTTCACATCGATGATGAAGTACACTGTTACGTGCAGTCTACATCGATGATGAAACCAACGTTAGATTTGCTAAAGCAAGTGCGGCCTTTGGCAGACTCTGCGCAAATCTGTGGAAGAGCAGAAGCATCAGTCTACAAACGAAATCTGAAAGTCTACAAAACCATTGTATTTTCGACCCTGTTGTATGCAGGCGAAACCTGGTGGTTTATAGACTTCATGCCAAGAAGCTGAACCATTTCTCATATTGGTTGATTGAGGAAACTGATGACGAATAGGGTCCCAGACGCTGAGTTTCTCACACGGGAAGGCATTAGAAGGATGCACAACCTGCTGATGAAATTACATGCGATGGGCAGGCCACGTCACCAGGATGTCAGAAACGCGACTACCAAATAAGATCTTCTACGCCGAGCTGAAGGAGGGAAAACGATATTAGGGTGGTCAGTAGAAACGCTTCAAAGAAACTATTAAGTCATTTTGGAAACATTTTAACATTGACCCGGAGCCTTGGGAAGATCTCACACAGGATTGCTCCATCTGGCCCAGTCTCATCCATACTGGAGATACAGACTTTCCATTGAGGAGAATTGCATAGGAAGTGTAGATGTGCCGTGTCAGCAGCATAAATCTCGGAACTGCAGCACGTCATCTCTTGAATTAAGAAACCCCAAGAAATGCGGTATCTCCTGTCCAGTGTACCAAAGACAGTTCAGAGATGCATCTCCTATCCAGGGCGCCAAAGACAGTTCACAGTTCAAAGACACGAGTTGGCATGATTAGTCACTAACGTACTCACAGAAACCAGACCAGTTAGTGATGTCTTGGTCGCCTTCGAAAACCAATGACGAACAATATGTATGTATGTATGTATGTATGCATGTCTGCATGTATGTGTATATCTATGTAGATATGTGTATATGCGTCTATACGTGTGTATGCATGACTTTACTAATTTTTATAGAGTACTAATCTCTGTGAATAACTGATCACAACAACAAAAAATGTTTTTAAAAAAGCCGCAGATGGAAATGGCTGTTTCCGGCTTAAATTGTTGGGAAGAAAATATATTGGGTGGTCTCACAAACACCGGAAGCATGATTCATTTGTCTGCGAAAATAATTGCTGGGAAAGGTTTTGCGGTTGCAATAATTCTGTGAGCCGAGTCAGTCACCAAAGTGTTTATGCTGGAAGAACTTTTACAGTTTATACGGTTCAGAGGTAGCAAATTCCACTTTCAGTTCTAACAGACACAGAATGTGTATTTAATTTTGACAATATAATTTTATATTCACACAGAAAGAGTTGTAACAAAAGTAGATTTTGTCTGGTTTCATGTTAGTGAGTTTCTTTTTGCCGGTCTTGTGCAACCTGCTTGATCAGGTTTACACATTTCCCATGAACAAGGAATGAGAATCAAAACTTAAAACAAAACTAATCTAAATATTGATCTCAACTATTAAACTTATATCCGTTTCCGTCGAATGTTTTCCTTTTCATACTGTAAACTGAAAAGTTCTTAACTTCTCTTTTTCTGTCTTTCAATATTTGTCTGCCTTTTATCCTCTGTATGTACTTCAGTTGTTTAGTCTGCATTAAGTATAACGATTTGATAACCTCTCATCAGAACCTCTCGAAACGTACCGCTCCGGTAGGTCAGTGGTTAGAGCGTCCGCCTCGGATGAGGGAGGTCGCGTGTTCGAACCCGGCACAGTCATACAAAAGAACATTTAAAATGGTACTAGCAGCTGCCTCGCTAGGTACTCAACATTAAGAGGTTAGTATAAGGACGGGTGTTCCTTGTGCATTTAAAATGGTACTAGCAGCTGCCTCGCTAGGTACTCAGCATTAAGAGGTTAGTATAAGGACGGGTGTTCCTTGTGTCAGGATAATGTGACTGGGTGGAACATCATGCTACATGTCTGCGGCATGATGCCCCAGTGCTAGACATCACTATAAGCTGCCACACTGCAGACATCGTAGCGATATGACTGAAAAATTGTTTAAGCTACGTTAAAAATGCAAATCACACACACACACACACACAGAGTTAGCCACCACCATCTCCACCCCTGTATTACAATTGCTTTGTCCTCTCATCTGCAAGACCCTCAAATCACAGAATGATGAGGGTTGGGTTTTTTCTCCCATCACTATAAGCCCCTATCCCTTTCTTCACACATTTTAAATCCTTTACACACCGTAAGATTTATATTTCACTTAAAAGATCTATGTACCATAATACATTGTTGAACACATTATACTCAGCAAACAAACTGTCTGCACCTACTTCGCCTCTAGATGGTGTTGGTTGAAGAGGATGGTATTCGGGTTTTGTTGTATATTATTTTTATTTACACTGCATGTCAACTCATTTTCCATACATCAAAATAAATCTGTGTTATGACTGAATACGAAGAAATGTATATGAGGATCATTTTAATTTGCTATTCAAATAAAGACTCCGAAGTTTCAAGGGTTTCCTACAGACTCAGACAGATAATAATTTATTGGACATTGCATTTCAATTTTAATGAATATCACAAATAAAGATAATGCACTTACTCAAATGTCGGAATCATTAAAATCATTAAAATGTTCCACGTCATACATAATGAAACCAATCACTGGGGCTGTGCTTTGTCGCCATTATCTCTGAATTCTATATCAGTATCGATCTTGCTTCTATAGAAGACTATTAACCAAGTGTCCATTTTGCAAGCAGTCCATCACAATATATGTTTCATAAATTCTCTTCATTGTCCAAGTTTAATTAGTTTTGCAGGATTTGGGGCGAAGATGTGCAGTTAGCCTTTTGGAATTTCCATCACCGCGTTCTTGCTGCCCTTGTTACAGCTGGCATGTGACCTCATGCTGCCGAACACATTATTATGACTGGATAATCCACACAGGTCATATAATACTTGTATAAACAAACATAGCACTGTTCTGTTCCCCGTATAGTCTCATAACATTTTGAAAATTTCATATTACACTGTATTTGGGATGTACACCCCATGAAATTAATTTTATATTACAGATGTTATTAGACAAATCTCAATGTGTGTATTAGACAAATATCAATGTGTGTATTATACAAATCTCAATGTGTGTACTGGGTCTTAAATATCGCCATTTTTAATTTCGTTACAGCGGTACAGTATGTTATCAGAGTTGGTTTTCCCCTTTGATAAAGTAGAGTCAGGTGATCAGTGACTAATAATATCCAAGCACATGCTTGTCTTAACTACTGATTGTACTGACTTGTGATCCTTATCACGCGCTGCGTCCAAACTCCGCCTGCCGTCACGCCCTCTGATAGCCTGGAAACAAAATCAGCTATATAAGTGAGCGTACTCTGGTAGTTAGCATTCTCACCTTGCACCAAAGCTAACAGAAATACTAGTGAAATCGAGAGAACGAATCATATTTCGATCAACATTCGCCATTTTGAAGTAAAAGAGACTGCATAAAGTCATGTCAATCGCTCTACCAAGCGTCAACTTAAACGGCGGTTACGCATATGCTGAGGTATCTACTGCCACCCTCCCAGGGTTCGGTGGTGTAATTTCGTCTGAGATGTCCAGTCCCTTTGCAGTTCATGATTATCAGCCCCTTTCCCTAACAATTTCTGATCGTCTGCTGACCGTACTTTTCTACTGCAGATCAGAGACTTTAAATGGTCGACAATCCGTCCGTTGAACGAAATAGGTCACACCGACCAATCAAACAGGGACAATCAGTTTAGTTTCCCTGTCCATCTATTGGCTGCAGTTAATGAAGAATTTCTGCAAAAAGTTCCACACGGGGAAGGTTCAGTATAACATGAAGATGCCCGCTACATCTCTCTCTCAAGTTATTGGATTGTGATGATATATTAGACTGGTGTTGTGCCTTACTATACACTACAACGTTGCCAACCCGTCATCATGTGACCGTAATCCAAGAACCGTAACATCGGCTGTCAGACGGTGAAACAGCGTGCGAAGCCCATGAAAGTTATTGCAGTGTGGTTTAATCTCTTCTGCGGACAAAATCAAGTGCTGGTCTCAAAAGTGTGAACGTTCATGAAAAAAATAGCGAGAAGGAAAGTTACGTGCAATTTCTATAAACATGTTAGAGAACAATGACCATGCATTAGAGCATTGTATACCTATAGCTGCAGGTTACGATGTAATTTGAAACAAAGATGAGACTTTAATACCACATGGTTCCAGCTTAGCATTGCCAATGCATAAGACCCTAATGAATATCATTATGTCTGAAATACACGTTGTGTCTTTGTTCCAAAAATTGGATGGATATCCTGTTTTCTGTACATAAGCCTGTAATCATATATAATCACACAAAAATCTGCATACAGAGAAGTCAATATATATATCAATAAATACATAACATTTGAAAAAGAAATTGTTTATCGTTTTAAATTTATTTATATCGGACCATTCATCAACATCATTATCTATCTATCTATCTGTCTGTCTGTCCGTCCGTCCATCCATCAATCCATCTATCTATCTATCTATCTTATTTATCTATCTATCTATCTATCTATCTATCTATCTATCTATCTATTAGCGAATTTATAAATTTGTTTATTTACGGTACGAAATGAGGGTGGAATAAATTACTTATTTGATGTGATTAACTTGAACTTAACAAGGTCAAGATAAAAGGATTAAACAAAAACAGTGATAGTTTTTATGGAGAAGAAGGATCCATTTAAAACAGTTTATGGAGAAGAAAATTCGATTTAAAATAGAGAGTTCGATTTAAAACTGATTTTTTTAAAATGTTCGATTTAAAACAGTAGATTTGGAGAAGAAAGTTCAATCTAACGCAGAAGAGATTACGGAAAATAAAGTTCGATTTAAATTTGTATTTGGAAAACTTAGTATACGATCAACCATGGAAATGGTAAAATTTTACATAGGTTTCAAAGTGTTTGTGAGAGTGACATCATTGAAGAAATGTTGTAGATTGAGGAAAATACCACTGATGCCTGTGTTATATTGCATTGTTGTTAACACGTAAATATAACTTAAAATGTTTCAAGTATTCACTGGACGTTTCTGTATCGTTTAAATGACCGTCATCAGGCAGTTTGCAGAACAAGAAGGTTATGATAACAAATTAAACGAAAAAGCATGGTCCTTTGTCACCTTCATTAAAGTAATATCTTCCAAACAATTATCAGCATCTTGAAAATAAAAATCTTCTTTTTGCAAAGTGTAGGTTTTTCTATAGGCTTGAAAATCACAAGTTTTAATGATTTTTATGTTGGGTGGGGGTGGCTTTACTTTAAAGGAAATAATCGCAGAAGGAACGGTGTGTTATGTCAATCTTTTACCGGTTCGGTTACGCCATTTCCATGCGATATTAAAATTGTATACATGTTGATTGTTGTGAATTTTAATTGTATAAATTTTGACTTTAAAGGGGAGAAGACAATCCTCCCAAGTGGTCACCCACTGATGCTACCCTACTTCAATTTTGTCGGCACATTGCTTTAAATATTTTAAATCGACATTATATTGTGTATGTCTAGCAAATGCTAAGGCGCAAAGCGTCGCACAAAAAATATATTGTCTCACCTTTGCCACAACGCAAACCTAAACCTTGCAAAAATAGAAAGTCATTCCAATGGTTCACGTGTACAAACACGTGACTTTTCAATTAGATGGAAAATAAGTTGATAATATATTGAGGCTGTTAATTGTCTTCTTGGTATGTTAGGGAGAAAACGCAAAACGCATCAAAATAGGAAAACACAAAACACAGGTCGAAACAGTTTAATTTCATGGAAAATGTCTTTATTGAAACTTATTCCAGTGTAAGAAGTTTACACGTGATCAACTTGCTAAATGTGACAATCAAAAATTAGTAAAACATCTGCTTTAAAGATGTTAATTTGAAGAATGTGGTAACATAAATTGCTATCTTAGAAGCAGGCAAATACATTTTAATTGTTTTATTAACAGCCGTAGAGATGCAAACTTACAAATTTCGCACTGATTAAAAAACATGACAGATTTTAAAATAATATAATTTAGAATGTTGTTTTTTATTCGCAAAGAGATGGAACAAAGACTTGTTGATTAATGTTAAAAATAAATGTTGTGCCAAATTTGTCAATTCAAGTCGAGTTCTTTTGTCCATCATTGAAACAACTGTACCATTGTACCACTGTAACATCTAAGGGCTAAAAATGTTTTTTCAATATGGAGTGAATAGGTAAATAGATAACTAAACGAATAAATAAATGCAGAGATTGATAGACAGAGTAAACATATTTACCCTAATATTCATATAACTTCCTCAATGGTTTCAAAATAACTCCAGCTACAAAGGGTCTTCTATAACACCTTGTAACGGTTCTCGACTAAAGTCAAACTTAATTCATTTGCAACTTCTTAATCTATTAAATTAATTAATTGTAGAATCTCAGGTTCGTTTGTCAATATCGATAATAATTTCAGTAATGTAAAGTTGTACCAAGATTATTAAGACTCATAAGATATGGGTATATGTTTGATTTCATTAACACCTAATTTACACTTCAATTAGCACAACCTTTCTAATTACATATGAGGAGGGTGTGGCGTGACGAGTTGTTATGCCACAATTGTGGTAGGTGTGTTCTGGTTGATTGGGTTGGGGTGCTACCAATACTTATTATTGTATTATTCTCTCCTATTCTTCCAATTCCTTCTCCTCTCGACATCTCTATAAGCATCATCCTTCTCCACTTTCTCCTCCTCGACTCCTTTCCTCCTTTTCTTCGACTGTCTGTTCACCGGCTAGACTTGTCGACTGCGACTGCTATGTTAGTCTCACTTCCGTCTCCCTCTTACATACTCAGGACTTAATTGAACTGAAAGTTCTGCCTCCCCACCAAAACAAACATTCTTATGAGAAGCTTTCTCCTTTCTTAGAATCTCCTCTCTAAATTTTACTGCCAAATTACGAGTGGCTTCCTCGGAGTAACCCTATATTGCTCGCAGGTTCCTCTGATCTTTGGACTAAGCTGTAACACATAGGTGGGAAGTCGCGCGATCCAAATCGTGTGCCGATCTAAAATGCCGGATCTTCTCTCTGGTTACGCCAACCTAACATAAGAGATTAACTCTAGCCTGCGGAAATGTTTAGACATCAAACCATGACTTGCAATAATACCTTAGTTTATACACGATTTACTAACTGGGGCTGAGCAAACATGACACCTGTTACGCTTGAGAAAAATCAGGATTTTATTCCCCCAAAATTGTTTCAGATGCAAATGTGCGTTACTACACGCAAGAAAAGAAACAAAATCATAACGACGCTACAGGCTGGGTACGGACACGAATATACACACAACGTATGGTTATCTACAGAGCTATCTATGCTATTTCAGCGATCCTGCTCCTGAAATCGGCGCCTACTTTCTCGGTTCCTTTCACTTATCTGATCTGCATCTGGTACTGCTGTAAGAACAGCGATCATCGCATCAAGCGTCCATTCGACAATTTTGCCTGCGTCAGATAGGCGAGGGGTTGGTGGGCGGTCTCCAATATGAACTTTCTCCCGTATAAGTACCGCTCGAACCGTGATAACCCGAACATTCCCTCTCCGATACAGAGTAGTTCTTCTCGGCAGCAGACAGTTACGACTGCCGTACGAGACTCGATAACATCCGGATAGCGTTCAGCGTAATCCACCACCTTTCAAATATACCGATTTCTTTGTGCCGACACGGGTTTTGTTTTATTAGTCTGATCAAATCATTCGCGACGCGTAGAAATGGTTTATCGATAACGGGTGTACTCCCCAGGGTGACGAGTCGATGATCCGTTTTCGGTGCCATTCTCTGACGCTTGTCACAGGAGAGACAGAACGGCTTAAAATCTCTTTGGACCCCTGGCAATTCCCGTGTGTCCTCCCATGAGACCCTCATGCGAGAGTTTCAACACTTCACCTTGCTTTTCCCTTGGCACGACGACTTGCTTGAAGTGTTCGTTTTCTTTCCTGGCGTGGCGATGCAAGATACCCTTCTTGAATACGATCTTCACCGCGCCATTCCGAGTTTCTTTCTCCGTTCCATCTGCAGAGTATTTATGTAACTGCGCCCGACTTGCGTCTTCCTGATGAGGCTTGCTCAATTTGGCCGGAGATACGTTACTGACCGGTGTCGACGTAACTTTCATCGGCATCGGTTTCGTCTGTCGACTCTTGGACCTAGTTTTCACAGCTCTCACCGGCGTTGGTGTGCAGGTTTCGGAGTTCGGTTGTGGAAAAACATAACGACATCCTAGTATGACGTCATATGATAGTCCAGACGTTATATAATAGTCCATCCAAGCATTCAGCTTCATTTTCCCCCTTCATATACGGTGAATCGAGGTCAATGAGAGCCAGTGGCAACTAGACACGCGCGCTGTTCGCGTACTGGACATCAATGACCTCCAATGTGTATTCCTCAGGCTTAGCATACTCATTGTCGACAAGGGTAGGAACTCTACACCCAGTGTAGCACAAGAGGGAGGCACCTTCTCTGTTGACAGTTGGGAATGCGAGGTTTGCTGGTTTACAGCTCTCACTCCTTCCTAGTGACGTCATTCACCTGAGTCTGCCTGCCCTCGGGACAGTCCCTTGTAAAATTCCCCGGGAGGTTACACTTGTAGCACGTCGGCGTCCCTCGCGTTCCGGCAAGGCCCGTTCTCGCGGGTGAGGCCTGTTCTGGTTGATCGGTGGCATCCTTACCTGTAGATTCCCCTCCGACCTTTGCGTCGCCCTGACGGTTACGGAAAGCCATCGCTCCCTCAACCATACTGCGCCGGGGTCGGTCCATACACCTAGAACCTCCACTCTTCTAGTGTCCCTGCTCGTATCTCCCCGCCATGCTGTTGATCTCTTCGAGAGTCTGGTGCTCTCTCTGTGATAGGAACACTGTCAACTCGCGACGATAAGGAATCAGGACATGCTCCTTGAGTATAACCTCGCATAGCCCGTCGTACAATCATTCGACTTCTGTTATCTTTGTCCACTTCTCAAATAACCCACAAACACGGGTGTGTAATTGAGAGTGGGTTTCCGTTGCCTTTTACGTCGGGTTCCGAACAAGGTTACGGTAGGTTTCGATGGTCAGCCGATAATGGCAAAGAAAGGCCGTATTTAGTCGTCAGCTTCTTCTGCGGCTCAGTTATGGTAAACTTCGCGAGCTGAACCTTACAAAAAGGCTGATATGTTAATCGCCCAATGCTGCTAGAAAATTTTATGAACGCACGCGAATTTCTCAAATTGCACGAGGAAATCGTCAACGGACTCCTCTTTGTCACTGAACCGTGGATTTCTTATCTGTACCATTCTACATTCTACTTATCTGGTCCTAGATTCTATCCTTACTTTCTTCATTTAGAGGGCATGAGCAAGCTCTCTTACCTTTGCGGCCGATGATATCCTGGCCAGCTCCGTATGTGCCTCTCTGTTCGATGCTATTTTGGGAGCTCCTTTTATGTCTCTCCGTCCGCTGCTATCTTGGTCAGATCCAAGCTCTTTCTGTGTTTCTCTGTCCGCTGATATCTTGACCAGTTCTCTTTCGGCTGCTTTTTCTGCCCTCCATTCTTTTATTTTCTCCTCTATCAACGCTGCTGGGTGATCTCCCTCGTGTCCTAGGTCTTTCGAGCCCATGGCGCAATACTATTTAATCATCTGACTTTCGGTAGCCATTTTCTGATGATACTAACAGTAAATGACACCCTGTCTCGACTTAATAAACAATTCATAGATGTTACACGTTCCTACCCCAATACTTACCTATTAATAATAACTAACTTCGCTTAGGTAAAATATTTTGCCCGATCTTTGCTTCACAACTACTGCATGTAACTGAAATCTACCAAGCAAATATCAAAATATATCATACACAATTTGAAAATCATAAATATTAAAATACACAGGTTGGAAAATTTCTCACAACTGTTCACTAATACCTAACAAATAAAACTGTGGAGTGACGGGTTGTTACGTCGCCAGTGTGGAAGGTGTGTTATGGTTGGTTGGGGTGGGGTGCTCTAATATTTATTAAAATTATTATAGAAGTCCCACCCAGGCTCGATTTTGGTAGGAAGTTAAATTAGTGAAAGATAGATCTAAAGCTCCGAGCCAGAGTCAGCAATGCCGAAGGTTAATGATTAAATATACAAAAGAGTGAAATTCAACGAATAACAATCTAATGACAATTTAATAGTCAAATATTTTTAATTTCCCAAGTACTCTCCTTCCGCTCGACCCTGTGGTAGTATATTGCATCATTTGATTAGTAGTGTGAGATAGCTTTCCAACTGGTCTTGTATTCTACTCATCTGTATATTCATCTCTCCAATTCCTCCAATTCCTTCTCCTCTTCATCTCGACTTTCTCCAACTTTCGTCTCATCTCGACTTCTTTATAATCCTCCTCTTCTCCAATTTCTCCTCCTCAACCCCTTTCCTCCTTCTCTTTGATTCTCTGTCCACCGACTAGACTTGTAAAGTCCGACTGCTTTTCTTGTCTCACTTCCGTCTCCCTATTAGAGACTCGTGACTTAACTGAACCATAAGTTCTGCCTCCAAAAACGTCCTTTAAGACACTTTGTCCTTCATTGGATCTTTTTACCGCCAAATTAGGAGCAACCCTATATTGCTCAGTAATCTTCCTAAGCTAGGCTAAATTTTCGCTTGCTATTTAGAAGTTATAATTCGGATCGAAATTGTTATCATACTCTTTATCTCTGTTCCGATTTGGTGTCACTGTGATCCGATCCAATTAAACGCAGCGGACAATGTCCTTCTCGCTGTCCACGTGGGGACGGATTTAGAACACGCCCCGTTTCCATCGCGGCTTCCTCTGATCATAGGACTAAGCTGTAACAAATAGGTGAGAAGTCACGCAATCCAGCGCCAGTGTTGATCCAAGATGCCGGGTCTTCTCTCCGGTGATGGTAGCCTTACATAAGAGATTAACTCTAGCCTGCGGAATTATTTAGACATCAAACCAAGGCTTGTATTAATACCTTTGTTTATACACTACACGCTAACTGGGGCTGAGCATACGTGACAGACTGTCTATGAAGAGAGAGAGAGAGAGAGAGAGAGAGAGAGAGAGAGAAAGTTTCCTGTATATGTTTTTTTGATGCTTGGTGTATCACTAAGCCCGACTTGCAGCTCTACTGGAGACCAGAGGCAGCATCTAAGTTTACCATGTCTTGAGCATCATGTCCATTTGCCTTTAATTGAGAATAACTCCTTAGACGCTTGTGCCGATAATGTTTTTGTCATTGATACTGTGTGACAAGAATACAACCACAGCTTATTTACTTTGTAACACCTCTTATAAGTTTTTTTATTCTCAAAAATTTTCATTTGCGGAAATCTACAAAATTTGGTTCGTTCAAACTAAGTTTGAATCCCGTTTATCGCATATAGATTTAAAGCAATTAAGTCAGCGGTTTTCGTAATTGGTATTTTACCAGATATAACTTGATCATCACCATATAATAAATTAACATGTTTTTATATTCCATCATCATTCACACTATAACCATCACTGAACATAACATGAATGCCATGTAAAGAAATGAAAGAAAGTAATAGTGAAATAATGCAACCTTGACGTACACCAGTAGGTTTCTCAAAGGTATCAGTGAGTCCTTTTGTGATCCTATCACAGGGTTTCATATCCATGTTTATTGCTTTTAACATATTTAACATTTTACTGCTCATTCTCGTATTTTAAATTTATGCATAAAGTTATTTTAGGCATTTTCAAATATAGTTCGATATGTGTATGTAAAACATATATGGTACAGCGCCCCTTTTATTAAATCCACTTGTTCATCACCTACTAATTTGTTTTGTTCAGACGATTTATATGTTTTGCAAGATTGATGCAAAAACTGTAAGTAGTGGTAGTGGAACAAAGAGAAATAGTGGCTATTCATCCTGGTCTGGTGTTACGGTGGTACAACAATGGGAACAAAGAATAACTGTGGTTCTTCATCCTGGTAATATTACTTAACTCACCAAGAGACGCATTTTATACTGTTAATCAACTAACCAAGAGAAGCATTTGATACCATAAGTCAACTCAGTAAGAGACGCATTTTATACTATTAATCAACTCAGTAACAGACGCATTCATACTATTAGTCAACTCATTTTGAGACGCAATTGATACTATTAGTCAACTCAGTAAGATATGCATTTGATACTGTTAGCCAACTCACCTAGAGACGCATTTGATACCATAAGTCAACTCAGTAAGAGACGCATTTTATACTATTAGTCAACTCAGTAAGAGACGCAATTGATACTATTAGTCAACTCAGTAAGATACGCATTTTATACTGTTAGCCAACTCACCAAGAGACGCATTTGATACTGTTAGTCAACTCAGTAAGAGACGCATTTTATACTATCAGTCAACTCAGTAAGAGACGCATTTTATACTATTAGTCAACTCAGTAAGATACCCAATTTATACTATTAGTCAACTCATCAAGAAACGCATTTGATACCATAAGTCAACTCAGTAAGAGATGTATTTCATACTATTGGTCAACATAATAAGGGACGCATACTTGTTTATGTAATTTATAACAGAAATATTTCTTTTACCTGTTTTTATACTTCATACGTATTTTTTTTTTTGCATTGTGGAATTCCTATTTTTGTAAATGTCTCACCCTATTGCGTCATCAAAAGAGTAGACATAAATAAGCGGAAGAACAAATAGATGATGGTAAGAATACAAACGTTAAGTATTGGATTTTATGTGAGTCGGTTACCATGGCGATTTTCATATGTTTTACTTATTGTGTGAATATCTGCTTGTACATTTTGCTAAAGTCATGCTGAATTATTTGTCGGGAAAACTGGCTCAACTACCGATGTTGCCTAAGACAGAATACTTGGTTGATCCAAGTCAATACTTTCAGCTACCACGGACGACAAAGGAAAGCTAATTAAACACGTGGACATCATTAGTGACGATTAGATTTTGGTACACTTCAAAAAAGACGCGTTAGTTATATCTTGGCACACTTGGACAAAGTCGTGTCGGTACACTTGGAAAAAGATGTGTAGTTAGATCTTGGTACACTTGGAAAAAGACGTGTAGTTAGATCTTAGAACACTTGGGAAAAGACGTGTAGTTAGATCTTAGAACACTTGGAAAAAGACGTGTAGTTAGATCTTGGTACACTTGGAAAAAGACGTGTAGTTAGATCTTAGAACACTTGGGAAAAGACGTGTAGTTAGATCTTGGTACACTTGGAAAAAGACGCGTAGTTAGATCTTAGAACACTTGGGAAAAGACGTGTAGTTAGATCTTAGAACACTTGGGAAAAGACGTGTAGTTAGATCTTAGAACACTTGGGAAAAGACGTGTAGTTAGATCTTAGAACACTTGGAAAAAGACGTGTAGTTAGATCTTGGTACACTTGGAAAAAGACGTGTAGTTAGATCTTGGTGCACTTGGAAAAAGACGTGTAGTTAGATCTTGGTACACTTGGAAAAAGACGTGTAGTTAGATCCTAGAACACTTGGAAAAGATATGTAGTTAGATCTTGGTACACTTGGAAAAAGACGTGTAGTTAGATCTTAGAACACTTGGAAAAAGACGTGTAGTTAGATCTTGGTACACTTGGAAAAAGACGTGTAGTTAGATCTTAGAACACTTGGGAAAAGACGTGTAGTTAGATCTTAGAACACTTGGGAAAAGACGTGTAGTTAGATCTTAGAACACTTGGAAAAAGACGTGTAGTTAGATCTTGGTACACTTGGAAAAAGACGTGTAGTTAGATCTTAGTACACTTGGAAAAAGACGTGTAGTTAGATCTTGGTACACTTGGAAAAAGACGTGTAGTTAGATCTTGGTACACTTGGAAAAAGACGTGTAGTTAGATCTTAGTACACTTGGAAAAAGACATGTAGTTAGATCTTGGTACACTTGGAAAAAGACGTGTAGTTAGATCTTAGAACACTTGGGAAAAAGACGTGTAGTTAGATCCTGGTACACTTGGAAAAAGACGTGTAGTTAGATCGTGGTACACTTGGAAAAAGACATGTAGTTGGATTTTGGTACACTTGGAAAAAGACGTGTAGTTAGATCTTAGTACACTTGGAAAAAGACATGTAGTTAGATCTTGGTACACTTGGAAACGACGTGTAGTTAGATCTTGGTACACTTGGGAAAAGACGTGTAGTTAGATCTTAGTACACTTGGGAAAAGACGTGTAGTTAGATCTTAGAACACTTGGGAAAAGACGTGTAGTTAGATCTTGGTACACTTGGAAAAAGACGTGTAGTTAGATCTTAGAACACTTGGGAAAAAGACGTGTAGTTAGATCCTGGTACACTTGGAAAAAGACGTGTAGTTAGATCGTGGTACACTTGGAAAAAGACATGTAGTTGGATTTTGGTACACTTGGAAAAAGACGTGTAGTTAGATCTTAGTACACTTGGAAAAAGACATGTAGTTAGATCTTGGTACACTTGGAAACGACGTGTAGTTAGATCTTGGTACACTTGGGAAAAGACGTGTAGTTAGATCTTAGTACACTTGGGAAAAGACGTGTAGTTAGATCTTAGAACACTTGGGAAAAGACGTGTAGTTAGATCTTGGTACACTTGGAAAAAGACGTGTAGTTAGATCTTGGTACACTTGGAAAAAGACGTGTAGTTGGATTTTGGTGCACTTGGAAAAAGACGTGTAGTTAGATCTTGGTACACTTGGAAAAAGACGTGTAGTTGGATTTTGGTGCACTTGGAAAAAGACGTGTAGTAAGATCTGGGTACACTTGAAAAAAGACGTGTAGTTAGATCTTGGTACACTTGGAAAAAGACGTGTAGTTAGATCGTGGTACACTTGGAAAAAGACGTGTAGTTAGATCTTAGAACACTTGGAAAAAGACGTGTAGTTAGATCGTGGTACACTTGGAAAAAGACGTGTAGTTGGATTTTGGTACACTTGGAAAAAGACGTGTAGTTAGATCTTAGAACACTTGGAAAAAGACATGCAGTTAGATATTGGTACACTTGGAAAAAGACGTGTAGTTAGATCTTAGAACACTTGGGAAAAGACGTGTAGTTAGATCTTGGTACACTTGGATAAAGACGTGTAGTTAGATCTTGGTACACTTGGGAAAAGACGTGTAGTTAGATCTTAGAACACTTGGGAAAAGACGTGTAGTTAGATCTTAGAACACTTGGGAAAAGACGTGTAGTTAGATCTTGGTACACTTGGAAAAGACGTGTAGTTAGATCTTGGTACACTTGGAAAAAGACGTGTAGTTAGATCTTGGTACACTTGGAAAAAGACGTGTAGTTAGATCTTGGTACACTTGGATAAAGACGTGTAGTTAGATCTTAGTACACTTGGGAAAAGACGTGTAGTTAGATCTTGGTACACTTGGGAAAAGACGTGTAGTTAGATCTTGGTACACTTGGAAAAAGACGTGTAGTTAGATCTTAGTACACTTGGAAAAAGACGTGTAGTTAGATCTAGGTACACTTGGGAAAAGACGTGTAGTTAGATCTTGGTACACTTGGGAAAAGACGTGTAGATATATCTTGGTACACTTGGAAAAAGACGTGTAGTTAGATCGTGGTACACTTGGAAAAAGACGTGTAGTTAGATCTTAGTACACTTGGAAAAAGACGTGTAGTTAGATCTTGGTACACTTGGAAAAAGACGTGTAGTTAGATCTTAGTACACTTGGAAAAAGACGTGTAGTTAGATCTTAGTACACTTGGAAAAAGACGTGTAGTTAGATCTTAGTACACTTGGAAAAAGACGTGTAGTTAGATCTTAGTACACTTGGAAAAAGACGTGTAGTTAGATCTTAGAACACTTGGAAAAAGACGTGTAGTTAGATCTTAGTACACTTGGAAAAAGACGTGTAGTTAGATCTTAGTACACTTGGAAAAAGACGTGTAGTTAGATCTTAGTACACTTGGAAAAAGACGAGTAGTTAGATCTTAGTACACTTGGAAAAAGACGAGTAGTTAGATCTTAGAACACTTGGAAAAAGACGTGTAGTTAGATCTTAGTACACTTGGAAAAAGACGTGTAGTTAGATCTTAGTACACTTGGAAAAAGACGTGTAGTTAGATCTTGGTACACTTGGAAAAGACGTGTATTTAGATCTTAGTACACTTGGAAAAAGACGTGTAGTTAGATCTTAGAACACTTGGAAAAAGACGTGTAGTTAGATCTTGGTACACTTGGAAAAAGACGTGTAGTTGGATTTTGGTACACTTGGAAAAAGACGTGTAGTTGGATTTTGGTACACTTCGAAGAAGACGTGGAGTTTGTTCCCCCGACGATTTTCGGAACGACATCATTGATGCATACCTGACAGCCAATACCCATTTAAAGTTGTCCTCTATGTTGGAACTTTAGGAGATAGAGTCATTAACTTAGACATCAATATTTGCATGCCTTAAAAGCTATCGCCCACATATCGAAGACAAAAGTGAAGGAGCGTGGATCGACAAACATCCCGAATAGATTATTCTGAGCTTGACTGGTGTGGGCCTATAGGTTACGGCAGCCTGTACCGAGATAAGAAATGACAACTTCATACTAAATGTACAGTGAAAGGACTCACATTAAAACTATCAGAAAGCCTAAAAGTAGGTCAAGATCAATAATTCTTGTCACTACGGTAGACCTTCACAATATTTTATGTTTGACATATCGCAAAATCGTCAGCCAACACCTTTAGAAAAAGTTTACCAAATCGTTTCCAAGAAAAGATTGCGATTTCGCAAACAGAACACGGTATCGTACGGGTACCATCCATCAATATAATGAGTTCAAACAAGCAACGAAGGAGCATTTTGGGTTCAGATGTTCATCGAGACAGATTAATTCCACTCATAAACCATCGGATGGACCCATTGTCGCATAGTACAAACGACCAGAGTGAGCGGTGTTTGCGACAAATGCTTTACAGCATGTTATTGGTCCCCTATCGAAATGGATGCCGTTCGTCTACAAACTATGAATATAATACATGCACTCACAAACCACTCTAGGTATCACACGCTAATCGTGAATAACGAATAAAAGAAAATACATGTTTTCTATGGCTATTGTCATTTTGCCAGGCGATTCTAAACGTTCGAAAGGAAATGGTCCAAATATATGGAAGGACCCGCTACCAAGTCTTTAGCGATAGCAGGATTCGTCTACATGGACAAAGAATAATGCTTTGGTTGTGGTATGACACTTCAAGAATGGAAGTTCACAGATACAGCTTACGGTACACGTGCCAGATGATCTCCGTGCTGTCAATAACTTCTACTGCTCGGTATAGATTGGTATCGCCATGGATAGATGGATAAGGACAGGGTTCGTAGTTTACCTTCAGAGCTGCGAGAACTCATTTATAAAAAGTTTGTGCATATTCAGGCGAAACACACACACACACACAAAAAACATTTCACTCGTCACTCTGACCATAGTTATGACCGGAATGAATCTGAATAATATAAAAAGTCTGAGATTGATGAACGCAATTGCACACTCAGAGAAGTGGTTGTTTTGTTAAAAAAAAAAAAAAAACAATAAACATGAGAAACATGAGATGACTCTTCTGTGAACACGTTATAAGACTCCGTGCCACGACTTCTGTCATCACTGCTACAATTAAAAGCGTGGGAGGAAGTCAATGACGTTGTTCAAAACTAAGTAGACAACTGGTTCCACAAGACGATACGACTCTTTTGAATTGGAGACCATGGGTCTTGTGAGTATATGTGTCTGATTGTTTATGACTTTCATTTCGTGGATTTCATTGACAGGCAGATTCTCTTTGGAAACTTTATCTCCATTACATGCAAAGATAAAACGTTCAAAACTTTACTTATGAGGAACTGATTGTGCTAAAGAGCTACGATTAGCGACGAATACAACCTCTAAAATGTGTGTGAAATAGACATTCGTCCCACTTTATCCACTCTCCATACTTATCAAGAAGTGTGTGGCTTGTTGGATACCAACATATTTTGGGCCGAAAGGATGTACCTGCCTGTAAATGTCTTGGCGTCGACACTTGACTATGCAACCGAAATCTATGATTGAAGTAAAAGAAAGTAAACATTAGCATTTTTTATATTTTTACTCCACCATGTAAAAATATTAAAACATGTATAAAATTCCTTGAGTTCTTAGTGATTGGCTCAAAATTTCCCCAAACTACTTGAGGATTATAGCTGAGTTCTCCGTTTTCAAGAGTTTTTTGACTTAAGTCCAGAACGGTAATGTTGGCAGGCACTGTATCTTCGTCATCCGTGTAAAATGTTGATTGCTGAACCAAGTGGTTCCGGCAAAATCGAATTTGTCAAACGTGTGATAGATCTTCGATGACATTCAGCTGAAGACGAGAAGACATCAAATTTTGGTTTGCACTGAAAGGACATACTCATACTCATATTACGCATAAGTTGTTTCAACAAGGTAAACCACTCCGACCAATCTGTCTCCATGCTCATCATCGTAAGTTTACAGTGGCCCTCGAGCACTCACTGAACGTGATATGGTATGCAGAGTGTGATGATACCCTTGACATCAACAATCTAAGCGATGTGATCATAGATTATTAAGATAAAATCATGGTGCCCGAACCCTTGGACACGGGCGAGAATAATGTCTTCCATATAGAAGAAAAACTGCAACCGTTATGTAACCCACTAGTGTGGATCTTGATGGGCTCACAGAGTGGCCCAAAGCTTGCCTACACCAAAAAGCATGCGCAAATATTATTATGCTGTCTTGTGTTACAATATCTGCCCTCATGTGTCCCTGCCCGTTGCTCAAAAGTTCTATTTCATGTCTTGAGTTTTTCAATTTGATCCGATCAATTACATATCGATGGTTTTAGGTTCCTTTTTTCATATCGATTTTTTAAATTGTATCTGTTGATTTACAATCGGTGGATGAAATTTTAATCTTCTGCAGAGGGAATTCCAATTTCATATGTTGAGTCAAATCGTATGAGTTTAAAATTTCATTTCCAGTGTTGAGTTTTTATATCTGAACTTTAGAATTGCACAGCAGTGGTTAAAATGTCAGTTTTGCACGACAAGTGTGAGAGAGAGAGAGAGAGAGAGAGAGAGAGAGAGAGAGAGAGAGAGAGAGAGAGAGAAAGAGAGAGATTTGGATTTTTAACATAGCTTTAACAATTTATCATTCATATCGCTTTGCTGTATGCAGTGTGGCAGTTATAGTGGTGTCTAGCACTGGGGTATCATTCCTCATACGTGTAGCATCATGTCTCACCACATCCCATTATTCTGACTCCAGGCCGACCAGTCCTAACACTAATCTCTTAATGCTGAGCGCCAAGCGAGACTTTACCATTGCTAGTCTTTGGTATGACTCAGTCGTGGTTCGAACTCGCGACGTCCAGTATCCTAGGCGGATGCTCTAACCACTTAGGCCACCCGAGTGGTCTGCGTGATAAAACCTCAACTTGTTGAATCTAATGGTTTGCGAGAACCCATTCAGTCGCTCAGGAAATCTGAGAGAAAAAATTACGAAAACCGTACGCAAAGTTTATATGATTGTGACCGTAGCCCTAGGTCAAAGGGCAAGTGTGCTAATAAACACACGTCATCCAAGTAAAACAAAATATATTGAGGAGTTGAGGAAAAATAGGCAAACGGAAACACTTTAACCAAAATATTATTACAAATTTTGTATGACAGCGACATTGTTTCCGTGGTCCTGGAGTTAGTAAGCATAATGCATAATTCATTACCTGTATAATGATAATGTCACGTTTGATGAGAATCTATCAAGGAGTTTAAGTAAATAAAAAAAATTCTTACATTTACTTTGAACTTGAACCGGTTCAAGGTGAAAAGGGCTAGTGAACATTGTATTGACTTAATCGTATTAGAGTCATATTTATTCATGCCAGGTACAACGTTAATCGTATTAGAGTCATATTTATTCATGCCAGGTACATCGTTAATCGTATTAGAGTCATATTTATTCATGCCAGGTACAACGTTAATCGTATTAGAGTCATATTTATTCATGCCAGGTACAACGTTAATCGTATTAGTCATATTTATTCATGCCAGGTACATCGTTAATCGTATTAGAGTCATATTTATTCATGCCAGGTACATCGTTAATCGTATTAGAGTCATATTTATTCATGCCAGGTACATCGTTAATCGTATTAGAGTCATATTTATTCATGCCAGGTACATCGTTAATCGTATTAGAGTCATATTTATTCATGCCAGGTACATCGTTAATCGTATTAGAGTCATATTTATTCATGCCAGGTACATCGTTAATCGTATTAGAGTCATATTTATTCATGCCAGGTACAACGACAATATAAAAAGTGGTTAGGAAATATATGCATATTCAGAATTGTAATGAAACTGTTGACTACGCAGATGCCGCCGTCAGTAAAGTCATAGCCATGTCTCGCTTCTAACTAGCAAGGGCTCGAAAATCAAAATTTTGTTAAGTACTGAAGAGTAAAAATATGATTACAGTGACCTACTTTTTGTAGTACTCATCTCGTGGCTTCTACGTGCAAAGCTTTACTGCTTTGGGACCAACAATACAAAAGGAAAAAATAATAAACAAAAACAAAAACAAAAAGAATAAATAATAAAAAAGCAGTCTTTCATTATAAGAACTGCATGTCTGATATTTTATACGGCTTTGGAGACCTTGTTTATGCCGATGGTTTTGGGAAGGGCGTGTGCTTGTCATTTCGCCCCGATGAAGAATCAGATAGTCATCCAATCACAGCATTACAAAATATATCTAATGTGATAATCACACAGATTAAAACATATGCAAGAAGAAAAAAAATCCCACAGGATTAAAGAAACGAAACAATGTCTTCAATAAATATGGGGATTTCTAAGCCTAGATAATTTAACCAAAAAAATCTCAAACCTCGTCAGAGGAAAATTTCAATGTAAACACTTTGATTAAACGTATGAAATTGGTGAAATTGACATTCTCAACATACAATATTGAAATTTCAACCAGCACTGTGATTTAAAAGTTTAAATCTAAAAACTCGACATAAAAAATGAAATTTCAAGCATTGCTGTTTAATACAAGAAATATAATTTACAATATGAAATGGAATACTTCTGGTTCAGCATGTGAAATTGGAATTATCAATTTTCAAAATCGAAAAAAAAAGTGAAGACTCGATAAAGAAAATGGAAATTTCAACCGACGCTGTGTATTTCATCCGATAAAGTTGCAAAACTCGAATTAGCATTCAAGACCAACAATTTGATTCAACATTTGAAACTGGAATTCTCGAGATATGACATCGAAATGCCAGCTGCAGATTTTTTTTCCGCTACGGCGCCTGATAGAAGTACATGTTTTGCGCAGTGAATTAAAAGCAATCATTCGGTTGACCATGTTACCCTAGGAGCCGCATATTACGTGACTATATGGCATCTGATGTCATTGGTGGCAGGGTCCAGTTTCGTAAATTGGCCCCTAGCAAATTTCTTAACTTAAGACTATGGTGTGACTGTGTCAGCTATTATTGTTTAGTATTTATATATATGGATATATTTGTGAACTAGGTGTTTCTGGCTTGTGTTGTTTTTGAAACTGGTGTCAGGCATTTACACCTTCCATAGTTGATCTGCAGTATGTTGATACTGAAATACCAATAGTCGGCGAGGAAGAAGAGCTAGCCTCCCATAGCAGTAGACACGTGGGTTCAAGGCAAGTAGAATATCTCAAAAACGGCTTGGATGACAACTATTCTGAATTGCATCAAGCTATTTAGTAGACAGTGTTTTTCAAAATTTTCATCCAGGGAAAGGACTTGCGTTTGCACTGTGAGCACCACATGCTGTCAAAAATGGTTTTTGGATGTGAAAAATGCATGTATAAAATAGGGGTTAAGGTGTATAAACTTCTTCTGCTATGAACTGCCATTGACTTCTCTGGTCAAGTGAATAATCTTCTTATGCTTTGTTTTAATATAGGTATCTAAAAATATGGATCTTTTTGACCTCACTTGTGTGTTTGATTTGTTATACTAGGTCGCTGATTGCGGCGTTAAATTTGTACTTAAAAACTGGCCCTGCTCTCCATTGACATGAAGGTTCCGAGATTTGTGTGGTCATATGAATAGGAATGGTTATAGCGAGATCCAGGTCAAATTTTAGCAAGGATGTAATTTCGTCTCGCTTATCAGTGAATTAAAGATACAACGAGTGCTATGCTCGCGATTTTTGAGAAAATAAATCATATTCCTATCGATTTTGTGCAGTTATATCTCGATCAAAGGTCGTTCAAGTTTGTTAGCCCGGCTAGTATGGTGTCGGCGTATTCCAATTTTCGATAGTCAGTGGACTCGGACCCTACACCCCAACATAAATGTCCAAATATCAAAAATGGGGTGGCAAGGGTCAGAGGAAACTCGGACTATGTGTGATTCCATTTATATGCTAGTATACCGGTACTTGTTATATCTCCATTACCTCTATAAAACAACATAACCTTTTTCCCAAGACAATGCACGTCTTCCTTACTGACAAACAGGCACGCCTGAAAACTGTAGGCCGAAGAATGCCAGATTTTTCAAACGAATGTCCAACTTTTTTAATCTCTTAACCTGATAGTAATCAGGGCCAGCGCTACCATATAGGCAAACTAGGCAGCCGCCTAGGGCGCTGATTTCGGGGGGGGGGGGGGGGGCGCATTTTTAATTTTTTTTTTTATTGTTTATAAATTTGGAAATTGATATTTTCCGGGGGGAGTGGGGCGCCAGAATCTAACCTTGCCTAGGGCGCCAGATAGTCTGGCCGGGTCTGGCGCCGGCCCTGATAGTAATACACTTCTGTTGTAAAGTTCCATCGATTACCTGTATTAATTCTCACTGTCTCTGTCTCTGTCTGTCTATCTGTCTCCCTTTCTCTCTCTGTCTCTCTCTCTGTCTGTCTCTCTCTCTCTCTGTCTCTCTCTGTCTCTCTCTCTCTCTCTCTCTCTCTATATATATATATATATATATATTAAATATTACGTTTACATTTTCTAATTGGTTTGTCGATTATCCCTCTTTTGACTGCATCAGTCACATACTAAGGGCAAAGAAAACACGTGATTTACACATGACGATTGCATGCAGTTTTTTAAATAAAAAAAATTCCATTTGTCTAAAATGTGCAATTCCAGTGTTGATTTATGTGGTCATGTTAAAAGAAAACTATGATCATAAAATATAAGTTAAGTTTAAACTCTTCTCGATGTACTCGCTTAAGACTTCGAACCTTTATGCTGGGAATGTTTCCGTTGTGCTCCGATTAAAGTTTAAACTTAGCAAATCTTGTATTTTCCCTGTACTGATTCATTTATTCATTTTTTTCTCTCCTTTTTGCTCATTCGTTCTTTTGTCAAATTATTCTTTCCTCTCCTCCATGACAGACTCTCGTTTTCTCTTTTTTCTTTCTTTAATTTATACATATTTCAACATAAATCTATTACTAAATTATGTACTGTATCCAGTATTTCAGGTGATACTAGCCACATTAAACAGACCTATGAAATATTCTCCAACAGTCTGAAATGTCCCATGTCTAAAATCCGCGCATATTATATCAAATAATGGGCGAATTTATGTTTACATTTAGCAACAACAGCAGGAAATTATTATTATTATTATTATTATTATTATTATTCTTGATGATGATGTTATTGCTGCTGCTGCTGTTCTGATATTATTATTATTATTATTATTATTATTATTATTATTATTATTATTATTATTAATTTATCAATAGTAGTAGAGGCAGTTGTATCAGAACTAACAGCAGTTGTATTGTCTATTGTAGTAGTAGTAGTAGTAGTAGTAGTATCCCTTGTTTGATGTCCTATATTAAGTTCCACATTATGACCACGAGATAACGTGGTTTTTAAATCTGGCTTAACAGGTGCGACATGTTCATTCATAAACTTGTGTCATCATTTTTTCTTCAGATGCCAATTACTCATCGCTAAATATAACTCTACCCGTACAGGTTAAGAAAGACCTTTTCAGAGGGTGGAGATTGGGCGGTCTTTACATCAAGGAGGAGCAGAGGCCAAACCCATCTATGACCAAGGTTTCTAAAATTATCCATTTCATCGATTGGGTGCTATTATAGTGAATCTGGGACATTTCTCACAGCATCGTGTAATACACGTTCTGTCTTGTGTATGCGGGCCTGGACGGGGTGTAATGTATGGATCTGAGCATACATTTTCAATGAGTCAACTGGATGGAATTTTGATTCATAACTACCATAAAACTGTCGAAGTGTAAAATATGTACTTGTAGTATATATCAGTGAGATATTCAAGTAACGCTGACAATCGTAATTTCAAGGACGTCCGCATCTGCAATATAGGAGTCAATGGTAAAACATTCAAAATGTTTGTAGAAAATGTTTTTGTTTTTTTCCTTCTGCATCGAGTGATTTCAAATCATAGGCTAATTTTCAATCTTTTCACACCACTTCTCCCCTTCCATACGGACGGACGGACAGACAGATATTGCAGGAGTGGGTGGGTCAAAAAGAGAAAAGTTTATTTGTTTTAAAAATCAATCTTTAAGCATACAACATCTTCAGTTTGGCACGACATTAATAAGTCTTGGATAAACGTGATGGATAAACGTGATGGTGAGGAAAATTTATTGACTAAATGCCGTTAGGTATTGCACCACGCCCATCAAGGTGAGTAGGTGCGAGAACTAAACATAGGATTTCTAAAACTGAAATACAAATGTTCTACTATCTTACTAAATTGCCCATATTTACAAATACCCCTTGATCTCAGTTTCTACGCTTAAATTGTTATTCACCTTTTAGAAAACTGTACGGGTACAGTGTACTGGAAAATAAAATATAAAATTACAATGCTCCTGATTAGAATTATTGCACAGCCGTACATGTTATAACACTGATAAGCGTAAACATAAAGACAATTATGTCACTTGGTACCATCCTGCAAATTTAGTACTATATATAAAGTAAGTCGATTTTTCCATTATAGTGTAACAAATAAAAAGGTCACAGACATGACCACGTTTTTGTTTAGAAAATGCTACAAGACACGAAAACAAACAGATTAAACGGGCAGAGTTTACCTGTTCGAGCCCTTCCGGTCACAAGTCATCCAAGTTAATGCACATTGTCATATGACCTACTTCTATGATCTAAGGACAAGCAAAAGTAGAACACTTAAATACAAAGCCCAGCCCACATCGGGCTTTTAAAATGATTATATTGGGGTCTGATGTAATAACCACTGTGCTGAAGATATTGAAATTCTTATATAGCGTATTGGTTGCAGAGCTTTTGTAGCACTAGACATCGCCAGGGTTGAATACGTTATTATGAATTCTAGCGTTGTGTGTGTGTGTGTGTGTGTGTGTGTGTGTGTGTGTGTGTGTGTGTGTGTGTGTGTGTGTGTGCGTGTGTGAGTGTGTGTTTAAAATGAGAGAGAGAGAGAGAGAGAGAATTAGGACATGATATCATATTTCACAAGATACCCTTATGACCATCAGGTCCAAAAGGTTACGGATAAGATGGGCTCTTCAGAAGATACATACTTTGCACCAGCATGATGCAATAACATACAAATGCATATTAATTTTGAGAGATTTAATTATTATTTAAAAATTTGTAATCGTGGTGTTGTTTTATTTTAATTTCATGTACCAAATTTCTTCATAATATGTAACTTTAAATTTGTTTTATTTCCATTCTTTCTTGTTTTCTGTTAATAGTTTAGTTCCGGGAGTTCCAACATGTTCAACACTGTTGGCCACATGGATGTGTGTGCGTGTGTGTGGCTGTGTGTGTGTGATTTGGATTTTTAACGTAGCTTTTAAAAAAAATTCAGTCATATCGTTACAATGTTTGCAGCGTGGCAGTTTATAGTGATGTCTAGCAGTGGGTCATCATGCTGCAGACATGTAGCATCACCCAGTCATATTATCCTGACACTAGGCCGACCAGTCCTAACAATAACCTCTTAATGCTGAGCACCTAGCGAGGCAGCTCTTAGTACTGTTTTTTTTAATAGGCTTTTGGTATAACTCAGCCGGGGTTCGAACCCGCGACCTGCCGCATATGAGGCGGACGCTCTAACTACTAGGCCACAGGAGCGGTCGGGCCATATGGAACAAACATGTCAAGTTTGTGGGCCATACGTGGTATACGTTATTATAATAATTATAAAACTGACATTTTGTATTTGGAACAATCTGGTTTAATTCACAAGCAGGATCAGTAGATCGATCTTCCCAACCATGCAAGTCGTAGTTTTATGCATTTGGCCAGGTACACGTGATTGACTGAATGACCGACTGCATAAATGGATGAACGAACAATCGAAAGAACGAAAGGTAAACGAAAGAATGAATGAATCTACGGATGCCCAGTGAATTAATAAAACAATCAGACCACTCACTTAGTTTGTCAATGACTCAAATATATGGAGAACAATGAGATATCCTTGAGATATTGTGAGCGATGAACCTCCAGCTTTTTCTTCTGCAAGTGTAGCCTTCATCCACCTTCCCCACCTCACCACTATTCAAAAAATTGAATGTCTTTATTATATGAGACTTCTCAAACGTACAGAGAGAGAGAGAGAGAGAGAGAGAGATACAAAGAAAACATAGTTGTATTCACATATTACATACTGTATTTTCATTTGCATACATGTTTGTTGTTGATTTGTGACCTTGATATTCGGAATAATTCGAGTGCCAAGATTACGACCAATTATTGTTGGAAATCATCTATTATTATCAACCTTGGCAAATCACAAATACACTTAAAACTTCATTCTTTTTCTTAATGCATTTAATTACTAGTTAACTTCTACAATTCCTTACTCACTGTACGCGGGGAAGGGTGCGAGAGAGAGAGAGAGAGAGAGAGAGAGAGAGAGAGTTTGGGTTTTGGGGATTGTGTATGAGAGAGTGGAGTAGAGTGTCTACAATTATATTGTTGCAAATTAGGCTATATCAAAATAAAGAGGGTGGGCATTTTTGGGGGTGGGGGGTGGGGCGAGCTATGGATGCTGCTGTAGCTTATTTATTTATTTACTTATTAAGAAGATCCCACGGATAACGTAAGCCATATTTAAGAATGACTATGTTTGTCGTTTGACTGCTTATATTACCTGTCGAATTTAATGTCTTACTATATCCCCATGTATGTATGTATGTATGTATGTATGTATGTATGTATGTATGTATGTATGTATGTATGTATGTATGTATGTATGCATGTATGTATGTATGATATTTTTAAGAGGTTCATTATTTAATGTATTGAAGGATAATAAAGAATTGTTTGAAAGACAAGTTTGCAGTACAGGCTATATAACATCTTCTGCATGAACGGCGTTTGGGGGTGGCAAGTGGGGCGACATCCCCAGGCCTCGCTCTTGAGGGGGCCCTGCGCTTCAGGCCTAAGGTCGTCCTTATGAGTTTGTCAAGCTATATTCTTCGGAAAATTGAAAACGAGTTATGACCATGACGTCAGAGTACACTTGCAATTAAGCAAATTATTGTTCTTAATTCGTGTCTTCGTGTTATTTAAAAAACATATCAATGATAATCAGTTTATTAGGCCAAAGACATTGTCGTCATTTTATTATTTCGATTAAAACACGTTGTCCACAAACATGAATTTTTTAAATGAATAATTAAAAGACTAAATTCGTTCGCCAAATCGCGAAAGTTGATCTAATCTAGACATAATCAGTGTTCGCAGTAGCATACCAATCGAGATACCAATACTCTGGCCCCGCGCGGTCATGGTCACCCTTAGGCCCCGCGTGCTCCTAACGCCGCCTCTGATCTGCTGCCTCGTTATCAGTAGATATATTTTGCCCTGTAATGTGTGGTTTCCGATAGCAGATAGGGTTAAAATCGTTGGTCAAAAAGGATAATGTCTGAATCTGGCGGCCATTGGCAAAGATAAAAAATTTCCGGCGTTTTTCAAAACCGATCCCTTCTATCCAGTCATGACCTCCGAAACTGGAGCGTTTGACAACATGCAAATCAACGTATCTCCTGAACGAAAGATTTTAACACGTATGTGCTTCTAACAGCACGAACACGTTTACATATTTCAAGAACAAACGTGAACACATTTGTTTACGAAGAATTGTACCTTTGTTAAAACTACAATCAAGAAATCCGTAAGTCATCAAAATAAATAAAATAGTAGTGCAAACTAGAACTCTTTTGTTGCTAGTAAATTACAGACGTGTTTTCCGAGCTGTTTGGCAAGGGATAATATCTAAAAAAAATTGATAGTAATCCGCCAGAGAGAGAGAGAGTCGCTTACTCAGCAGCGATGGATCAGATTGTGATCATGGGTTGAACCCAAACTGCAGTGAAATGATCTTTGCCAGGCTTTGTTAAAAGATTGATCTTCTCGATAGATCAAGCTGCGACAAAAAAAAACAACAACTACTTGTACAAGAAACTCAAACATTGATCCTCATAGAGGTGCGTGGCTACACGTGAAAAGAACATTGGATACAAGATCGGATCCTGTGTATGGAAGATGCCCATATGACCAGCAGGAGTGAAAAACACGTCATACAGCTTCCAGCGTACTGTTTGAACCTACCAACATTGTTATAAAAATCATTTAAACTGCCTCTGATTACGTTGTTGAATTAATAGTTTCCTCGTCTTTTGTTATATTTGTTTCAAAGATCATTATTTTAGGGGAAATATTTATCCATAATTGTCATTTACGTCCGTATTTAAATAATGTTATGTCAGTACGTGCAGGTTTTAGCTGCACACCCTTGAGAAATCCGACTCCTAGATATGCATGGAATGCTGACAGATCGAATGGTATGCCTTAATGTGTACAATGTTCAACTACATGACACAAAACAGCATCTTGAATTGTGCGATATATAGACCGAACCACATTTCTCTTTTTTTTTTCTACTTCTTTTTTTGTGCACTTTGTACAAAGGAGTTATTATACTGCATGGTTCGTATCACTTGAATTTTACATTCTGTCATTTGCGTCATCTGTTGAATTTTTCCTCGGGAGTATCTATTTATAACATTTCGATACACATGGCTTCGCTTGTATCAAATTATCATCGCATGAATCGGGTCATGTCGTCGACATAGTTTCGTCCTCGTATGTAAACAACTTACATTCTCGCTATTACTAGACTCACCTTCTGATCTTGCAAGGAGAGGAACTAATCGATTAGACTGCTGAGCTAGACTAAACTGCAGATACGTGACAACGAAACAAATTCCATGAGATAAAACCCACAGACAATAGATGTTGAGTTTTAATTTCAGAAGAATCATGCTTTTTTGTGGCATTTCTAAGACCATAATTCGGGTTATCTCTACAGCGGCTGATCAAAGATAATATCCGAATCGAATAAATGGAAACTTAGAATAGGCGACAAGGCTGAGACATATTGGCGCTAAACTTTCTTAATTTGATGCATAACCTAACTTCGTATCAATGTACCAATCAATCACAAAGACAAATCGACTGGACGACCGACTTTGTTTTTGTTCGTGTCAACGGCGCTTTTAAAGAATCATCGGCCAGATGATGTCCAGGAAATAGGAGCAAAGTGTTAGAGACTGACAGATATCGAATCAGCGACCATTGGTTTACCACTTACTGACCGACCGACTGATGGATATTATTATTATTATTATTATTATTATTATTATTATTATTATTATTATTATTAAGTGCTTTCCGGTCTGATATATAGGCTTCAAGTGATATGAATATATAATAGGTAGACAGCGGAATGTAAAATACATAAAGAGGAGTTTTAAATATTGCTTTCATTGAGAGTGAGTTCTCGTTCGCCTGAGCATTTTCCTTGGACTTTGTTCTACGCTTTTTCTAGAGGACGAGCACGTTGCCGTGTGGGTCAGGGCGTTGGTGCATGAGAGCCAGGCAATATGTGCTTTTACATTTGTCACGGTTCGATTCCATCATCACTGCACCACTGTCAGTAATGCTTCAGTTTAGATTTGAGTTATTCGTTTGTTTCTGAGAAACACTGCTGAAAATTCAGTTTTTCTAGCCGCGGTATTCTCTTTAAAAATGCGTATTTGAAACCTAATATTACATTTACCAAAATTTATTTTGGACGTGAACGTTCAGAGATGTGATGCATCATAAAATCAGGTTGAACCAGCCTCATTACTTATATGCATTTGTGCTTGATAACTTAACAGTTCAAATAGATTCTTCCGATGAGAATCTTACTTGAGACCATTTGGTCATATGGTGTCAGAAATATCTTGCATAATAACCAAATTTAATTTTCGGTGGCCAAAAACATCGTATAAATTACTAAGATACATTTTACATAAGTATGTCAAATGTTGACTTGAAATGTTTGTTTATCGAATGCATACATGATTTTGATATCACGCATCTTACTGATATCACGCATCTTATGACAAAACTTTTAGGTAACTTGAAAAAAATCGCGATCTTTAGAGCGTTAACAAGGAAATGCTGACATCTGTCCGCACGTGTTTCAGCAGATAGTCAAGATGCAACCCGGCGAACAAGGATATGTTTAAACCGATAGCCTAGATGCAACCCGGCAAACAAGGATATGTTTAAACCGATAGCCTTGATGCAATCCGGCTAACAAGGATATGTTCAAACCGATAGCCTTGATGCAATCCGTCTAACAATACTAAGTTCAACTCGATAGTCTAGATGCAATCCGGCTAACAAGGATATGTTCAAACCAATTGTCAAGATTGCAATCCGGTTAACAAGGATATGGTCAAACCGTTAGCATAGATGCAACAACAACAAGGAAATGCAGACCAATAGCCAAAAATAGTTTAAGCAGTTTTCTATACCTTTAACAATTTCTGTTATTCTTCTGATATCAGTTGTGACAGATATCATCAGCTGTTACAGATATCATCAGCTGTATATTTTTGATAGCACGCGTCATCAAGTAACTCCCTCATTATTATGAACTCAAGCAATATGAACATGAAAAACGTCTTATTTCTTTTCATAACAGTTAACAACCACTCTTTCAGTAGACGTACATTTTCCAGTAACTGAACATCACCGTCCAAAAAATCGCCAAGTAAGTACAACTTTAACCATATCGCCATCTCCATCCATATCAATTTTAAACTAAATGATAAAAAGCCGATATCAGTTATTCCAAGATGTTCTCCTGATTTGTTTTTATTAGCATTATTATTTATTGTTTATTTTTAGTTTATTGGATTTCATTTTATTTGTTGCAAGAAACTAACTGGACCACAAAACAATTCTACAAGCTACTCGTATTAGTAAATGAGCTTAGATATAGCGTACACTTATTGCGACAGAAAGTAAAATTGTCCTGCTTGTTAACCCGTTCCTTTTGCAGCTAGACTGTCTTAAAAGCATTTTGTTAATGTGCAGAACATCTGAAAATCACATGCTGATGTCAGATTTGTAGGCTAAAGACTTCAACTATATAGAAGGCTACAGATGGCGGCCGGTATATGTGGTGGAGGAAGAAGCATGGAAAACCCCGGGAAGAACTTCCTACCCACTGGTAGCTACTTACAAGCTTTCTCATATTCTCGCGTTGGCTGTATGTATGTATGTATGTATGTATGTATGTACGTACGTATGTATGTATGTATGTATGTATGTATGTATGTATGTATGTATGTATGTATGTATGTATGTATGTATGTATGTATGTATGTATGTATGTATGTATGTATGTATGTATGTATGTATGTATGTATGTATGTACGTATGTATGTATATATATGTGAGTGTATGCGTGCGTGCGTATGTATGTATGTATGTATATATGTATGTTGTTGTTGTTGTTGTTGTCGGGCTTAACGCCAATTTTCAGCACATGATAGGCTATACATGGCGGCCAGTATTAATGGTGGAGGAAGAAACCGGGAAATCCCTGGAAAGAACCACCGACCCTCGAGAAGCTACTGGCAAGCTTTCTCACATACCCACATTAGCCGAATCCGAGATTCGAACCCACGCAGACAGAGGTGAGATGGTAGTGATCCGTAACGGAGAGCGCTTTAGACCACTCGGCCACTCGGGGCCCATGTATGTATGTATGTATGTATGTATGTATGTATGTATGTATGTATGTATGTATGTATGTATGTATGTATCTTTGATCATTTGCGTGTCTTTCTTTTTTAAAAAAAATGACATTTATTCATATGTCATTAGATTTATTACCTACCTACCTGCATTCAGATGTCGTACAGTGCAACTAGCATTACTTTGATGTATGTACGATACTGAATACGTGTACATTCAATCACTAACGATTTGCATGATTCATTGGGAAAAAAGTTAATACACGCATTTTTCATAGTTGGGGTTCGTTTTGGGGAATTTGTTCATTGCGTTTCCTCTTTGATAATATTTTTTATAGTATAGTCTTGACATAGTTTATTATATATTCATCCAGATGGAGAGAGAGAAAGAGAGAAAGGGTTGTATGGAAAAAGAGAGAAGGAGCAGATGAAGACGAACGATGAAATAGACCTAAGTATGGAAATACGAGTTCGAACAACATACAACAAGGCAGATATATTTCATAAAAGGGATATGAAAGCATTTCCATACGTGGTATCGCCACAGTGGCGATATCAATTTTCTCGAACTGATATATTTCAACATCTCGTTATAATATATTTTTATATCTCGTTATAATATATTTTTATAATATATTTAAGAAATAAGTCTACCAATTCGAATTTGTCATGGCGATCTTTTTGGAACCGTTTGCGAAAATCAGACAGATCACGATATTGGCTATATAGAAATTTATGAATGTGAATTCGGGTTGTGGAGCTACACCAGCAAGTTTTTAAGACCCTCAAAGATGTACAACCTACGGTGAGAACCAATCACTTTTCACTATGGCAAGCTAACAATAATTTTCTTCTTAAGAAATAGTTTGAAGTGGAAGCGCCGAAACACTCATAAGACATGTTCAGTTTCATATGAAATCAAACGAATTCCAAATTAAATCCAAACTTTCTAAGAACCATCAAAACTTTGAGTCGCCTTCAACTGATCGTCCTATTTTCACATAATCAGAATGGACAAAAACACCGTCATGCGTACTGACAGTTACTACATTGAGTGTATAGATATGACTACACACTGTGCACCAGTAAAGCTGTTGATTGCGGAAAACATATCCAAAAAACCGAGTTTTCTACACTTTACATATAATAAAATAAGTTTGTCACAGGCAGTTTGTTTTCCTTTATTTTCTTAAAGTTACCTTGAGTCGTTTATATGTGAACATTATATTTTAACCCTTTTCCCGTATATATATATAAGGCTTATTTTAGTGTTAGTAAACTTTAGGGAATATATAGTATGATATTTTATGTACTAATTCCGTAATGTTTCCTGGAGAAATGGAGGGTAGAGGTGGAGGTGCTACTAGGATATAATATTTCACTCTGCAACATCCTGGATCGTAATTGCTGTTATGATAATTGGATCTGTTAAAACTTTAAAGTAAGCCAGACATTAACTAAAGTCTTACAAACAGAGCCTTAGCTCAAATTATGTTTCTTCTCCAAGGGATTAAATTCTCTCCTCCGTTTGAGCAACATTTACAAAATGAAACTTGAACCGGTCCAGTTCCAACAACACCCACATCCTGGTTGGACTGATAATATCCAGTTTTCCACACTCGTGTTTTCCTTAACAGGTACTTTCCTTTTTCCAATCGAAAGAATAATTGTATTGATTATTCTTGTTATCGACAAACTTGTTGCAATGGCTTTGTCTCTCACGAGTTATACAATCTACATAAAAATATCTAGGTGTTTTGAGTAGGTGTATAAAAATAGTTGGAAGCATTATTGTACTCACGAGTGGTGAAATGGTTATATCGCACAAGTTAAATATTTTTTTGGAAATCTATTCAAAGACGTATATTTTTATCATTATATTTTTGAATGTGGAAAACATCAATTTATGCTAATATTTCCATTGTGTTACAATGCGGTTTATAGCTGAGACAAGTAATCCGATTAACTATATCGATAAAAATAAATTCTGAAATTGTATTTTGGGCAATGACCTTTCCTTAAATTTCTCTCCAGCATCTTATGATTAAGATAGTCTCATTTTGTGCAACAAATTGTTTCGTACAAAAACTCAATCACCTTGTGATTTTGATGAGGTGTTTAGACGGGTCGAATACAATACTAGAACCTACCATAGGTAACTTCTTTAAACAGAAGAATGTAATAAATAGGAGCTACCTGTTAGTGTATAGCATATTTGTTTTGTTATGTGGGTTTTGTCATGCTGACAATGCAGTTTGGTAACACCCACATTTTTGTGGTCGGTTTGCAATTAACCTTCCTCCGTGCCCACTTTGTCCATTGTTTTAAATTTTTTAGAGTCTGATGAGTGTTGAAGTAGCTCAGTAATGAAGGTTTGATAGGTTACTAGATTATTACCATTTGACTATAATGGATTTATGATGAACTTTGACAATATTAGAAGTGACACTTGCGGAATAAAAAACAACAAACAAATTAGGTCTGTATAAATTCATTAAATGACAGTTTATATTATTCCTGTGCACCGCATAAAATACAGAGTTTCGTTACCACGCCATACTACCGGATACCATCAGAAAACCACAATTTCCGGTTTGGTTTAAAGCATAGTTAAAGGGTGGTTCCCACATAGAGAGTATTGTAGGAGGCAATATTTTGGATCACGTGAATGACAAGTTCGCAGTCGAGTTTGCGAACGTGAGTGTCGACTTTTTAAATGGATTACTATGTTTTCATTACCATGGCTGAAAACTTAACTCATGTTACTATTGAATCTGAAACGAATGACTAAAAAATCAATCTTCCACGATTAATAATTACGCTTAGAAATAATTAGACTCGCATAAATAAGACTTCAATTAAAGAAAGTGCCAATAGTAGAAGAGTCTGCACTTACAGCAATATTTAGAGTCGGCACAAATTATATTAAAAACATAATGGAAGAATCTTCGCCCTTCAGGACAGCATAACCATCTGTGCTGTGCAGGTCCAAGATTAGAATTCTTTTCAGGATATTTTTCCTGTGTTTTTTTCTTCATGTTGATGTTGTTGGCTTTTTGTTGCTATTTCAGATATTCATCGATTATTTGCATATGTTCACGTTTTCCCTGTAAATTTCATGTCATGAATTCTTCAGCAGTTCCAGACGATGTATACCAGCACTTATTCAAATCGGAACTCGATGCAAAAGATCATTTTCACATTCAACTTCTACTTGGAAATTACAGACGAGTCAAATTTAATTGCCCTTTCTTATTCATATATTAATAATTTAAAAAAAACAAAGTTAATAATTTTGGAACAATTAACAAAGCAGGTGCCATTTAAAAATGTTCAAAGGTTTAAAATTAAATAAAGAATTATATGAAACAAAAGTTCCCACTAATAATGTATTACCTTAGAAACCTCTATGCAGTCGAAATGTCTAAGTGGGTAAGGCTCAAGGTTCAGGATTCCGTAGGATTTAAGTTCTAAGAGTCCGATAAAAAAAACTACAAAGCTATTTATACATGACGTTTCAAAAACCGACGGTCCCAAGCATATATGTTTTACGCATTCGTGGGGGTATTTGATGCCCCACCATGAATCCAAAGAGAAATCGTGAAAATGACATAACGTTTGATGCGAACTATCAGTAGGAACCTTATCCTAAATATTCAAATATCACCCAAATATTTTTTTTTTTAAAAATTGCACTCAGACCTCGCGCAAAAATTTATATAAAAAATTTAAACTCCATATATCGCATGCAAATCTAATAAGGATAGTTTTACATATACAAATTACTTACAGATAGGCTTAAGCAGTGATAAAAAGTGTTGCTTTCATTTAAAAATTACGATTATAAAACAATCACATATAAGTTTTGTGTTTGTACAACAACCTTTTTGAATCAATAAAGTCGAAAAATCGCGAAGACAAAATCATTGAGAAACGTCTGAAGCTAAATCGCCATAACGAGACACATAATTGACTGAAATATCCCCAAAAAATCATCAATTAGCGATATTTGCAGTAATATATTATAATATAGTTCATTATCAATTAACTTCCCTGTGTACTGATGTGTACTACGTGTTGCCCCAATGATAAAACCTCGCCATTTATTTAGCCTGTAAATTGCTACACATGATCTGATAAACATACGTCTAGAAACCAAGTATTTTAGATGAATTGTCGCTTCAATACATGCTCATTGTTTCACATTTCCAAGCGTCGCTATGTCAAGTTTAATGTTTCTTCACGTGTTTGCACCGCTAATATGATTTTGAAATCTCCATGTTTAGCACTATTTCACTTCATTTAGTTCCATCTTACTGATCAATAAGGTTAAGGAAAAGACGTTATATCTTTTCAGTTCTAGGCCGGTATTTAGAACAAAGTGGAAGAAACGGATCTGCTTTGTTCTGTTACATTGTCGCCTTTTGTTGTTATTGACATTGCAACGGAATACATTTTATACTGAGTAAGGTGTGTGTTCACCTATATGTGTTTTGAACATATTACAATTTACTGCACAATTTGCTATGAACTGTGAGCTATCCTACTTCAATAATCATGTACAAAACGTTATAAGTTGCTCAGATATAAGCTATCGCGTGTTTTAACTGTTTAAAATTTGTCAGGTTTATTATTAAAATGTGTATGAAAATTAAAGTGCTTTGTCAAATTTAGTTTTCGAAATTAAAGTTTGTTAATCATGTTTTACGTTTTAAACATATGTTCAGATATAAACTATCTTGTATTACAATTAAGATTTTACTGCATTAAAAATACCTATAATTAAGAAAGCTATAATTAATTTAGTCTTGGTTTCTCAAAAACACCTCGCCCAATACTTGTACCCTATGACACCAATACTACAAACATCCTGACAATTGCCACACATATTGTTTCCTTTGAAAATGAAATAGATTTTGTGAGTAAAGTAGAGATAGGTGTGTCATGCAAATATAAGAGTTTGACTGGCACAGAAACATTGACGTGATAGGCCGAATATGTTACAATTATTACTTCCGGTTCAGTACCCACGAATGTAGTCCCAGTATATTTTTAGAGCACTTTTTCCTTTCTCATTTTACAATTAATTTATGAATTAGAGTTAGGCATTCATGGTGTTGATTAAACGGAAATATTTTTTTCTTTAGAATATAAGCAATCTGGTATAGATGTCTGTGTTAATTTTTGGCGATAGTACACCGTAATGAGTCATTCATGGGTTGATCCGAAAGTGAAATCTGTGACCCACTGCAGGTTGTTTTATTTACAGTTTAGCCTCTCAAGAATGACTCTAGAATATTCATTTCTGAGAACAATGATAAAAACGAACAATACAGGAAGAATATCGTGATCTGAGTCCAGCTGACATCAGCCTAGCCCTCTGACAACAACGATAAAAACGAACAAGTCAGGAAGAATAACTGTGGTCTGAGTCAAGCTGACAACAGCCTAGCTCTCAGACAACAACTATAAAAAGGAACAATACAGGAAGAATAATTGTGTTCTGAGTCCAGCTGACATCAACCTAGCACCCAACTGCGGAAATCTGGTTCCGTAGGAGATTCCCTGTCAAACGTGTTTCCAAAGCGATTGATTGCATATGTTATGAAAATATTGTTTTGCATATGTTATGAAAATATTGTTTTTAAGATTTCATTCTTTCTTATTATTTCATTGTCATCTATAATTGATGGCACACCACAATATGATTATGTTTTCAAAACTTAAAGACATTTATGCCAGAAGGTTTCCTGCCCGAGTGGTTAAATTCTGTTCAGCTGTCTTTGTGAAAAATGTTATTTATACAAATTTTTTTAATGTTTTGTTAATAACTGCAGCATTTCTGACATTCGGCCAACATAAATTTCACAAATGTGAATGCCACATTATATCGGCGTGCTTTTGTCAACTTTGATAAAGTTATGTTCAGCAATGTTTGAAAAAGACTCGTGGTTTTTAATTTTGATAATAACAGCAGTGTTTGATGGTAGATCTGCAGATGTGAAAACCCTTTATGCCAGGAATCTTTGTTTAAATATTGCAAAGTTCTATTAAGCAACTTTCAGGTAAGTCGTTTAAATATTATTTTATTCCTTTATTCTTTCATGTCATTACGCTTTGTGACAAATGGTCGAATTGTAAACATGTAGCTTTAACGAATTCTTTGAAAGTTGTTGTTTTTCACATTAAGAATATCCATATTTAATGGTGGGTTGGTATCATTTGCATAAATTTGAAGAACTCATGCCAATATGCTTTCTCTTAAATTTGAGTACATTCTGTTTAGTGGTTGTTTACAATATGTCATTTAAGAATAACTATTTTTTAAATTGTTAGTAACGGTAGGGATATTGAATGGTGGACCTGCATCAATTAAAAATCCTCAAAGACTTTTATAACATTGTGCTTTCTGTCAAAATTGTATAATATGCAGCAGTTTTATTAGAAATAATGTAAAAGGTTATGTATTCTAGTATTTGAAGGTGTATTGCAATAGCTTGTGCAAATTGTAATGCCCTTCATGCCGGAATGTTTCTGTCAACTTTGGTCATATTTTGTTCCGCAGTTCTTATTTTATGAACTGTGGCCATATTTGTTTCCGTCTCAACACATCTCTGTACAAGTTTTGAAAGCCCTGCATGTAAGACTGCTCTGTGCACAATTTAGTTGAAATTGGTATAGGGGTTTTCTAAGACGTTTAAAAACGCCGAATTCAATGGATGGCACACGCCAGGAGCAGTCCATAAAAAAGCTCACATCGTCTACGGGCCGGTATACTAAAATGTACATTTGTCACAGAGACCAGATATTCCAGGGGAATAACGTGGCAGGGGCAACGCCTATCTGAAGCTACCAAAATGTTGCAAAAGCAGTAGCGAGAACTGGTGGATCAAATGGAAGTAAAAGATCTAAGAAATGCAATTAGCAGTTAAATCGAAGAGATTAAAATGGTATTACAGTGGAGTGGATGAAATAAGCGTATTTGACAGAGAAACAAACCAAAAAGTACATGCAAATGTTAATAGAAATACAGGATGAATGTATTTTATCAAGAAAAAATTATTTATCATTCGTTTTAAACGTGAATTAGACTGAACTTGGTTCAATAATAGACGGAGATAACAATGGCGTCCACAACAATGTTTCTGTGGAGGGGAGCGGGTAAGTCATAATCTGGGCGGAGAAGTCAAAATCAGAGGGATGTATTTATATATTGTACACTATAATGCTTTCGTCGGGACTAAACATTGAAGGACTTCAGTCCTAACGTAATGAGATCTTTTTCTTAAAATGTAGATTCTCCCCCTGACATCTCCCCCTGTCCAGCAGTTTTGAAGCTGACGCTTCTTTTGTGCGTACTAAAACAAATAACTACCCATTTGTATTAATCCACAAACGAGGTTTGTTTTAGATTCATTATTCAACTTTACCACCATGTGTTCGTCTTTCACTACCTACTTAATCATTTTAAAACTTTGCTGTTGCTGTAGCAACTATTGATTCACCCTTTCTGTAAACAGTAACCTCTGCCTTTCATCTAATGGGAATCTTTATTTAACTGTGGAGGTTACTTTTCAATATTTTTGTTGAAAACCTTCTCCAACTATTATTTAAAGATGCATGTTATCATTTTCAGAAGAAATGACACTGGTATACAGATTGCTCCAACTGTGTTAATGTCCACTTAATTGCGATCTTTAACTGTCAACGCTACAACTATTTTTTAAATACACATTTTTGTGTTGGATCATTTTCTTTGCGTGTGTATTCTTAAATTCGGCAATCTCTTTGCCATGTATTCAGATTTCATATTGTTATGTATAATTAATTTGCATTGCTTGTTAGTTTGTTAGTTTATATTTTATAATTTTTAATACAGTATAGAATCGTAATAATAGATTATTGTTTCGAAATGACAATATCGCCTGAACGACCATATCCAGCCGGTCATCATCTTTGCTAGCCAAGGTTCTGATAACCCTATCTACACCTTGGCATAAAGAGCAGATATTTCTGTGCTTCGGATCGGTGAATTTCATTGGATGCGGCGGCAAACCACTGCATCCAATCAAAATTAAGTCGTTCAAATTTGAACACTGTTCCCACGTAATTGAGACAAGGGAAGCACACAACTTGAATGGATTGATAAATAAGCAATTTTCCAGTGCCGGTCTGTGTTGGCACAAATACCTTTCACTCAAATACACCTGTAATGGCTTCCCTCTTGTACATAGTCATACTTTCGATGTTAAAGTTACAAAGTATCCTTTTTAGGTAAATTGCCATCACCATTTTCGGCCGATGTACAATGTACCACGCTATTGGTTAGTTGGCATTACGTACTAAGGATGGCAACACATGAAATCCAATAGATGTCACTAGGACAAAGCACCAGTATTGCTGTTCGATCCGCCAGTGTGTATATAGGGTTATCGGAACCTTGGCTAGAGAAGATGGTCGGTCATTTATATGATGTATATGATTTCTGGGTGATATCTAGATATTGCGCACATGAAATCGAGAGCAAATAGATGCAACACTAAACGTCTTTAATCTTTATGTCTCTTACACAAACGAGAAAGCATGCATGCGGGCAAACGTCTAGGTAAATATATTTTGATATATAGATCAAATATATTTAAGAGATTATATTTTAGTAATATGTAGTATAGATGCATATATTTTGTAATGATGTATATCGTCTATCTCTAGGTCGCACTGTCGTCTGTCCTTTTGTCTGTATCTCATCTGTTTTTACCATGTGGCACCTTCAAGGCGATCTGCAGATAGTTGATTAAGCTTGATGAAGGGCGCTGTAGTGAAAACAACGAGAGTTCCTAGTGACGACAAGTTCCGTCTTGATCTTAAACACACTGCATCTTGCTGCTTGGGCTACTTGACGAATGTTTTATAGAACAGTGCGGAAGCATTTTGTTTTAGAACATGACGTTATCTACAGGCTATTCTATCTCATTAGTTTGGTATTACGCTTGTACAATACCTTTTGTAATATAATATGCCATAGAAGTAATGTCCAAAGCCTTTGAAGATAGTACAAGTTAACTAAGATATCATTTTATTGTTTCAGTTTCTCTCTCTCTCTCTCTCTCTCACACACACACACACACACGCGCGCGCGCGCGCGCATGCACCGACACACTATCATATTTTTCTTATCTTCTCTTTGCTAAGTGTTTGCTCAGTTCAATGAAATTTATTAAGGTTTATATAATGTTTTTTAAATTTTAAAAAGTGTGTTTTATTATTAGAAGAAAAATGATTAGCCACCCAGGAAAAAATAATTTTCTTTAAAAGAAGAAAAAAATTCGTTCAATTGTTTATTTTTCTGTTTAAGAAAGGAAATGCATAGCAAATTAAGAATTAAGATCATGATTCCGTTAAGCATGAGGAACTGAGTATACATATTGCTGGTTTAAGAAACAGTAATTCCTTTTCAAAGCCGTGATCATTTCAAGAGGTATAAGCCATAAAAGGGTGCGAGTAACATGAAGAAAGACTACCATGGAGAGAAACTGTTCACGTAATTTAATTTGTTCTGTTTTGCGGTCTCGTCCAAAGTAATGGAATTTAACACCTGGGATAAATCTCTTTGTTTATAATGCGGCTCATGGGAAATAGACCAGAATGATGGGACTCGTAAATGAAACACATAATGTTTTCAAGATCATAAATTTAAGAATATTAAACAAACTTGTAATTTCCCCACGTAAATTTTTGGGAATTTAACTCACGGGAAGATGTTGTACAAAGGATAGTGTAGGTAGACGATTTACTTTAAATCAAGGTTTAGGCTAAGGGGTTTAATCCATGTTAAGAGGCTTATAAATCCTTACGTAAGATATTTTTATAACATGCATTCATGCAATCTCGTTCAGATGTATGAACAAGTATCTTTTAGTATTTTTCGAAACACGATGACATATAAATAAAGTATAAGCTGAATGGTAAAAATTAAAATAAAAAAATAATTTGCTTTTTCTAATTAGGAATCATCGTGAGATGCTTTTTTAACGTGTGCAAGGGTTCATGGAACCATTTTGGGTAGCCGTTTAGAGTCAACTATGAGGGTGGAAGACAAATATGGAGGGGGATGTGAATGCAACAAAAGAGACCTGAATAGGATCGGATTGTACTTAGCTACCTATAATTTTATCTAAAATGTTTAGGATATACAGTAACATTATATGTATTTAGCAATGGCATGTACAACCAGTTTTAGTGGAAAATCACACTGTAACTATAACTTATTTTTGTGTATAAATGTATATAGTTTGTGTTCTTTATTCTTCCCTTCCAAACATATTGAAAGCACCTACCTCAGTTCATTGTGACTTAGTCTGCCTTTCTCATAGATAAGGTCATATTTAAAGACTATGTTCCTAGATAAATAGGTAGGTAGGTATTTCGGTAGGTAGGCATCTGGAATGGGCATGAATGAAAAATGTATGCCATTTCTTATTGATACCTTAATTTCTTTGATTTCTCAGGAAAACTCAAATTCGGTGGCCTTGGATTGATTCAAGTGGCTAATTAGAGATTTGATTGTGATAAATAAAAAAATTATAATATATATTTTATAATCTAAATCACACACCTGTTTCCTTCATGCACTTATATCTACTTAGTAACCATCCCTCAAGGGATCAATTCACCCCGCAGTTCGTGAATAGATCAGATACGCTTACAAGGCTATAGTAAGATGATGGTCTTTTAAGATATAAATCGTACTTCTCCTTTCCTCTCAAATTGTAATTCAATTTACATTTTATACAAAGCATTCTGGACTGGTATAATTGTATAACTGAATTAAGCGTGGGTGTCTCAAAGTAAACATTAATTTTTACAAAAATCTGAAGCATCTTTCTCTGTCAAATAATCCATTTATCTATTCAGTTCATCGTGGGAATTAATTCATTTCAGAACTACATTTCTCTTTATGCTGATTTCACTGGAGAACATAAGCAAAATCTACCATGAGAGATGTGGAGTGATATGTCTAATTGGTTTTGATCTTGTTAAATTTTTGTGGTAAAATTAATGGTTACATTTATGGCGGAATAATGAAACGTCATGTTCTGGCGACAAGACAGGCGTTGGCCTTAAATAAATGAGTGAATCGAACTTGACGCAGTAATAAAAGTCAAGGGATGAATTCTTTTCAAAGCCTCTGTGCTTGTGATTCCTAAGGATGGCAAATATTTGCAATGAATTTAAGATTAAAGAATTTAGAAAGCCCCTAGAACTCGACAATTATTTATTTTTAAAACCGTCATTTGTCAATTGTATGATGACTGAAACCCGATATTGATGCCAGAAAAGGACGCGAACAAAAGTAAAACAAATGTAATAATATATATAGTCGGTCCAACAAGAAACACGTATAATGCAATCGCTTTGAGCAAAACCCACTTCATAGCACTTCATTGTTTCTCCAATAAATTATCTCGATCTTCACCAAGAAGAGTACAATCGTGATCAGATTTATTTTGTAAAAAATTCTGTCGCTATTTTACAAAATCTGCACACACACACACACACACACACACACACACACACACATACATATATATATATATATATATATATATATATATATATATATATATATATATATATATATATATATATATATATATATATATATATATATATATATATATATATATATATATATATATATATATATATATATATATATATTGTATAAAGGCATGCTTCTAAAACTATGTTTATGTTCATTAAAGACCAGTGGTCGACAACATACCATGTTTTACCTGCAACTTTTATGGACCTTTCAACCCAATTTCAGGCTTACTTTTCAGATTTGATTCGGTAACAAGAGAGATGTTAGGAAACTTAGAGGAAGATGAAAAAGATATCGTGGGCGGTGGTTGACATTATATATATATATGGCAGTATCTGAATCGACCGCGGGTCAGCAGAGGTGGAAAATTCGTGTGTTTACTATTGCACCATGCGCACTCCAGATCAATGGCTTTATACATAGGAAATTATTTGCATAGACGTTGTTCCGAAATGATTAAGTAGACACTTTGCTCACAAAATGTAACGATGTACTCATAACAACTAATTACACTACATGATATATGCTCTTTTCTCCTGAATTGTACTTTAAGTTGTAGCGATCTTACCGCCAAAAGTGAGTATGTTAGTGTGGGGGATACCAACATCGATATAAAAGTCATTATCAAAGCTAAATCGTTAATTTCACTGAGATCATGATGGGAAAATATTAACAGAGTCTGTAATTGGCAATAATTTTAAGGAATAGGTTTACAATATTTCAAAGATTGGAAATGCGTTCTGGATGGCGTGTAGTCTTTCACCATCCTTGGAAGTTGCATCTATTACATTTCGGAACAGAAATATACTAGGTCAGTGGTGGCACCCACAACTAATTGATTCAAGAAAAAAGTATTTAAGACTGTTCCTTGTTTTTTTAAGTACCTTCCTTATAAGCGAGCTATGGATCACTTATTTTGAAACTAGATTAACTGAAGACCACGATAAACATCATGAAGATATTGTTTGATGGGATCATTTCGAATGGTATTAAAAATGTTATATATATATATATATATATATATATATATATATATATATATATATATATATATATATATATATATATATATATATATATATATATATATATATATAACATTTTTATATAAAGAGAGAGAGAGAGAGAAAGAGAGAGAGATAGAGAGAGAATACTGGTATTAAGGGAGTATTTTAGAGTATTATTTCACAGAAAAAGACTTGAAAAAAACAATCAGGCAACAGCAACATAGAGTTTTGTGCATTATAAGCAAGTAGCTGGCAGATTCCATTTTAAACACACTTTTTGTAACGTGCTAAAATTTAGAAAAACAATAAACCCCCTTTTGTTAGATCAGGAAAGGCACCTATACAACACGTTCCAGTACACGTTTTAGCAAAATTAAATCAAATTAAATCAGTTTCTACTTTGTGGCTTGTATCTACTTGGCAAGGCTCTATTTTGCTTAGTTATCTTTTGGGGGCGATGCGACTTGTATCATTTACACGGTTGACCGCAGTTCATCAGATGAGAGATCTAAAAGCTAAGATATCACTATAAAAGGCCTAAAGTTTACAATAATATTCACATAAATAAGTGACGCTGAACAATGGAACCTAAATCAGATTGTCAAGTGTCTTGCGTCGGGTACAATGCCTGCCCAGTACAGCCCTGGCCGATCCCCTCGGTGTGTCCGTGGGAAAGACACGTGGCTCCTATTTCTCTGCATTATACAATTGATATTGTTTAAAGTTGCCGTTATAAAGCAAGCAACCAACAAACAAACTGGCGTCTTCCCCTCCTTTCTTCTTCAATAAGTATTAGATGCATGACTTTGTGCTTAATTAAGGGCGTAATTAATAGCTTAATCAATAGCGTAATTAATAGCGTAATTGCGTAAGATCTAAGTGCCATCAGCGTAACGATGCTTCTTGGTGCATAGGACATGACTGAAGCTATATATATATATGCTTACATAGTTTATTTTCTTATTTTTTGTTATTATTGTTTAACTTTAAAAAAAATTCCACGTATCTACTAACTCCTTACGTTTTTGAATACAGTGGCGGATACATGAACATCTATTAGGGGTTCATAAACATGAAGGCAAGGGGTCCCTAGTGGGGCATAATTTTAGCTATCTATCTGCAAAGAAATGCTCCAGTTGTTTAGCTCTTATATTTTAGGGAAGGGCTTGCTCCTCCACCTCTCTCTCTCTCTCTCTCTCACACACACACACACACACACACATACACACACACACACACACACCTGGACCATCCCCTGAAAATAGGTATTAACGTATGTCCTATCGATAATTTGTTGTTATTGTTTTATTCCTTCAGGTTCAACATTTTAAATTATGTTGAAAGAGTTGAACGTAAAGTTTGCTTTTATTATAGTGCATTTTAAATCTGTGACTTGGGTATTTACCGATGTCTTCAGTCAGTCATTTGGGTAATGAATACAATTTTCAATCTGTCAATTGGGTAATTAACATCATCTTTAATCTTGTATTTCGGTAACTACCATAATGTTAAATCTTTGCACTTTTGGTAATTACCTTACTTTTAAATATCAGTTGCAGTGACGTTTAAATGAGAAATGATTTGAACATTTTTTAAGGACTTTAGGATTCACCGTCGGTAAAAACCTGTACAAAATTGATAAGTAAAATGCGAGATTCGTCTAATAATGATTAAACTAATTAAGACCACAACGAAATCTTTGATTTGAGCAGCTTTATACTCTTCCCCGTACCGCGTTACTTAACAGCAACGTATTTCTTGAACATTCTTGAAACCATGTATTTATGGAATCGAACTAAGAGTATATATTTCCTTTCCCATCATTTATTAGAATTAGCCCTAAGGTCTTAAGAAGGTAAATTGAAAGCAACTATTCCGTTTCCCCCCCACCCATACTGAACGTAACCAAAGTAACAGGGGTAGCCGAACTCATGCACATACCCATGCCACGTGACATAGAACAACTTTTGTTTACAGGAAAGATAATTCTGATGGGATGATGATCAAAATTGTGATATTTTGAGGTCTGATAAGCCGTTTTTATACCTATACCAATGTCGGCGTTACAGAGGCCATTGGGATAGTGGAGAGAAAATTTGGGTTGTAAAGTCGCTGTCAAGAAAATCGCAAAATGCGGTAGATGTTCAGCTTGAATGGACAAATACCTATTTTGTGCCCTCTGAGGAGTTTATTTTGTACCACAAATCTCTTTTCGTTAGCAAAGGAATGTAACGCGTGATTACTTGCAGGAATGTGGATGATTTATTGGCAAAAGGAGAAGTACTCCTTGTTGAGAAGTACAGTGTGTTGTTACAATGGCACGAACAAGGCAAATTTGAAATGGACTAAAAATCTCAAAATAATTATGATGCAATTATAAGAAACTTGCAACGGATAACTCGCAGATAATACTAAATGAACTAAACTAGAGACCACAAGAAATGAGTACTGAACACGCTGCATTATCAGCACTAGATCCACGAGAAAAAAATGGTGACTATCAGAGCAAACAAGCCGGTTAAAGAACTGGAGAAATACTTCCATACAAGACGGATAGAAAGACAAGGAGAATCCTATTTGGAAGACACATATAAGAAAGGTACGCAGGAAATAGATATGACCAAAACACCGAGAGAAAAAATACCAGGGATAACGTCAGTAATGGTTGCAATTAAAGTGCAGATTCCGGAAAGTTTGCAATGAGTTTACTCAATAAACAGGAAAGGGGACGAAGGTTATATCGTACGCCCAAAAGGAACCCAGCCTATACTACCGTATGGAGATTTCAATATTGCGGGAGTAACAGCTATAATCAAAAAGCCCACACCAATCCTACGCAAAATCAAAAAACAAACTGAAGAGCTACACATTTCAGATATACCACTAGAGATACCATTGGAAGCTACAGTTGAGAAGTTTGAGATGAAACTGAAAATTAAAGTAATATCGTCAAGACTAGAAACCATCCCCATGACGACAATTTACAATGGAACGAGAATCTTGGAAGTAGAAAGAAGCAAACTACCAGAGGTAAAACGAGCTTTTTTTACACGGCTTTTTGGCAAAGACATGGTATAAGGGGTGTATCTACCATCGGAAATGCCATAAATGCGAAAAGACAGGACACACACCTCATAAATGTCCGAATAACCCAGGCAGCACAAGAAGCGGAAATAATAGTCAGACAAACACTAACGAGGATAAATCAATAATAACATCAGAACAGGACCCAAGTGGAATACAGACATCAAATAAAGAAAACCAACAACAATCTGGAAAACAACAACAACCAGAACAAGAACAAGGAAAGTTAACTACGATGCAGACGCAAAAGGAACAAACACGGTGTACACAGCAACAACCACAAGAAAACCAAAATCAACATGGTGGACCAATGAAGAAACAAAAACACAAAGAACAAGAACAGCAGAGAAATAAAACACAAAAGAAAACAATTGCTGATCAGAAAACACAGGCCCCAGTAACAATAACAACAACAAAGTCAAATGGATCAATAAAAACAATCCCAGCCGGGTAAGAGAAATAGGATAATGACATAGAAATAAATACAAAACAGAAACAAAAACAACAACAGCAATCAAACCAACAACAAGATGAGCAACAATGGAAATTAGGTGCAGATCTAAGACAAATAGTACAGCAACAACAACAAAGTCAACATGAAACCAAGCAGCAATGTCATCAGTACCAACAGAAACAACAAGAAAAAATTGTACAAGCCAAAACACTAGCAATCTCGACACCACAAGGAAATCAGTTACCCAAGCCTCCAATGTCAATACCAGATGCAGAAACTCCAGAACAAAGAAAGGAAAGAGATAAGAAAAGAAGTAAAGAATTGAGAAGACAAAAAAGGGAGCAAGAAGAGGCAGAAGAATATTTCTTAGCATTAGATGAATTTCCAGATTAGAATTTTAAAAAAAAACAAAACAAACAAACCCCATTATTTCACAATTCAAATAATAATAATAATAATAATAATAATAATAATAATAATAATACAAAACCAAAATAAAAATTTTAAAAAAAATGGAAAAACACTTACAAGTATAATAAACTATCGTATTCTATAAACCAATAAATACAGCAAACCACTACCATTGTATAAACAATACAATATAGCAAACACTTGCAAGTAGGGCAGGAGGGCCTCTCCATCTGGTCTGTAAAGATCAACCGGAGAAATCACCCTCCCAAAAAAAAAAAAAAGGACCGGTTCTTCAGCCGCCACGCAAACTTGACCAGCACCTCCCCAAAGTCCTAACCAGACGTATGTGCATGGACGGGGGTACGCCGATAAATCTGCCCTTCACCCGTGATGATATTTATTTATCTATTTTCGGGCGAGGGGCTGATATCACATAATCATTAAAAACTGCAATAATCTGCAATCAAATTTGTCTGCACACATCGAAGTATATTTTATACACTTACCTGTATTTCTCGTGGCTGTGCAGCTACCGTCGGCTGAAGGGTTCTTTTGGTGACATGTAGATTATATTCCTGAGCAAATCATATGCTTGGTGACTTGTAAATCCACCTGGAATAGCACAATTATCTGTCCTGTGTCCATTTTGAACTTTTCGCTTGATATCATTGAGGCAAAACAAGTCTTTCAAGGTCACGATGGTCAAAATAAACCACACGCAACTTCTCCTTCTTCAAAACAGAAATTTCAAGATGTCCAAGAATTGGTAAATAAGTGACGGATTATGTTATTCATTTGTAAGTTTTATCGACTTAATTTTAACATTGGCGTGTTTTCGAGTTAAACCATATTCAGATGATGTAAGCATGATTTCAGTAAATTGACTATTGATTTAACGGGAAATACTTTAGTAAACATAAATTCTGTCTTGTAAGTTCAACTTTGATTATCTTATGTCACTTGTTTAGTCTCGGATAATCCAAGATGGAAGACGATGACGTATGCTACAATTTGTAGTGTTGAAGTCTACAGTTACTAGTAGAAGTAAGAATTATCACTCCGGTTTCTGAAAGTTGAATACATTTTTATAAAACAACTGTCCTTTTTCCACGATATTACATGATCACACGTATTTTCCAGAAAAATAACAGAATTAAGCCTTTCGAATCCAAGTAGTTTGAAATAACTCCAAACGAAGTAATTTGAAATAACTCCAAACAGCACAACATGCAACTAACAGTTTAACAGCCCAACTTCTACTGACTAATTCTCCAAAACACGGCTTATATAGACTTTCTAAAACGTAAACAAGGGTCACGGATCATCTTCAAGATGTTAATAGAAGCAAATATTGGTTACAGATCACATTTACCCAGTGTGACCCTGATGAAAAGCAATCATTTTTACTCTAAGAAATAATTTTTTTTTAAAATTATATCTTAAAGACAAAGTCCCATCATGACCTTGGAGACAACCAATCATTTTAAAATAAAATTGAACTTGACTGTTTTGCCTCAATGACAAAATAGAGACACACCATCAGAGACCTTGGGTCAAGCACGCAAAATAGTAGTTTAGTAGTTTGCATATTTGGTGATATGAGGCCACTTTGATTCTCTTACAGGCCGTGTTCATGAGCCTTCGAAAGGTCAATGAGCTGTCATAAGCTTTATTCAAGCCGGTTACATTATTTACCCTTTGTAATCTGTGTGTCCGATTCCTTGTCCAGTTTAAAAGCAAGATAGAATATATCTGAAAACATGTGCAAAACATACAAGTTCTTGTGTTAGAAACAATTGCAACGGGAATCATTCAAGGACATCGGAAAAATGAAATTCCAACGAATTTTAAAGTTGTTCGAATGACTTTAAATCTGGTTTGAACGCCTTTTGAAACACGCTTTTAAGAAAGTTTTAAAACCGTTTTTACATTAAATCTCGTCTTCACTACTTTTAAATACATCAAGCTAATTGAAAAATCTCGTTTGAACTGTTTGGAATACGTTTGTAAGAGTTGTCAACTCGCTTGAACAACTTTTCACACTACTTCAAAACTTGTTTAAAGCAGTTCTAAACTCATTCAAACGGTTTAAACCGTTTTCAAACTTTTAACAAGATTTTACAACATATATTATCGTTTAAGTGGGCTTAAAATTTCGTCCAAATGATACCAAAGGTTGCTTAACTTATCTTACGTTTAAACCGGCTTGAGGTGTGGTTTAACCTAGTTTAAAAGTTGCTTAAAAGTGTTCTGGACTCTTTCAACCTACTTTTAAACTCGTTCAATCAGTTTACAAAGAGAAATCCCACGAGGCGCATTTAAGTCGTGTCAACCACTTAAAAACTAGTATAAACGCACAATCTTCATTGTCGTATACAACTGTTCAACCAATGTGTTCCGTGTGTTGAAAAGTCATTCCTCGCATCATTTCCCCAACAGTACGCAAAATTCTATATATCAACATGAAATTGTTTGCCTTGCAAGACATTATTTAAATTCTTTTGCTCATCACAGATGGCACCCATGGCTATCGTAATTTTCACGTATCTTTATTTTTTATGTATATTTGATTTAATTTATATTTGAATTAATTTAATTGTTTGTATGTTTTAAAATCTTTTTATTTTTAATTTCATTACATGTCAAAGTAATGTGATTTTGTTTACTAGGAATTTGATATTTTCCAGAAATTAAATTGACCTGACTGTTCAGTTGAAAACGCATAAAAATAGAACTTTGTATCTTTTGCTGACCTAGTTCCTGGCTTTGAATGAGAATCAAGTAAACAACTTCTTTTATTTCATTCTTAATGTGTGAATGAGAATAGTGAAATCGATGCTGTACTGGAATAGTATATTTAAACATGCGAAAACCTTCTAAACTGTTCTGGTATTTGACCACGTGACCCTCATACTGGTATCTGTCTTGCGCATCATTTAGCTGTATAACCTTTGTCTATAGAGAAATAATCTCAATTTGGGTTTTACCTTGGCCACTGGAAAGTGTTTTGTTGTGACCAGTTTAATTCTTTTTTCCTGGAAATATTTGAGTGCTCAAATTCTTGGACAAAGACATTTATTTAAATTTTATTCGGAGTTTCAAACACAGGATTATTATTTTCTGTGGAATAACAAAGAACTGTAGATACTACAGCACTCTACTGACTACAACTACAGCATACGTCATCGTCTTCCATTTTTGATTTTTCGTCGGGACTCGATCTTGAGTTCATTAGAACATTTCATTAGTATGATTTCTAATAATGTAATTCATGGAATATTCTTGGATTATTTTTGGATTTGATCGTTAAAACCGTAAGTTCTTTTTTATTTCTTCATTTTTGCATTTTTTTTTTCTTACAGGAAAATAAATTAATTTTTGAATATTTCAAATCTTGTTGTTTTCACACTCTCCATTGTTACGGTTTATTATAACCTAAACACATAACATAAGATTATACGTTTATATAATTAATGATTTGTAATTTTAAAAAAAAAATCAAACTTGCGATTTTAAATATATACGATATTCTTAAATCGAAAATTATGAGTAGCCTCTCATTACGTTGTGTACAAAAAGAGTTTATGGATAATAAATAATGTCTCATTCGTGCAAAGTACGAAATGGAAAGAAAGGATTGTTACAGCAACAAAATTAAAAAAAGGGATGAAAATTTCTTCTAAAAGTAAAAAATCTAAGATACTGCTATACTGTGTTGAAGAAAATCTCAAACTTCAATAAATGATTTATTTTCTACACGATGCTGAAATGATTAAGATCAATAACAATGATTGTATTTTTATTACATCTTATAGGACTTGAAGCGGTAATACCAGCTGAAAAAGTCTTCTGGCGACGCAATTACTAATGCAGCTAGTTTTGTCAGTTCTCTTCGGACATGGCTTCCGGTCTTGCAAATGTGTTCTACAGAGATCGAGTGCATCCAGAAAGACAGTTGTCTGTCATAAAATGGGGAATTTTTAAAAAAAATAATTATGAAGAAAATATTTAAAAATGTAAATTAAATACATAAGTACAAAATACCTATTTATGTATTGATGTTCCTTTATAGCCTACCTTAAATAGTATTTTAAATATATTAGTCCTATTTATTTCTTGAGATTCGTTAGTAATTTTACAACTATATTTGTATAATACTAAATTGTAATTATAAGAATTGGACGTCATATTTTACACGACTCATGAAATGATGAAGTTTGAAAATTGATAAGATATTATGGATGAACGTCTTTCTCTTTTCCAATGCCGCTACAAAGGCTTTGTGACATTGTTTAGTTACATGAGGCTGATGAAAAGGGTGCTTGCATAATATCCTCCATGATTGATTAACCTATGGATGACGTCATCATGTAAAAGATTGTTTGAAGACGTAATGTTACATGACAAGACTTTCTGCTCCACGACGACATACATAGAGGATCTCTACGTTTTGAGTATATGTCAGGAAATGTTTCAGCAGTGACGATGCATAATGCTTCCACTTCCGGAGTGAAATATTTCCGTATATTACTCAAACAATGTTGCCTTTCTTTTCCTTATGTATTTTTTAAAAGCAAAAGCCGTCAATTTGCATGGGTTTTCTCCATTCTGTACTAATACAAGTACAGCTGCATTACTATATCGACAAAAAGAAGTTCCTAAATTTTACAACAAATTTTGGAGAGCGACGTTTTACAAATTCAGCTTTTACATATCATGCGTCAAGCTGTGTATTTTGTCAAAGTAGGAAAATGAACAGATTCCTTTTTTCAGTTAAACCTTACATGAAGGATTCATACTGCTGGGTGTGGTAGGCCTAATGGAGAAATACCACATAGCGATTGTATTTGACAGACTTCAGAGAGTAACGTCTTGAAACAACAGATTTTAATGACTGAGAGCTTATATTTTCGTCCATTCCCACATTTCTCTCTCTCTCTCTCTCTCTCTCTCTCTCTCTCTCTCTCTCTCTCTCTCTCTCTCATCATCATCATCATCATCATCATCTGGATATGCATCCAATATATGCATTAACCATATATGGGAAAGCGACCTAGGAATTTAACAGCCTTATTTTCAAAGACTGCTTATTTTAGTTGTATAGTTTGTTTCGAGTAGACTGAAGATGATATTATTAGCAAATCCTTATATAGACAGATTCATTAGCATAACTATCGATTCTTAACGGACGAGATGCATTGTCTTTCAACAACGTCTAAGGCAATATTTGTGTCGGTGTTGGAACTGTTTTTCTGTGCAGGAGTCACTTTAAATATTTGCATGACACCGAGGTTGGCATCTGAAGAAAAAGAAAAAAACTTTTTTAGTTCTTTTCATCATGTAATAAACCTGGTGTGTAATCAAATGTTGCAGTCGCTACATTCTTTATTCTATACACAATATATTTTGGTTATACTCAATCTCTTATAACAAGTTTAAGAACCAAATAACATCTAGTTGAATAGACTTCTCTCGTGTCGTTGGCATGTCAAAAGACCAACTGTATGCAAAACTGTGATCTATGCACGTGCTTGAAATAATAATTCGAAGGTAATATTCGGATCTTATAGATGCAAATTCGACATTTGCCTTAAATACAGAAAATGTTGTTAAATTTGTCTATACATTTGAATTATCGATTTTGCTGCGTCGTATGACGTATTGATCCGCAGGGAATCATGGAAGTGAAATGGACAAATATGGGTAATTTCTCACCCTCAGAATATTATTCGTTATTTCACGTCCACGAGAGAGAGAGAGAGAGAGAGAGAGAGAGAGAGAGAGAGAGAGAGAGAGCTGTGGGAATGGGCTAAAATATGAATTATAATAATTCTAAACACTATATGCTTGTAATTAAAATCAACGAAATACGAAGAAAAAAATTAATTCCCAAAATCCTCATATCCTACTCCGTTTAAGCAATTAATTACTTTTTTAATTGACGCGTTTTTCACCGAGATAATTATGTCCTTATAATAATAACTTACATAATATCTGTATATTAAAACTTAGATTAATTTATGTATCTAACAACCTTACATTATATCTATGTATCAGGCACTATGTTTTTGCATTATGACATTGCATACCACTTATCTATTTAGCTGCACATCCATATAATTCGATTACGTTGGACACATTTATGACGTTTATGAGTGTAACGTTTTTATTCTGACAGAATATGTGAGGAACAATACGTTTTGATTCGTGTTTTCTGTATTTTATTATCGGTCAAATGAAAACAAACGTATTCTACAATAACGAGGACATAGAAGTGAGATGTGCACTAGACAAAACATTATCATCTATTATAGACTAATCTGTCCATTGTGTTGTGCGTCTAAGGTTTGTGAAGGAATTTTATTTAAAATTCTATGCACTAGTTTACTTTATTTATTCATATCAGTCATCATTTCTTCCTGGTGAATCAACAACGCATCAACAAATTGAACTTTATCATTAAATATTTGTTTCTCTTAATTCAAATGAAATAATGGTTTAGTATTCATTGAACCACGTGAAGCTTTTGATAGAAATTGGCTAAAAGGGCTGATATATAAACTTAAAAAAATATACAAGTTCTGGCAACATTCTATAACGGGTAAAAATTTACTTAAAATAAAGATATTTACCAGATAGTCTTCTGTCGTAATTCATTATCAACAGACGTCAGCTAATTGATGGAGTCCGTCAGGGCTCATTGTTAGGCCCTTCGCGTTTTATTTATATCAATGCTACCACATATAATTAAAACTTGTTTGCAGAGTTATTCGTGGATGATTCTTCTCTTTGAACTTCTTCATTAGATCCTTTACAAGTACCAAGTGCTGTAAAAACTGATGCTGGAAATTCTAATGCAGAAGCAAAATATTGGTTCTGTCGAAATTCATTATCAACAAACGTCAACTAACTGGTGGAGTCCCGCAATGCCCAGTATTAATCGATTCTTTTAAAGCGGACATTTTATTGATTATAGTATAGACTGACGTCATGTTAAAAGTCAAAGACAACTAGGAACCAGCGGCATCTTCTGTTGATGAACGGACCAATCATACCAGGCAAAGTATTCAGAACGTAGCCTAATGCTGCACGCGTCGAAAATAAAATATTTGTAAAGAATAACTCTAGCTAAATTATATAATACATGTAATACTATTTTATGGAGTCTAGGATAATTGCTGAAAAGAAGATGTGGAAAGATTGTAGAAGAAAAGTTAAGATGGAAGCTGTAGCATTCATATTGTTTTCAGATATATTCAAGTTTTATCAAATTAACGTCACCTTTGGAGCAATTTGTATGTTTTGGGATAGGCTATAAATGGCCTTGTTAACTCGTATAAAACGCAAATTGTTTAAATAAATGACGATAAAATATATTTGTAATACAGGAAAAAAAGGGAAATCATTAAGACACACGACTTATATTACATGACTTTAAGAAAGATTACCTATTAGAAACTTCTGCTAGCACATTCATTAATGTAGCTTGTGTTGTTTGTTCTTACATACCCTCTTCTATAACAGACAGGACCCGAATTGGAAATGTAAAAATGACCTAATTTATTTAGCTCAATTTTCAAAGTTCTCTTTCTTTTAGTTAACGTGATAAATCTGCGAAGTTTGTTACATTACATGGATTATAGTATCATTGACCGCGGAAATGACAATGGAAAAGTGGATTAAAACAAAATTTGGGAAAGGTCTATTATTATTTTAACCAATGTTCTGGTCGAAAAGATGTTTTTCCTTCATAAGTCTGTTTCATGAATAAAAGTATTTGTCTAACCTTGAGTTTTGTATTAAGTCTTATCCTCCCCCATAAATCGGATCCAGACAGTTGTTCAGCGGTTAGAAAACGAAGTCCATTAATACATTAGTTTTCTTCGGATAATGACTGAAAAACATATTTTTTTCTTCAGCAAAACATTTGAAAATGCCGCTGCAACGAAATTTTGATCTCGAATTTGAACTCTGACACTCTCCCAGGGGTAACAAGGAGATGTGCCTAAATCATACTCCTCTTGCATATAATAAAAAATGACGACAATTGCCAAGTTTGTTGAATCTCTGCCGAGAGAGAGAGAGAGAGAGAGAGAGAGAGAGAGAGAGAGGAAGAGAGGGAGAGAAAACGGGGCAAATTGCGAACATACGGACGGATGGTTTCACAAAAATCTCGGCGCTAAAGTTTGGAAGGAATAAACGTCTCTTTGGAAAGTGTTGGCCCATTTGTAGAATATATGACCTTCTGTGACCAGTCATCTAGAAATACAAGACTTGTTATGCATATGTGTGTTGGTATATATATTTAATTTATTTTGTGTACTTGACTTTTGTCCATGATTGAGGATAGGACTTGGAGTTATACAAAATTAAATTATTTTTTGTGCTTCACCTATTCCATGACTGAGGATAGAGTCTAGGTGCGTGAATGCTTTCTGTCTTGTTAGTAAGTTATATATAGATATTTACTTGCGTTTGATATCGAGACTTTGTATTGATTATGACCGTATAAGGTTCTAGAAATGAATTTGTTGACAGTTTGGGGTAATTTTCCATTAGGATGATGGAGTTGTTTTTGTTTTTTTTCAGAAAATATTATTGTGACATAGGTCAGGTGGGAATGTATATAAGTCTAAAATTAACCAGATCATTTACTCCTCATTAGAAACATTTACTTTTTCGTTCAGATATAATTTGAGAGCAATATTTTATTTACAAATTATGCATTGGACTTAAAAAGTGCTCATTTATATTTTAGGTATAAATGATATTCTGTGTTCATTAAACACACGTTCAATTAAATTCTGGATTGTGATATATCAAAACCATTGACACATCAGTACATTTAACATAAGAATTTATTCGGAACACCACTAGAATTCATTCAGAAGACCCTATACTTTTGGACTTGTGATAGAAATTCTAGGATTATTTGGGATTTAATTCACAATACTGTATGTTCCATTTAATGTTCACTTTGTATTCAGGAGAACAAAATTATTTGTTGAATTTAACTTAACTTGTTGCTTTGGCTTTTTCCATTACATAGTTTAAGTCCATAGTGTCGTAACAGTATGTAGCAGCGTTTTACGGCAGCCTGGCACAACAGCTGCTGTACGGTGCCAACTAAAGTTCGATAAATGTAAAATCATCTCACAATAATTTAGGATGATAAACTATTCCAAATAAACGTTAACACGGAGAATAACAAGATAAAATATAAGATGTGAATATGTTAAATTGTGTTTAAGGATAAAAAAAGTGATAACAAGTGGAAAAACCTTGTTACAACATATCTCAAAAGGTCTACTAAACATGTCAAATTCGGATCCATTGAAGCAGCTGTATATTGAGTTTGAACCGCCATTCATCATCAACATGGATTTATTTCTCTGGGGCGGATCCAGGGGTAGGGGAGGAGCTAAAATGATCTCGAAACAACCTGAACGTATCATTAAGTCTTCTTTATCGTTAGATCATTACAATTATGCCCCGAATTGTGCTTCGCCGCCTGAGCCCCGCCTAGGGTTCCATCCGACTGACTACTCGGTTGCCTAGGGTTCCATCGAACTGACTACTCGGCTGCTTGTTACGCTCTAACGAAACGACATTTATGGATCTGCTCCCGATTCGTTTATTATATACAACTGAAAAAAATAAAAAAATTCAAAGCAAAACACAAAAAATGGGAGCAATTTTTAAAAGATACAAATTGGAGAACAATTCAGAAAGTACCATTTCTTTCTTTCTTTCGTCCGTTCGTTCGTTCGTTAGTTAGTTAGTTAGTTAGTTACTTAGTTACTTAGTTAATTTGATTGCTATTGGGCAAGAGATGTTGCATATAATGCGCATGATTTATATTCATATCCATGTAATAAGCAATTTTCATAATACATAAGAATGAATTTATGTATTGCATACAGTTAGAGACATACAGACTAACTGAGACTTACTAATGTAAGGAAATAATGACAAGAAAGAAGATGGAAAGCATGAAGAACAGACAACGTACATAGCCAGGATCTTTCAGTATATTTCTATGATAATAAGGCATCATTTAATTGCATAAAACAGGAGAAAATACTGAAAGCGATTTTACTGTCTGGTGCGTGATCATCACCGCGACCGAAACCGGGTCACAGTCGGGTCCCTTTACACGTACGAACAATTTAACCCACACCTTTAATAAAATAGTAGTGTTCTGGCGAGACTGCTTTTGACACGTGGATTGTATTATCATGTTTCTTTTCGCGCTGATTTGTGATATAAATAAAATATATGTATCGTGTGTACGACGTGTCTTTAAAATGATATATGTTGTGTTCCTGATATATTAGTTTTATAAATTTGACATTCAAAGGGAAAGATTTACCTCTTGTGAATCTGTATGTTTGAAACAATTGTACTTAGCATCGTTAATCTCGAAGAAAAGCTAAATCAATGTTAGATGCAGAAAATAAACTTGTATAAAAACTAAGAAATATTTCAAACAAAATGAATGATATGGATTAAATCGCACACTTCTGACATTATTGTATCTCGTAAGTGAAACTTAACTTTAAATATAAATAGACTTACAAAATGAATATCATCAAAATATCAACATAACTAATATGTGCACATAGCACATTTCATATCGAGCAATATATATGTATATATATTTATATAAAGACACTGGTCAAGGTGCTTTAGGTGTGTGAAACATGATCTATGCGAGAGTCACCAACTGTCGTCAGTTTTTGTGTGCAATGATTACTATGTGTAATATACGGTTAAAATGGACGGAACAAATATATGCATATATGTGTACGTTGCATGTTCCTGACCATCATGCTCCATTTGGCCCATGGTCCTGGCCATCATAGTATATTTGGCCCATTGTATAAAACTTGCCATGTCAATAATGAACCTTAACTTCGCAATGGTGTTTTGTGCATGAAAACAGACAGCATTTGGCTCTTTTGGCGCCATGTCAAACGTCCACCTAGCGTCATTATGAAATTAGCATTATATGACATGCACATTCTTCTATGTGGGAGAGAAGACGCTTTGTCGAATATGCAGTAAATCTGCTAAGTATCTGTCTTATCTAATGATTGTTTACACATCATCGAATGTGTATCCGTTGCAAGCATTAATGAAACTCCTCGGGGTGAATAATTTATTGTTTAAATTAGCTCAACGATAAACCAGATGACCTGGATAAGGTGTCTTAATATGAACACTTGGAACTTTTTAACCTTGCTAAGGAATGTCAGGAGACCACGATGCTTGATAGAGGGATTTAAAACATTTCTGTTATTTACTTATGCCCAAATTTTCTTTGCATACTTTATCAGTAATACCTTAATTGGGAGTCTAGTTATGAGACTCGTTATCAGGACCGGGTAATCGAGAGCATTGGGGAGCCGTCATTAAACACTACCCTAAATACTTGGAGTCTCATAAATACGACTTCAATTAAGGTATTACTGATAAAGTATGCAAAGAAATTTGGGCATAAGTAAATAACAGAAATGTTTTAAAATCCCTTAAACATCATTCAAGGAAGAGTATCTAAATTCTGTCAGACATTAATCTTAATAACTTTACAAGAATGAAGTGAATAAGGAAAAAAAATATTTGACCTAGGACAAGACATGGAAATGTAAGATCATTATATAGATATCTGATTTCCTGCACAGAAAGTTCAGTTAAACAGTACCAAAAATAACCCATAGCCGTTTTACTTATGCAAAAGAAAGAACGTAAATAACACTCTTAAATTCCTCAAACGATTAATTCAGAAAAAATATATTATGCGTAATTACAGATAATGTAAGTATATAAGATAAAGCATGACTTGTAAACAGTGCTAAAATTACTTGAATAGTTGGCATTTGACTCATTCATGTTTACGAGTATGTAAATCTAATAGTTTCACACCTAAAAGTTAGTTCCCATTTCACTATTAATGTTTCTCTTTTGTCTGAGAGGGTAGTTTTTTTAATTGCCCGAATGTAATAAAGGAGGCAATATACCTGTGAAAACAATGAATAACGTTTTTAAAAATTATTTGACAGAGTGGCCAGTATGTGGATTTGTGATTTAATCAGTTTATCCGGAAAAGAAGTGATTTAAATCTTTGAAGACGATATAAATTGAGAGAGAAACAAACTATCAACAACAAAATATGGAATTGTATTGCTACAAATATCATGCTTCCAATATTAACTTAGTTATACCTGATGAGTCAATATTATATAACATTCTGACAGATAATGTACATGCAATATTATTACTCCTTTGTTTAGAAATAAACCATGCAAATATAGAATATAATTCAGTGACAAAAACACATCCCAAATATCGAGAAAGTAATGAATTCACATTTCAGTATCCCGTTAGACAGGATCGCATTCAATTTTATTACAATTGCATCACAACTGTATTAAAATTTATTACAATGTTGTTACAATTTATCACTATTTTATTTCAAATATTATTATATTACAATTGTATCACAATTTTATTACAATTTTATTACAATTGCACCACAATTTTATCACGTTGATTGTCAATATAAGATATTCATTATTTTGATGTAGTTTGTAAGTCTAGAAAAGGTAACTGTAGGAACACATTATATTTCAACTGATAAGTTTTTATAAGTGCATATACTTTACATCCTGACACGATAACCGGATAACAAAGTGACACATTTAAACATACTGAGTTTACTATACTAATATATAGGATTAGACGTCGTCATAAGTTCCAGGTACAGTGGACATTCCAGAAAAAATGACTTTCAGCTTCTTGAGCAGAGGAAAATATTCATGTCCTTTTTCTTTAGGGTCCTTTTTTTTGGGGGGGGGCCTATTCGATATACCATATTATATCACCAATCAATAGATGTCCCCAGTATTTTTTAAGGCCACACATTTTATTAATGACATAACTGATGACCACTACTGACCCATTGTTCATGTTGCGGTGTTTGTAGAAATTCAAGGGAAAATTTGGAGTTGAAAAAGTTCGATACAATAGAGCACTAACTGCGCCAATAGAGATGAAATAGTTAATGCAAATAATAACCTGATCTTCGTTGAGCTTTTGATCGAAACAAAAAAATCCCAATCAAGGGGTTATTTATTTGGCAGAAAAATAACGTAACTCTGCGAATGGGATTTCCTTTTCTTGGTGCAAATACTGACATAGATTATTTTTCTCGCACATTTTTTTTCCAACTTAATTAAAATAGCCATGACCCCTGCAATGTAGTCAGCAGATTGTAAACTCAATATCCATCATGTATTATTGCTTCTCTTTCTGCATAAGGTCATGAGGGTTTCTACTCTTTCATGAAAATCGGAATAATTATCTAAGTAGAATCTAGTTATATATACAACTCTTAGAAATGGAAAAAAGTATCAAGAAAAAAGTTGTAATTGTTATGTGTTAAAAGTATTGCGCAATGAGCGTCTCTAGCAACGTGCTTTTGTTTTTCCAAACACATCTACATATACTGTTCGTTAAGACGAATATGTTAATGAAGGAAACGGAAAGAACCGTTGAGCCAAAGTTCATGTTCTACGCATGAGAAACATATAATCATTTGATATTATTACTGTATTATCATATTTATGAAATTGACAATAAATAATCAATATCTTTTATACGATTATGTTTAAACTGTCATTTAGTTCTAATTTGGAAAGTGTTTAACTGTAAGCAACAGTACAATTCTGTACTGTATGCCTACACTATGAATATGCCTACAGGGTACAGTTCTAACTAATATTTTCTGTCCTATAAATATGGCAACTGTTGCTATCACTAGTACAATGATACTCTACATGGAAATCTTTTTGTGGAATAGCATGTGGACTGATAGAGTCACTCTGGTTGGTAAGTACAGAAGTTTACATTTGCATATCATTAGTTTTTATTCAGCTCGGGTGGATTGTGGGTGTTCGACCAAGTTAGAAGAAACCAGTTTGACATTTCTGGTTTTTGCCGGCTTTGCATTAGCACTTGAAGAGAGTCTGTCTGTGTGTGACCAGAGATACGTTTTATGTGTGTGTGTGTATATATATATAAGTCTGTCTGTGTGTGACCAGAGATACGTTTTATGTGTGTGTGTGTGTATATATATATATATATATATATATATATATATATATATATATATATATATATATATATATATATATATATATATATATATATATATATATATATATTCATTACCGTATATATATATATGTGTGTGTGTGAAAATGTTTATACTGTTGATTGTTGTTGTTGTTGTTGTTGTGAGATTTAACGCCATTTTTCAGCACACGATAGGCTATACATGGCGGCCAGTATTAATGGTGGAGGAAGATCTACCAACGCACTGAAGATTATTATATACACTTCTCGATTGGAATGATCTATAGCAAGCACAACCACATCTACCATCCAGCGCATAATACTACGGCAGATGAGGGTCTACACGAGCAAATTATTTCTTTGTCTACTGAAAGATGTACAACAGAACGTTCCATGCTTAGTTTTGCGTGAAGTGTTAGCAATCCATATTTAGCAGTAATCATTTGGTTACACAGAATGGATTTATATCTCAAATATATATAAGAATATAAAACCTGAGGGCAGCCCTAATAGTACCCTTAACCGATTAAAAAGGAAATATTTATAAACATCATCATTGATATAGCTTCGGGTGATTCTATCAATTAAACTAGCCTTCGTTCAGTATTTATAGAAGACTTCTGAGCATAACAGATAGTCTAGAGATTATTTTTAAATTTAAGGGATAGGTTTGATTAATTAGATATTTCCATTTCCTTGAATTTGTGCCTGCAGCCAAATGTTTTCTGTTTTTTTTTTAAAAAAAATAGTTTTTCGTTTTAATCGATCCGCACGCATGAATTTTCCGGAAGTGATGATAGAGAATACAGAAATTACCAATTTCCTTGTGTGTGTCTGTTTGTGTGTGTGTTTGTGTGTGTATGAGAGAGAGAGAGAGAGAGAGCGGATATGTTATTTGAATCAATTTATACTCATTCATATATATATATATATATATATATATATATATATATATATATATATATATATATATATATATATATATATATATATATATATATATATATATATATATATATATATATTCATTACCGTATACGTCTAAAAATATCGTCGTTGTCTGATGAGTAGTGTGTACGTTTCATGGCTATCTCAGTCGTTTTATTATCTGTTACTGAGCCTCATAGTTGTCTGTTACAATGCTAGCTTTTTGAATTCTCATTTCAGATGCGTTAATAAAATAGTTTTCTCAAAGAACCTATATTGTTATGACTTAGTAGTAGTAGTAGTAATAATATTAGTAGTAGTAGTAGTAGTAGTAATAGTAGTAGAGGAGCTGCAATATCTGAATTTAGTGCAACTGTTGTAACCTTTGATTTGAGAGAGAGAGACAGACAGAGACAGACAGACATACAGACAGAGAGACAGACAGACAGACATAGAGAGACAGACAGAGAGAGGGACAGACAGACAGAGACAGAGATAGAGAGATAGACAGACAGATACAGAGAGACAGACAGACAGACATACTTACAGAGAGAGACAGAGATCTACTAAGAAAACAGTTGCATGGACATATTACATCCCATATTTTCATTTATATATTTATTTTTGATTGGTTTAGTAATCAGTCATTCCACCCATGTTTACATACATATGGTTGAATCTTTAGAAAAACATACATACATACCCACATACATACATACATACATACATACATACATACATACATACATACATACATACATTACATACATACATACATACATACATACATACATACATACATACATACATACATACATACATACATACATACATACATACATACATACAAATAGATTGGTGTAGACATGGGTATTGTATATTAGAGTCGAAACTGACATCAAATTTCCTTGCGTAGATTTGAATGGCATATAAAAGCCCCTGAAAGTCTAGGAAATTTACATAGAGTCCAAACTTACGAACTTTACAAAGATTAATCCGCTAACCGTCATATTTGTAAAGCCATATATAAAATTCCTAATCCCTTCATTTTATATTACACTAGAATTTCAGATAATATCACAACAATTTACCCACATTTGTGTTTCACCGAATTCTTCTTTGTTTCCAAACTTATTATATCATTATATCTGTACTAATACACAGATTTCATCCTTCTGTCATAAAAAGTAGATTTCATCAGCAAAATGTTCGATTTTAGGTAGCTGGTGGTTTTCTTTTATTACCTTCCTCACATTGCACCACACTGCATGTAGCTGGCAGTTTTCTTTTACTAGCCTTCTCACTTTGTACCACACTAGCATCCTCACATTGCACCACACTTTTGATAGCTAACGGTTTTCTTGTATTAACCTCTTCACATTCCACCACACTTTTGATAGCTGACAGTTTTCTTTTATTAGCCTCTTCACATTGCACAACACTTAGGTAGCGGGTAGGTTTCTTTTATCAGTTTCCTCACACTGTGCTACAATACCTAGCCATATTTTAGCTAGCCAATGGTGGTCGAATCTTGCATATTATTATTGGATAGAGTGCCAGAGTGGGTCATAGCAGTGATCCGAGGAAATTTAATAACTCGGTCTGATCTTTTTACATTGTTTTTAACCAAGCTATTGCTTTATTTTTGCAACATTAAGCTTGTATCTTGCACATGCTGATTTGGTGTTCGTTGTTCTTGCATTCAACGCATTCCGATCCGTCCATTTTTGTGTGATTCCCTGCTCATTACATTACCATGACCTTCAATAGCAGACGGTGGAACTCACCGCCGAAGCGAAAATGGAATAATTTAAATAGTTTATGAAAGCAGACTGGCTCGTAAAACCTACGTAGGACATATTTGGCTAAAGGGGTGAGGGTTTGAGTGCAGGAAGGACAGTGCATTATTTGAACGTCTAACCTGCGATCTTAATATGGGGTTGCAAAATTTTGATCGGAAATCACATGGGAAGGGCTAAGGAGCTGGTATAGAAAGAGCTGCACCTAAAGTGAAATGGAAACTGATTTGGAACAGAAAGCGGTCGCCAGAATTTATCGATGTGTTAAAAAGAATGCAGATAAGTATCACGTGACCGTTTATATCAAATCACATTGTAGAAAACCCAGTCAGTTTATGACAGTTGGAATTATTATAGTTTAATTTAACCCTGTTCAATAGCTATGTGGAAAATGTTATGCCTAGATAATGCAATCAGATGCAGCTGAGTCTAATTTACAGCACACTATAGGCTATACATGGCGGCCAGAACAAATGGTTGCGGAAGAACCCGGAAAACCCCCGTTAAGAACAATCGACCCAAGGAAAACTACTGGCATCACGTTCCGGACAATGCTGAACATTAGTACCTGTCCTTTTTCTAAACCAGACTACTTTTTTCGTCTGTATATACACTAATGATTTGAAATCTGATGTTTAATAAACGAGTTCCATTGCCTTATTTCAGGGGCTTTGAGTGCCATAAAGAGTGAGTGCAATGTCCTATGCATACTGTGAAATGAGATAGTCTGCAGTGTATTTTCAATCCTTTAATATTTTTCTTTTTCTTATCATGATGGCTAACCTATATCAGCACACAAAAGGAAACAAAAAAGATGAAAATAAGCGGCATATTTTCGGTGGATTTTCTAGTGCTCTCATCGATTAATATTTAATGACTCTTAGATATATAATTGGAGTCCAAACCTGGAATCCTGTTGGTTTTGTTTGTTTGTTGTGGTTTTACCCATCTCAGATAGTTATATTTCATTTTATATATTGAAAGTAAGTATATGCTTAAGGGCCATGTTTACTGGGTACGTTACATTGTGCAAATTCCACTTTTTGTAATATCTTTCATGGTTTAGTATGATATATGACAAGAAATGTATATTTCTGTTTTACCACATTTGTCACAAGTAATTTGCATGAAGCATGGTAATTTTGTAAATACCATTGTCAAATTTTGTCGAGCAATAGTTTTAATTTTCTATCGTTGCGTACATGTATAATGCACTCGATAATCAAATATGAAATCTTAAATACTCAAGAAGAGAAAACCAACAAAACACTGTTGTTGTTGTTGTTGTAAAGTTTAACGCCATTTTTCAGCACACGATAAGCTATACATGGCGGCCAGTATTAATGGTGGAGGAAGAACCCAGGAAATCCCCGGAAAGAACCACCGACACTCGATCAGCTAGTGGGAAGTTTTCTCACATACCCACATTGGCCGAATCCGAGACTCGAACCTACGCAGACAGAGGTGAGATGGCAGTGATCTGTAACGGAGAGGGCTTTAGACCACTCTGCCACTCGGGGCCCCACAGAACACTGTAAAATGGAATCTAATTCTTTGTTCATTCATTTCTGTTTATTCTTTGCATCCCTCGGTTATATTAAAATTCTTTAATCATCAGTTTGATCGTGCTCACTCTAATATAATAAATCAATGGATACAAGATAAACCCAACTACGCAGACCTCTCGGATGTGCACGGCGTATGTCACTCAACCAACATTCCAATATGTGCAACTGCAGACTGTTTTTTTTTTTCTTTCTCCAAATTATTTGCATGTAAATATATTCTGTGAATCACTGTTAAGCACTAAAAATGATAAAACCCCACCAAATGCATCGATTTCAAACAAATGTCTATGTTAATTAGCGAGTAAAATATTTTCCTTATATCCAGGAAGTCAATTTGTACCATAAGCGGTAATCTGGGCAGAATAATGACTTGATTATTCTCAATGCCCACCTCGCTCCTCCAGATCACGCAGCTACAACCGTTTCCAGTTCTTAACAAACCATAGGGGGCAGGGTCCAGTTTTTATGTACAAATTTAATGCCGCAATCAGCGACCTAGTATAAAAAATCATAAAAAAATCAAATACTCAAGTGAGGTCAAAAAGGTCCATATTTTTAGATACCTATATTAAAACAAAGCATAAGAATAGTATTCACTTGACCAGAGAAGTCAATGGCAGTTCACAGCAGAAGAGGTTTATGCACCCCAACCCCTATTTTATACATGCATTTTTCACATCCAAATGCCATTTTTGACAGCATGTGGTGCTCACAGTGCAAATGCAAGCCCTTTCCCTGGATGAAAATTTTGAAAAACATTGTCTACTAAATAGTTTGATGCAATTCAGAATAGTTGTCATCCAAGCCGTTTTTGAGATACTCTAGGTGCCTTGAACCCACGTGTCTACTGCTATGGGAGGCTAGCTCTTCTTCCTAGCCAACCGTTGGTATTTCACTATCAACATACTGCAGAGCTACTATGGAAGGTGTACATGCCTGACATCAATTTCAAGAACAACACAAGCCCAAAACACCTAGTTCACAAATATATCCATATCTATAAATACTAAACAATAATAGCTGAAAAAGTCACACCATAGCCTTAAGTTAAGAAATTTGCCAGGGGCCAATTTACGAAACTGGACCCTGCCAACATAGCGCATGGCTTCGTACAAGAATTAGCTCCCCTTCAGGTTGACCAAAATCAGGTATATGGTAGCCTTGTCACCCATGATTCCCCTCACACGAAGCCAGAAACGTTGAACTGACAGGGGTCAGACCACTAATTACATTGCTATTTATAACCTACATGCATTTCTCCAACCTTAACCCAGAACAACGTTCCACTAACACTCGGATTCCTAGGGTTTGATAGTACCATTATGGTAGATTAACACACACACAGCTTGACAGGTGTTACCATGCATTTTTTAAAGCACACTTGAAAAAAGCCTACTGGGGTCGTGATTCCATTTCCGGGTCAATGACAACATGCGTTTTGGCCATATTTCATAATTACTTTACCTGTGCGCATCCACCACACTGCTTTCACAACCAGCATAAAAGGCATGTCAAAATAAAGAATGACTCATCATCTTGTGATACTGACGCATGTGATGCATAAACAACAAATTATAACTTAGAATTGTGTACCAGTCTAAAAAGAATTAGTAAATATTAACGAGCTCGAATAAACGTAATTATATATGTAGGGAAACAGTATAAAAAGAAATTATGTTAATCAGCATCATAATATGTTCATAAAGAATATATGTATTTGTATGTATAACCTTAGTGCTGAACATTTAGTTAAAAAGTTCCCTACAGTCCCATTAGTGAGCATTAGGACCAATACATTGTATCCGGTGACGTGTACGGTTTGGTAAATTCCCAACTTCATGGTTTAGAGTTTCATTTATCAAGCCGTACTTTAGATTATATGTACAATTTAGGACCTTACGAAACCGGAAGCCATACCAAACATCATGAACCGCAATAGATTCAATACATTTTGGGTCAAGGAATAAACAGTTTGTATTAACCGTGCTGAGTAAATAATACAGTTTATCTTTTATTACACAGTTCGATACTTAAGCTGCACGCCAGTCGGTGTCAGGAATTGATTTTAAAAAAATATAGAAATATGTGTTCATTAATACACGCAGACGACATTTATCTGTTGCTTTCTTCTTTGTTAGGCTGACTTTTCACAAACGTTCAAGTTCAAAAAACTTTATCCTTCCGGTTAGGTTAGCGGACAATGAACTCTTCTGAGTGGAAACAAATTCACCCAGATGATTAACTGGACTCATTGCCCAAGAAAACAAATAAACCATGTAGTCCGATATGTGGATGTACCTACATGTAGACAGTTCGGTCAACATAGGGATGCCGGGAGGAATGTTGTGAGTAACCTTTATTCACCAAATCATGTACCTGTACGTGTAGTACATATACTATTTTTTAATGTTGCGGTTGCGAAACAGGCCATTATGTCGGGATTAGCTTTTACTCCTACGTTCGACTTCTGCGGTTTGGTGGAGTCAAAAATTGTGCGATCGTGACGTAATAGAAAGTAACGTATAAAATCACAAATAACCATAGCAAATAAGTGTTGAGTTAAAATCTAGTGGTAATGTGGTGTTTTATCTTCAAAAACACTCAATTTTTTTCTCTGACATACTAATGAATGTGTTTATGTATGATTTACGGGCTTATGAGGGACAACCTGCACTGCTCAAGAAAATCAGTCTGGCTTTAGAGACCTGACTCACCTCTTGATAATATATATTCGAAATACAGAGGAGCCTCGTTAATCCGGTAACATTCGTTCCCAGTGAATATGTCCGAATTAACGAGTATTCCGGATAATTGAATCATGCACATCTTTTTTTTACGATGTCATAACACTGTATACATGTACATGTAAAAGCTAGCTGTAGATGTACTGTATATTCAATAATGGTTGAAATAAATTAATTAATACATCTATTGACTGGTGTTTTTCTCACATTATTATAACATGCGTTATGGTAAACTAGTAAAATGCAGTAATTTTTATAAGTAGTATCTTACAGCTGTTATAGCTGCTAATGAGCTGATAATTGACGTCCCCATTTTATTCTGAAATGAAGCCCTATACTGTCCACTGCTTGAATCAATCAACTGTATTTGTCCAGCCATCAATAAACTGTGATTGGTACAATTGTTAAACAACAAAGAGGATTACTCATATACTTAATGTATTAACCATATGTTATGTCAAAAAGCATGGCCAATTTGATCCCAGTGTGTTTATTTAATTATGAACACCCCTATCGGCGACTAGCTAAAACAGACATTGTTTATACAACCGCTGGTTACAACGTGGTCACACTACTTAGTTTCTCCACACACATGATCATGTGACCGATTGATAACTTTAACCTACCACTAGAATTTGACCGATCAGAGACTGATACATTGACAAACCTCAAAATTTACACAGGAGAATCTGTGTTATCCGACAGACTATTTTCATATACGATTTTTCGATTTTTCGTATTTTTGGACAGATTATTTCCGGATTATCGAGACAAGATTTTTTTAAATAGTAATTTTACACTTGGGTCCCCGATTTCAATTTCCGGATCCGGAACGCAGATTTCTTGATTAACGGAGACATATAGCTTTTAGAAATTCCGTTCCCGTTGAATTATGTCCAGATACCGAGGTTTCTGGATAAACGGAGTACGGATTAACGAGGCTCTTCTGTACCAGGGATCACACTTTATGCAGCACTTGAAGATATTAATTATCCGGCATGCTGGCAATACTGTTACCCATGCAATAATGTTACCCTTGCAATACTGTTACCCTTGTAATACTTTTACCCTTGCAAGGGTAATACTGTTATCCTTGCAATACTGTTGCACTTGCAAGGTTATTACTGGAAAAAATTACTGCTATTTGAAAATTACTTTATGACATTATGTTACACGATTGACCGAATGGTCTAAAGCGCTCACCGTTACGGATCGCGTCTCACCTCCATCGGCGTGGGTTCGAGAATTGTATTCGGTCAGTAGCTTCTCATGGGTCGGTTGTTTCATCATATATATATATATATATATATATATATATATATATATATATATATATATATATATATATATATATATATATATATATATATATATATATATATATATATATATATATATATATATATATATATATATATATATATATATATATATATATATATATATATATATATATATATATATATATAGTGTATTGTATATGTTGCATGGAGAAACCGGTAGGTTTCCGATGAGGATTGTTTCTAATCAAAATTAAATGTTACATTTTTGGCTACGATTATTACTGGAAAAAGTTACTACCATTTGAAAATTATTTTATGACATTATGTTACACGATGCTGCTGTTGATATATGCAATTTTAAATAATTTTTGTTTTTGAAACAAAATTTGTGTGATTTAGGTCTGAATAGTGTATGATTATCATAGTAATTCCCCTTTGTTGATTGAACAGAGAAAACTGTCATAAGAAGACTGAAAGATTAATGTGAACAGACTCGGTATTTAACCATCAGTATTCATGCTAATGACTGAACTTATCAGATATTTTTAAAAAAATAATCTTATAATTTGGAAAACGTTCTTACATTTTTGTCACAAAAGTATTGTACAATTTTAACAAAGTTCCATACAAAGATCCACAGGTTTGGCATGTAAACTGGCATTATTTAGATAAATCTAAAAGAAAATGGGAATTATGTGACTCGCAAAGTATTGATGATATTTTTCAATGTCATTATTTCCTGGAATAAAGTTAATAAAAAATAAAGCACAGTCTAAACAAATGTTAATACATACCAATTTAGAGAGAAGCTGAATAACAATAATTTTAACATGCGGAATCGATTAAATAATGTATAGAACTTATATATAAATCATTCTCTCCCTTATAAACTCGAAGTAACTTTCCATTCTATTTTGTCATGTCTATCCAGAATATTGATCCAAATATCTCTCTTTCTACCCTTCTTATTTCTACCTTTCATTCTCCGCTGTACACCCACCATTCGTATTGGTATTTGTGCTTTTTCTCGTATGTCTCTTGTTAGACCTGAGTTGGCTATATTATTCTGTTCTGGTTCGCTCAGTCTCTTCAGTGGCAAAATAACCGATCGCTCGAAATCTTGTCCATTTTTATATTCTGCAAATTCAGCTATTTTCATGGAATACATTTTCAGGGTCTTGTAGAAAATGCATTCTACATCGTACATAACCTCACGATATGCTCGAAAATGGTTTTATAGTGATATTGGTTTAATTCACGTCATATAGACAGCGTGTCTGGCATTTATATGTATCTATCCGATAAATACCCAGTTTCATACACAACACACTGAAAATTCCTAGTGTTATGTATATTTAATTTGTATTGTGTGATTGACCTATGTCTATAAATGAGAGTAGGAGTTTGGGTCTACCTGGCCGATGTAAATTTTTTACAGAGATGTTTAGTTGGGTTTGAGTTCTAGGCACAACCTTGAGTCTGACCTTTGAAGAGTCTTGAAGCGATGTTTGTTCACATTTTGGGTTGATTGTCTATTAAGATGATGTAGGTTATTTGTTCTTCAGAAAAGGTTATTGCGATATAGGTCAAGTGGGGATGTATATTAGGCTGTTACATCATAACCTTTTACTTCTGTTTTAACATCTGTCAGGTGAAATCAGTCTTTTAGTTATGTTCATTTATAATTTGAGAGGATTTATTTATTTATTCATTGGAATTACAAATTCTCGTTGACTTTTCGCACTAAATCATTAGTTTGGAATTATTGTGAATTCATTTAAAGACATTACGTATTATATCACTGAGATACATTAAGACTAGTATTATATTAACAAATTCAAGACTATTGGCACTTCAGCAAATTCAATTATTGGAATTCATTTGGAACACTACCATATTTATTCGGAAGATTCTATACTTTTGGACTTGTGATATAATTTTTAGGATTATTTGGGATTTAATTCATAATAAAGCAGGTTCAGTTTAATCATAATACTGTAAATTCATTTTTAATTTTCACTTTGTATTCTATGGAAATAAATTGTTTGTTGAATTTTGCTAGACTTGTTGGTTTCGCTTTTTCTGATACTTATTTGAAGACCATAGATTCGTAACAGACGACATCAACACGCAATATGGTGTTCACAATGAGACAAACGAATGCGTCAAGAACGGTGAGAAACGATGGTTTAGTAGATAGTCTGCCGGGTTTACAATCAGTGGGACACAATTTGACATCTTGCAAAAACCGACTTTCTAGACGCCTGTCGCATTTAGACAACTCAGCTTGTTCTCATTGACTTCGCAATAAGTAGTTTTCAACCGGCCGTTACATGCATATATATATGGTTGTGTGTGTGTGTGTGTGTGTGTGTGTGTGTGTGTGTGTGTTCCGTTTGAAATAGATATTATTTGAGAGATAACACTCTTTTTCAGGCTCAGTGTAAAATAGAAATGACGACTTATAGAAAGATATGATGTAACAATGATAAAATAATGTACCATTTATGTATTCAAAAAAATCTCAAAATGACGTTAGTTGATTTTCATGAAGGAGAGTGACTAATATCCATGTACCGAGTGGACGTTTAACTCACAACAGAATTCCATTGGAACATTTTTACACGAACAAGACGATACGATGATGATGATGACAATGACGTATGCATATGTGAAATTCATATAGGTTCAGTTCTTTACAAACTAACTGATGACTGTGGTCCACTGATGTGATCAATCGTCGGCCAGTATTCAAGGAATATATTGTCGGTACTTATGTTTCAAATTTATTTTTGTTCACTGCAACTTCAAACGTCACACGTCCCTCAAATCTGTATGCCAATTATTAAAAAAATACATAAAACAATTAGAAGTGAATATACAAAATTTTGTAAAGTTTAATATAGTTTAACGGGAATGAAACATTTAATTATTGCTATATGAACATAGCTAAGTATTGCTATATGAACATAGCTAATTACTGCTATATGAACATAGCTAATTATTGCTATATGAACATAGCTAATTACTGCTATATGAACATAGCTAATTATTGCTATATGAACATAGCTAAGTATTGCTATATGAACATAGCTAATTATTGCTATATGAACATAGCTAATTACTGCTATATGAACATAGCTAATTACTGCTATATGAACATAGCTAATTATTGCTATATGAACATAGCTAATTATTGCTATATGAACATAGCTAATTACTGCTATATGAACATAGCTAATTACTGCTATATGAACATAGCTAATTATTGCTATATGAACATAATATGTTGCTGGTGCTCCTATTTTAATTGTTACTACTACAAGTACAACAAGTACAAGAACTACCGCTGCTACTTCTATTACCACTAAGACGATTGTTGTTTCAAAATGGAGGCTTATTTCAAAATGCTCACGCTATTTCATGAACTACTTGCATACGGACTGGCAGTACATTAAAGTTTATTTCTTCATTTTATCTCACATAGTTCTTTGACTACATGTAACGCAATCTTTCAGATGGTGGAGGACTATTACGACCATTTCGTCATATTCGTTGTTATGAGGAATTTCGTATGAATTTATTCCAAAAAGGTTTACTCCCCATGGGAACCCTTCCTAAAAGGGAGAAGTAACAATCCTTTTTTTTAAAAAAAAAACAGATCGTTGTCAACTTTTTGTTTTTGTGGAAGTATGGTTTTGATCATTTTATTTTATTTTAAAGTAAAGAATTTTAATTTATTTCCTTGAAATTAATTTAACGCGTATCACTGGTGCTGTGTTGTTGTCTGTTGCTAGAATCGTCCCAATCGATTTAGTGCTCGGTGTATGACGTGTGGTTAACATTATGACGTCACAAAACAGAAGGACGTAATGGGACAAATGGCCGGATACAGACTAGATAGTTCTGGCAGTACAGACAATTTATGCCTTGATCAAGATTTTAGCCTATTTAACCATCTCGTATTTAGCGTATTTAACCATCTCGTCCAAAATTGATATCGATACTTAGCAACACTCCCTTAAAAGAATTTCGAATAATCAATTAAATTGTGTATTTATAAAATATTTTGGTGTACATTTAGTATCTGTGTCAGAAATGTTAAACCCTTTGCTTCTTCCCACGACCTGTCATTGCGTGATATCACAAATAATCCATACATCAAACATTAAAGAAGTTGAACAGGATGCAAACAAGACTAAACGTGTAACTTTGTATGAAATAAGTCTTTTTTTCCTTCTCAAGCTTACGTCACAGCAATTATTCAAATAAAGTTGTGGCAAATGAAATGAGACGGCATTTTCCAGGAGAGTAATTTTTAGTCAACTGGTAATTCTGGAGTTTGATTGCAACGAATTATAAATGCGGGGGTTGAAAAGACAAACGTTTATGTTTAGAAAGCAATAGATGTAGATTGTAAATGTGAGATTGATGAACTTCAAATTTGATCTTGGTTAATCACATCTCCTTGGCATAGTTCTTAAGAGTACACAGTTTATTTCAAGTATTCAATTGATCCGTAACCGTAATCGACCGTAAAAAATTAATGGCTTTCCTTTGAGAGTATACGTGTTTTTTTCTTGGTTACAACATTTAAAAAAAAGTCAAAGCTATAATACAGAGTGCAGAGAGCATGACCATCAAAATCCTGCTTATCTTCCCGAAAATTCAGGCCAGAAAATTAAGCCCGCTCCATATGCATATTTTTCGCACGACCGATAGGGAAGACGAATTTCACAAGGCTAACACCAAATTTACCAAATAAAATAACTTTCTCCTCTTTAATACTGATATCTTACAAGAATAATTTCTAGTGCAAATTTCATACACCTTATTAAACGTCAACAGTTCGGCTAATCACCACTTCAGATCTTCCATACCTCGTTTTGCTTTTCTCGTAAGCAAGCACAGGCATTCTTAAATTAGCATCCGAACCACAACCTACCACAGAGACAAAACCAGTAGTAACTCCGAACCAGCCCCCCCCCCATGTGACCAAGGATTTGACGATCGGGAGCAAAATTTCCATTATGGCGGGAGATGGCATGGCTGTTTGACATCCATACTTGTTAACCTGAACGACTAAACATGATTCGATACTCTGCTTGCATATACCATTCGTGGGTCCATCGTGATAAGAACGACGGCACATGAATTCATTCCAAGAACAGTAAAGTGCTTAAGAATTACTGACAGAGTGTCCAACCTGTGTACATAATTTTTGTACTACTAACAAAAAGTCACATGTTTGTCCAGGGACTAAACGATGTCGTATTAATGGCCAAGTAGCTGAGTTTGATCATAAACGTGAAATTTAGAGCTATAACAACGAACTAGAGGGTTTACTGAATGATCAGAACACGAAAAATAAACGGAACCTTCATGACAATTTTATCTTTTTTTTTACTTTGAATGTTCTCAAGACAAATTCCTGTGTTTTATTTGGTTCAGAGCTTTTCTCAGCTATGTCCAGTAACCATCATTTCATCACTGTTGAAATTGTAAAGTGATTCCAAGATGACGCGAAAAGACATTTCATGGCTCCCAAACTCATTCTGGTTTCTCTGAATGATATTTCTCCCATAAATGACACCTAGAACGAGGAAGTGTTTTGTTACAGCAACTGTCATCAATACACTTCATTCATTGCCTCACAATTTCACTAGATACGACGGACAGTTTCCTTGGTAACATTATTCAGGACAAGGAATAGAATTTTAACAAGTCACCGTGAAGAGAACCAATTACATACATGTAGATGAAAGTGGGAAAATGATTCCATGAGGTATTGGCTATGCCTTTGAATACAATGCATAAAACGTTTTGGAATGATAGAAATGGCGCAAGGTTATTTTGAACTTTTTCAATACCACAGAAAAGCAATACTTTGTTCTCCCGCATTTAATTGAAGCCCATTACTAAAACATCAAAGAGCGAGAAGCTTTCTACGCCTGCTACTAAGCCCATTCTTCTAAGAAATGTTGAAAGTACAGTTGGTCCACATGTTACGATGTTGTTAGAGATAATTTGGATAGTTATTTCTCATTCACAGAAGCATCGTTTTGTTGAGAGATGCAGAAAACTAAAATGCTTTTGGATAAGTGTTCCAAAAGAAATTCATTCCCGAAAACAAACGAACTATTTTACCACGTCAGTCGTATAAATCAAACAGCTGTCGAAGTTAAGCAGAAGCTTTGGGTTTGTTACATAACTTATATGACATTCAGTTCCAAGGGAATACAACATGGCAGAAACGGTGCAAATAGAAATATTGCGACTTATTCGTTGAATGGTTCGGATTTAGAAAACCTATAAATGTGTACAAATTTCAGGGATGTTTTGTTTCATGAATGTCGTTCTTGTTATCCTCACCGAGTCCTGCAAAGAATTTAACGACCGCTCCGGTGGCCTAGTGGTTAGAGCGTCCGCCTCGGATGCGGGAGGTCTTGGGTTCGATCCCCGGCCGAGTCATACCAAAGACTTACAAAAATGGTACTAACAGCTGCCTCGCTTGGCGCTCAGCATTAAGAGGTTAGTGTTAGGACTGGTCGGCCTGGTGTCAGGATAATGTGACTGGGTGGGACATCCTGCTACATGTCTGCGGCATGATGCCCCAGTGCTAGACATCACTATAAACTGCCACACTGCAGACATCGTAGCGATATGACTGAAAAATTGTTAAGTCTACGTTAAAAAATCCAATTCACACACGCAAAAAATTTGACAGGGCTCAATATGGAATATTTGTACGCGAAAACTTATCGGCAACGCCTGCTCTTGGGAAGTCAAGGATACCAAATGGTAGATATGTGCAGACACGATTGCGATCGATGTTTAAAAACATATTTGGAATTTTGTAGTCTCTCCGAAGACAACGATGGGTAGGAAATTGAACGTTCGAATCCACGCAACAGTTTGTTTAGAGAACAGACCAACGCTACACGCTTGAAAGAGACAAAGAAAAAATATATCGATCTGTTGCGTTTACTTTTTGGTGTGTAAATATGCTTCTTTTCAAACAATTACTCTGAAATATTGACAGAACACTTCGGCGTTGAACACATTTGTCATTAAGAAGTTTTGTCAAATGTCAAATTTTTCGACCAACGAACTTATGCCATCACTGCTGCCTCTTCATTGTCAAGGAAATGAATGATTCCTTTATGTCGTACCTTTGTTGATATGTAACACTGAAACGAATCATGTCACCACCATCGACAAAAACAGGTAATGGCCATAACGTGAGTGATTGTGGAAACTCTTTCGTGCTATCGTTCGTGGATACCGATCGATCAATATGTACGAAATTTCGCACTTTGGTTATTCGTCCTGGTGTCAAATTCCGGAAGAAAAGTTCAATTCAAACAATGATGACGACCACGAGAATTTATTGGCGTGGAACAGGTAGAACAGAATGAAGGAAGAAAGCGTTTGCTAAAATCAGGCTGAATTGTTTATGTGGAAAATTGGCACGCCAATTGTTACCTAAATATGTATATATGATCAAGTCAATACTTTCAGCTCATTAATGTCAAAGGAAAACTCATTACATAGGTGAAAATCGCACGTGAAATTTGATCTTGACCAATTACTAAGAGGTCATGGAGTTTGTTGCACCCGACGATTTGACAATGTCATTATTTTAATGCGTACGTAACAGCCTATGTCCGTTTTAGATTATATCTCGTGTTGTAACAATGAAGAGACCACGTCTTTTAATCTGACACCGATAGTTGCATGTACATCGATTTGTCTGGAGGCTATCGCCCTCAAATCGAAAACGAACGATTAGGAGCGAGCAACCACCAACATCCCGAAAAAGATTATTTCTGGTTTTGCCAGTAGGGAACTTAAAAATATGGCTACCAGTACCGGGATACAAAAGGACATCTTCGAATCAATGTAAAAGGAAAGGCCTGGCACTGAACTATCGTCCGATTCAAGTGGTAAGCTTTGACAGCTTGAAAATCGGGTTAAGATGAAGACGTTCGTGTCAAAAGAATCGAACTTCACAAGATTGTACGTTTAACAGATTGTTAAATCGTCAGTCGCCTTTGGAAACAATGTATCAGATCGTCTGCTTAACACGAGTGCGACTTCTCCATCACAACTCGAAACCGGACGCAAACCGTCGTTCAATATAAAAAAGACATTCCCCAAAAGATATTGTGAGCGAAGACGTCCACCAAGGAATATAAATTCGAGACATAAATCATGCGACGAATGTGATGATGTACCAAACGAGAAATGCGATGCAGCACTATCTCACTCCACTATCAAAATGCGATGACATCCTTCTTCTCATTAATTGATGTCATTCACTCATACACAAAGGTCACTGAGAATCACAAAACAAAGAAGTATACGCATTTTGTTTGACTTGTCTGGATAATGTGATTCTTCCAGTCGAATTCCGACGGTCAAAGGACTTGTCTACTTAAGTCATGGACATTAAGCACAGTGCTTCAGCTGTGTCATGAAACTCCATGAATCAGTGTATTAAGATACTGCTTATAATAAATAAGTCAAGCGGTCTCGGATCTGTCTATACCAGTGCGGCCCAACCCGCAGCCCGCGGGCTGATTTTAAATGGTCTGACAGAGCTCGAACAGCTATATAGTCGCTGCTTTTTAGTTTTCTGCTGCGGCCCTCGTCTTCAAGAAAAACATTTTTCAGTGGCCCATGGTGTCAAAAAGGTTGGACAGCACTGGTCTATACCTTCCATTGATAAGTTCAGACTATTATCTGTATGGATACTTTCAAAGAGGAGAGGATGTATGGTATAATAAAGACTGATTGAAAATGGGTTTTGCATAGTCGAAATTAGAGTTTGTGCCAAAAAGTTATAAAAGTCTTTCCGAACATGTTATAAAACTCACCTTGCCAGACAGTCTATGTTGCAGCACCAAACTAAAAGGCAGACAACTGATGATACGGTTGCAAATTTAAAGGATTAGTAATTGCTGTTAAAAGAGCTAATTCCACAAGACAATAGGATTGCTTTGAAATTAGGACGGCATGACGTGTGCGTGTGTGTGTGTGTGTGATTGTGTTAGTGACTAAGTTTGTTGGAATTCGTTGATTGGTAGATTCTCTTTGCAAATTTATCACCAGTTCATGCAAAGAGTTGACGACCAAAACTTTGTCTGTGCTCGAGAAACTCTTCCTGTTAAAAGTGCTGAGATTAAGATGAACACAACTTGTGTGAAGAAGAAATTTATCGCACTATATCGGCCTTTCATACTTATCAAGACGTGTGTGTGGCAGTTGTATGTACCAATAGCTGTACGTCTGGAAAGCTGTGTCAGTTGGCTCTACCAATAGTTTTACGGCTGGAAGGCTGTACGTGATTTGAAACTAGACACGGTTGAGTATGTGAAGACTGTGACACTTATTTTAATTAAGAAAAAAACATGAACTATATTTTCAATATGAATTTTATTTTGTACCATGAAAAATATATTAAACATGCTTTAAATGTATTGTGGTTTTGGAATTTCACAAACTATTTATCATTGCATCCTGCGTTCTCAAAGTGATTGACGGAAGGTGAGATCGTCAAAGCTGGGAGGCATCACCGAATCTGTCAAATGTGTTATCCACCAAAATCATGTTTGTTCATCATCATCCACAATGTATAGTGTTGTGTAACTTATAGTGGCAATCGGCTTACACGTTCCAATGTTGCCCATACATTTAGAAAATCGCTGGCTGAACTGAATTATGTATACTTGAGATGATGCTATTCATTTGCCACAAGCGTTATGTGTTGATCGATATGAAACCTACCACTTCCGATTATTTGTGATTTCGTACAGATTTGTTTCACGATTTGTCTCGAGAAAGAGATCCAGTCATGTACTCATTTCCATCCTTGTTTTTGCCTGTCTAAATACACATATAAAACACCATTTACATCCGTCTTTTCTGAAAATATTCAACATGACTTCCTTTCCATCGCATCTTCCTGCCAAAGTGGTACATGCACTGTATGCTATCATTCCGCAAACTTGCACACGTACCGTCATATATTTCATAAGTCAGTCTCAAAGTAACGAAGGTTTACTTTGATTGCACATCAATTACTATATGAATTATTCACACATCCTCATTAAGTTCATCATCTTATAAAAGAAAATAAGGTAACTTTGACACAACTCGCCAATCCCAAAATAGATACTCAAAACAGAAACACATTATTTTGAAATCGCATGGAAGTGGATTTTATGAGGCATAATTATTCGTTAGTTTCCATGATATAATCCTAATATGGTAGGTAAAACGCTCAACTCCCAAACCTAAAATCCCCACCCACAAGACGTAAAAAGAGTAGCAGCGAGTTCACGAAGTCCTACTCTCAGAAGAAGTCACCCCGCCTTCTTCTCCCTCACGAAATAAAGGAAATCTGTCCAGAAAAAACTCAAGGAAACCCCAACTTATAGTCACCCCACTTACATCTGCTCACCCTCATCTCCTCTGTTAGTGAAGTTACCCGCTTGTGTCATAGAAATGCTTTCAAATAGGCTTGAAAAAACGCATGTGCAAATATTTTACACATCAACATATTCTCTAATACATAGATGTTACCACTTCTGAAAAAAGCTATACTCATTTTTTGTACCGTCGCAGTATCGGAACGTTGGAGACAAGAAACACAAAAAGAAATATTTTAGAAAGGAGATTTGACATTTACCCAGTTTCAATATTCGAAATGGACCTTCATAACTCACTGACTATAAACTGAACTGACATTAAACATTACATTCTCCTTGTCCGAGTTCATCTCTCCATGAACTACATAAACAGTAGGTGTGGTGTGGAGAATGTGTTCACAAGAATCAAATCGCCTTTTTCTGTCCAGTCTTCGAGGTGTATTGTGCTACTGCAGCTGGTGTTGGGAATGGGTTGATATTGCATGATCTATCACCGGTTACACTAACCCATTACAGATCGATTGTTAATGAATTAAATATGGCTGTCGCATGACAGAAATGATCAAAGGAGTACATCAATTGGAGCACCACTTGAGCCGAGTAGAATGGAAACTATATAAGAGGAAGTTGACATCCTTCTATATGTTTAAGCACCTCATACGAGAAGAGTTTGATGATGGGTAAAGGCGATCATAGTAAGGGAGCGAGGGAATCGGGAAAGAAAAAGCCAGCGTCTTAACGAAAGGTGAGAGGCATGGATATAGGGATGAAACTAGAGCTGTAGCAAAAGCAATTAGAACAGCTAGAACAACCCCTGCTCTCACAAACATAATATTCAGAGACGAACAGAGACTCTAAATTTTAGACCCTCTATCAACAACAGGAGGTAGAGCATTTGCGATGCTATTCAACCGTGTTGCAGACTCCTGGACAGAATTGCATTTGTTCTGGATATATAAAACATCACGGATTCCAGACAATATACATGCACCCATTTCAGGACTATAGACCATCTCTCAAAGAAGGAGGTACTTCTAAAACTCTGTGTTTTATGTTAGTATGTTTTTGCATTTTGTCTTTCACATCTAAAACTTAAAACCCTCTTCACCCTTCCATCTTGTGCGTGACGTAGCATCAGTATTATTGTCTGTGGAAAGTACCTGCTCTTTTCTGGGTAATGGGATATGTTGGCACTCCTAACCTTTTCTCTCTTTTCACTCAGCTTTAGGGTTGTACGTATGTAGGTGTGAGATGTCATGTTATCTGCTCTATATGTTACTCTGTCTTATATTTTATATCTTACCGTTTCACACTGTGTGCTAGTTAGTAAGAGGGCGTTTTGCTTAGTAAGCGTGTGTGTTAATCAGTAGATGGGTACTAAGGTAAGTTGGTTATTCTATGTCTGTAAACTTGTAGATGTAAGTTGGACATTAACATATTGCATCGTGCCCATGCATTCCCATAATGTTAAATTCATGGGCGTTCTTAACATTACCTTTCCCTTGTGCCCATACATCCACTTAATGTTAAACCTATGGACATTGTTAAACTTACATTTCTCCTTGTGCCTTTATGGTCTTATTTGTTGCCTGGTGGTTCTAAGTGCTGTTACTGGCTTTTGTTATGAGTTGAAGCATTTGAAATATTAACTTAATGTTTGCACTATCCTAACAAGTTTACAAGTTTTCCTGCTGAAGTGAAGCAAATAATGCCTGGCATTGGATAGTATATAGAGAGATAATGAAAGTACGCTTGTTTCACGAAAATATCAAACATAGAGAGATAATAAAAAGGAAACTCGTTTTCACGAACATAAAAAAGAATAGAGAGATAATGACAAGGATATTCGTTTCACGAAAACATCAAATGATGTGTTGAAGAAACGTATTTTGTAAATAAATTATAGTTAATACTAACTGATATATTTTGCCATCAATTGGAAATTATGTTAGTTGACCGACTACAATATAGTTTTAAGTGGATATCGATTCAGAGCAATTTTTTTTATATGAAATATGGTAAAACATCAATTGATTTCGTGTTAGTTGACAGACTATTCCAAGCAATATTGGGGAAAATGCGTTTTTAGTAACTTCTAATTTACAATATGGTTGAATAAGGTTCAAGTTGGTAATGCTTTCTTTCTTTATTTTTTTGAATCTAATATATTCAAAGGCACTGGTGGTTGGATAATAAATAAGTTTTGGAGAGTTCATTTTTTATTGCAAGTACACATATCAATGTAGCTACGATGTCGTAGCCTCAGCTTGATTTGTTGTTGTTGAGGCTACGAATTGATCCTATATTATGTAATGGAGCAAAAAAAATCATCACCAAAGTCAGAAAAACAAATAGTGTAGAAATCTACTACATAAGCACAACCATGTTGTGAAAAAAGTTTTGCTTATTTTGAATTTATTAAGCCTTAACACGATAAAATAAATTGACATGGTTACACTAACCTCACCGTGTCCGCGATAACGCGAGACTCTCGCCGTAACCCCTTTTCTACATAAGGCTTGCCAGAACATATTTGGATATTCTACAATATGCTATTATCAATCAAGTGGCGAATAAATGGCTCCTTTGTGGAATTTCAAAGTTGCCGATAAACCGTATTTACTTTAATGCGCAGAAGTTCTGACTCAAACCGCGCCATATTTTTCCTACGATTTGTTTACATTTCCAAATAAGGCCTGAATGTCCTTATATGGCACACAAACAAACGAGGCTAAGAACGGAAGTAATCATGATTTGAACTAATATGGCGGACGATCTAAACGAAAATATCGGATAAAAATGGTAAACAAGATTTTACAACTATGTCTACAATGATTTGCGATATTTCCGGTATTAAATAAGAGGACTACTCAATTTATTTCATTATATGCAAGGAATGTTTAAATTATTGATATTAGGCTAAAAGAGCGCCGGGTGTGATTAACACCCGGCTTGCTCCATTGACACATATATGCTCATGTTAGTACCCCATCCACGAGACAGGAGTAGGTGTACTAATATTAGTAATACTACCAATGCTGTAGGATTATTCCATTCGCGGTCAGTTGCTAAAAATTAAACTTGAAGGATAAGCATATATGACTCAAAACAGACACTTAGGAAAATTAAAACATGACATGGAGATAAAGAATAAATCTGCATACAGTTGAGGAAGTACTTAACATGCAATCTTGTGTGATCTTAATTTTGCATGGATCCAAATTAGTCCATTGCGCATGATATTTCTGTGCTGAAAATATTAAGCACTTCCTTTATACCTGAGATCTCGCGTTACATGGTGTCATAAATGAAACAGCCAACAAAAATTAACCAGGATGTGTGCAAGATCGAAAATGTACATTCTTAAGATTTCTGTCTTTAAAAAAACTTGCACGTTACAGCAAGAAATCCAAGGAAAAAAATGATAAAGAGATGACATTTTGCAGGGTTCCTATTTTGAACCAATTGAACATACTGGAATGTAATTTGTATATTTAAAGGCAGAAGGCTTGGCAAAAGGTTTTCATCTAAAGTAGTAAATTGATATATGCAAATTGTGAAATGTGATTGATACACGAAATATTTCATTGTAATCTTATCGAAAATCAGAGGCGTATATGTGGGATAGTTCAAAAGATAACTAAACTATATTTACCACCTTTATTTCGCAATATCCTGCTTGAAAAATGAAATTTATGATTCAGTTGGACGGTAAAGATAGATCACTCAGGAGTTATGGTTTCTGTATAGTTTTCTTTGGTCTGAAAGTGGGTGCTGATCTCATTATTAACCATGCATGCATCTTAAAAGTATTTGGGATCACCTTGGTCTTTGTACAATTAAACCTTCTTTATCCATGCAAATGTATAGTACAGTCATAAATAACATCGGTTTTAAAATGTTATGTTAAATTATTCTTCTTTTACGTTATACGGTCCCTCGTCTCAAACAGTTTCATTTAACTGCTGAAACAATTCAGAACTCCAAAGAAATAGCCGCAAAGGTCGCAAAGTAAGCAAATAGTATCAGGTTACGACAGTTGCAATACTTTTTATCCTGTTTAAGACTTGTTATCTTTGTGCCGACCAACCGTGTACATGAAACGATTTGCGATATGTATGTTAATTCGTTTTTGAGACTGTTTCCATTAGAATCACCGGCTGATTTCAATAGTAATAGTTGCAGACACTGGAAACATTTTTTTTGAGCGATGCTGGTGATAATAAAAGTATGTCACCGCCCCAGCCATTGTTTCACCGAACGTCGCAATGGATTATGAGATGTGTTTGGACGGTGAATAGGCGAAAAGAAAATAAGCCAAGAATATAAAATGATAACAGTGAGGTGTTAAATACACAAAGCAAAATATGGTTATTTTCATTTTGTGTATAAAATATAAAGAATTTTGAATATGTATTTTTTTCTTCAAACGAAACCTTTTCAGTTTACGCCAAATATGTTATTTTGTATAGTTAGTGTTCTCGATCAGAATTCCATCATGAATGTACGTCCTTTATAAGTGCTTTGGATGAAACCATCGTTACGCAAGATGACTAATAAGTATGTGCAGAGGTCTTTTCAGAGTCACCACTAGTTAAGTTGGGATGAATACGCGAGAAATTAGGTACAGTTTAGTGTAGTTGAGTAACCTCAATATTTTTATCCATCAGCAAGCCATCAACCATTTTTTATTTTTGATATTTGTGTTATAATCAGCTATAAAATCTGTTCACATTAAAAAAATTATTTTACATAAATTGATATTTTTAATGATATCCAAATGTTGATCAAAGATTGGGAATACATTATTCATCTTTGTTTAGCAAGAACCAAATATCTTAATACTAACTTTACATGTTTTTCGGTACAGACAACATTTTGTTCTTTAGTAATCTACTTTGAATGCTACCTTAAAGTCAGCACCAGAGATCGCTCGCTGTACGGCTAGTTGCTTATGTCATTCCCCGGACGTCCGCTACTTTGGAGACCTGTAGGATATGCCGAAAGGGCCATAAATTCGCGCTTGGATATCATTCGACATCGAACACTTCCTGTAGTATATACCGAAAGGGACATTAATTCCCAGCTGGATATTATTGCACGTACGCTACTTTGGAGACCGGTAGCGTATACCGAAAGGGCCGTAAATTAGCGCTTGGATATCATTGGACATCGAACACTTCCTGTAGTATATACCGAAAGAGCCATTAATTCCCGCTTGGATATTATTGCACGTACGCTACTTTGGAGACCGGTAGTGTATACCGAAAGGGCCATAAATTCGCGCCTGGATATCATTGGACATCGAACACTTCCTGTTGTATATAGAGAAAGGGCCATAAATTCGCGCTTGGATTTCATGGACGCACGCTACTTTGGAGACCTGTAGTATATACCGAAAGGGCCATCCATTCCTGCTTGGATTTCATTGGATATCGAACACTCAGCGCTCGTATTTGTTCTGTTTTAGCCCAAAAATGTGAGCAGATTTTCCTCATGTTTAATCATTGTCAAGAAAAATTTGTATTATTACAATTAATACTACTACAAGGTCCTGAAAAGATTCATTATTTTATGTTTTCTGTGCTGCAAACCCCTTTCTCACCACATTGTTTATTTTGTTTATGACAAATCATTAAACATCAGCCAAGAGGGGAGTCGTTCAAAAATCCTATTTTAAGTAGACATCACGTTAATAAACCACCGTCATACTATGTAAAAAAAGATGTTGCATTATACACAACGTTATATGTTTAACCACTATTCATATGCTGTCTTCGGACATCCACAACTTTCTTCCCATTCACTCCAACCGATTTTAATCTGTTGGAAGAGTTTTGTTTTCCAACCTAAACTTGCTATAGTTGATACAAACAATTCTAGCTTATTATTATTATTATTATTGTTATTATTATTATTATTATTATTATTATTATTATTATTATTATTATTATTATTATTATTATTTTATGTTTTGCACAGCTTATTGTTTGTTTTCTGTTTTACTTTAATATAGTTTTAATTTTTATGACTTACAGTTAAATTTTCCTTGTGGAAGCAGAGGGGAGGGGTGGGAGAAAGTGTTTATTATAAGTACGAATATCTTATTGGCATCCTTGCCATAGGCTGCTGCATGCGAAAGCTTGGCCCCTGACATTACAGAGTCGGTTAATACATTTTGATATCCATAATCTTCTCGAACGAATCTAACCGTTACTGAATTAAGCACGTGACAAAGATGTATGTGGGTCGCCGGATTTTCATCTCACGGTTTGCACTGAAGGATTTATTCGCCTATGTACGATAACAGTAATTCTGAGATAACTTCTTTAGTAAGAAGGTACAAATATAATTCTGACTTCTTAAATTGGTTTAGCCCAGTGGTTTCCGAACTTTTTCGGGCCACCGCCCCCCTTGGATGTCCTTAGCGCTCCCCTACCTTATCCCGTAAAAAGGTTTATTTAGCAATAGCACCCCCGTCATCGTTAATTCCACCGTCCACTTTCGGAACCACTAGTTTTGCCTAATTTAATGAAACGTGAATGAAAATATGCTATTTATGTTTACTTAACTTCGGTAGAGGCAAGTTTAAAATGTATCCTTCCCTGAGTTAATATATAGTCGAATAGCTTGTACAACATACTAGCTATGCGTAGAACTGTTGCGGCATGACTACAACTCTCGTGATGACGTTCTCGCATTGACGTCGGTGTTTATTGAAGGAATATTGAAGTTAGCAGAACTGCTGCCTGAGGAAACACGCGGCCTTTGAAAAACCTGCTGAATTTCCTCGTGTAACATTTATATCTTTATTGTTCACTAGAATAACTTTTGATAGCTATCCTGTGACTAATTTCAAAACATTTTGTTACCGATTATTTTGAACGATCGTCAGATAGATAATAAACATATATAATGGATAGTGGGGTAGTACGGGGAAGGGGAAGAAAACTCCATAAACGGTATAAAGACAGAAAACAAGATAGACACTTTTATAATGGAAAGATGAGACATAGTAGTTAATAAGATATCAATACTTTTCTGTCGGAGAGACAGGCAGACAGACAAAAAATACATGCATAGAGAAATTTAAAGACATAAGTCCAGAAATGATAGAGAAGCGAACGAAAACGTTTCACGATGGTTGAAAGAAGGTGAATACTTTCTGTGCATCATTCAATCTTTTCTCTGAACTCGTGTGTTCAATGTTATTTGAGTGAAAACAGTTATGTCTCAAAGGAACTTCCCAGCTCCAACCCTATGATGAAAGGATCGGCGCGTACAGATATATAGAACAAACATGGGATTCACACATTGGCAATTGCGACACAAAAACAATGCGTGAGAGCCAGTACTCGACAAACCTTGCTGTGAAACACTAAATGGCTGATGTTGTTTTTCAATATCAGATTCATGGCGTATGCATAATTTTTAATCAATGTGGCTGTAACATGTTATGTTGTACAAAATATATTGTTTTAGTTATACATGTAACATGCATGTAATATGGAAATGCTGTAAACATGATCATTTTTAGCTTCAAGAAGCTCCATTCAGAGACACTGGATAATTGTTGTTGTAGGGTTTAACGCCATTTTCAGCACACCATAGGCAATACATGGCGGTCAGTATTAATGGTGGAGGAAGAACCAAGAAAAACCCCGGAAAGAACCACCGACCCACGATAAGCTACTGGCAAGCTTTCTCACATACCCACATTAGCCGAATCCGAGACCCGAACCGACGCAGACAGAGGTGAGATGGCAGTGATCCGTAACGGAGAGCGCTTTAGACCACTCGGCCACTCGGGGCCCCTCACTGGATAATAATAAAGTGCAGTTTTATTTGGATATGAGGGGAATGTACATGTTAATTATGAATATTGAAAAAATTGTTTTGATCTGTTAAACAAATTGTCACACGAAGTTTTTATTGGCCCCGGACTAAACAGCTTGTCCAAGGTAATATAAACAGCATTATCTCCTTCTGCTATGCCACCATTGCACGACTTTGAAAAACATCGATATATTGTGACAAAGATTTGAATTTGTTCACAATTTTCAAAACAGGATGAATGTTAAAACTTGAATCTGTACACAATCATATCAGACATAAAATGGATTGATTCATATAAACGTTGTCCTCTTCCGATACTCATTGGAGTGTCCACGGGAATGCTCTGTTGTTCTTGGACATGTGTGCGTCGAGCTGACAAGTGGGCAGACAACCTTTTTTTTACTTAGTAACAGGCTCCAATGTGGGCATAAGACATTTTTCAAGACCGAGAATCAGATTGGATATCTGCCTGAATCCCATTCATATCCGGGATCAAACTTGATACGTAGGATTGCATTCTTTTCCTACATAGCATCACAATGACAGTCGGGCATCATCCCTTTTATTTACTTTGCATCATACTATATTTTTGGCAATCAACCTTTTTGATCTAGCTTCAAACTGATATGTAATGACGCGTCCCCAGTTTACCAAAGCGCCACAAGCTGATATGAAGACTTCTTTTTTTTAACAAACCTTAAGATAACGTCTAGGTCTGCCGGCATGTGGGCATGCAACCTTCCTTTCACCCAACTTCAAGACGATATGTAGTTGTGTAGCCTTCCTTTAAACTAGCAAGCAAAATGTATATTGCAACCAGTGAGTGATATACGGGCTGAATTATTTTATTTCCTACCGTTTAAATGACACATGGGATGAAGCCTTCTGTATTCTAAGAATTAAGCTGACATGCCTATGCTAAATCTGACATATGTGCATGCATTATTGTCATTTTAGAATCATGCTGGTATGTGAGTGTGCAGCCTTATTTGAACATAATTCCAAGCTGAAATCAAGATGATAGGTGGTATACATCCTTTTTTTTAACCTATCCTCAATCTGATATTTGGGTGTGCAACCGTCATTCTTCCTATAATCTAGCTGACCTATTGGCGTGTAGCCATCTGTCGACCTAACATCAAGCTGACATGCGAGCAAGCATCCGTGTGTTTAATGTAGTCTCAATCTGACATGATGACATGCATTTCATTATTACTATTATCCAGATGATACGCATGCGTACATGCTTTCTATTATCTCGTATCAAGCAGTTATGATTTTTCTTTGCACCTAGCCTTGAAGCTAATATATAACCCAACATCAATTTCTTATATAGCCTTAAGCTGGTACGTGGGCATGGGTACTTCTTTTCATTTATCCCTAAATATGACATGGACATACGTTCATTTTATTTATCACTTAGCATCAAGAAGACAAGCTGACACACATAATTTCATTTTACATAGCATTAAGATGAACACGGTGGATGTTTGAAAGGTCTGCCCGTTTGAAAATCTCAGCGTCTGGGATCCTGTCCTGCTGTCTTCTTTATTGGTGAAAACGAAGAATAATTTGTAGAACGATACAATCAAAATAGATAAGGTGAGAGAATGATGAGGATACTGTTAATAACTTCTGTTCCAGTTATTTGTCTACATTTACCCATCACTTGGCATTGACTTACTCTTATCGAATTTAATAATCTGAATGAATTTCGTTCAAACATTTCCATCATTTTAATCATTTTTGCGTGTTCTTTAAGATGTGAAAGTTATTAAAATTACGATGAACTCTCCCAGCGGACCATTCTAAATGACAGTGCTAATTCGATTGCAGATTTGAAAATAACCAGCCATTCTATTTTAGTTATATTTTCCATGGAGAGAGAGAGAGAGAGAGAGAGAGAGAGAGCATAAATTATATTTCCCAAACATACCTTGAACAGTTTTTAACGTTTTAAATGTTGTCTTCATGGTCTTAAGACATAAATAATTTTCTAAGTATGTATTAAAATTTGAGACCATTATAGCTTTGGATTTGATTGTCAATACATTCTCCAATAAAACGTATCTAAATTATCTATTTTAAAGTCAACGGAATGACATGCGTCAAACATTCAAGCAAAGGCTTTTGGTGAAGGAGTGAACCTGCAGCATAAGGTTTCGCACGTAATTTCGTAAATTATGTTTTCTAATAATATATGTACTATTTGACACAAAAATTATTTCTTTCATTTATATATATATATATATATATATATATATATATATATATATATATATATATATATAGAGAGAGAGAGAGAGAGAGAGAGAGAGAGAGAGGATCTGAGCTGACTTTAAAAGTTCTGAAAACTCATTAAAATTATTACCTGATATAAATGTTCTCTTTGAAAGACATACCCGTCTTGAATCAACGGATATGTGTTGATGAAATGGCTAGATAATTAAAGATCAGATGTAGTAATGTTTTGTTCATTTATTGATATAGATTTTAACGCATTCCTCGATAGATAATAAAAAGGTAAGAATGATAAATATTTAGCTGAAATTATGCGTAACAAATTAAGTACGCTCCTACATATCTCGGGAATGCTAAGCAGAAAAGATAATTTGTTTGTGTGGTGCGTTCCGGCAGAATCAGCACGTACAAGATTATAACGTGTTGATGACTTGCTCAGGGACATGTCTTGGGATCTTGTTGAACTGATTGTGGTATTCAAACCCACACCCTTCTGGTAATCCTACTTTAGATAGAAAATCAGAAAAATTTAAACTATATTTAACTTGTAAATATAAAAAGTAATGCACACGATTTATTTATACAACTTTGTGCTCTTTATGTTAAATTTAGAGTCTGTGTTAAAAATAACACTATTGTCGTTTCTTTCAGCTGACTGTCATTGTGCATTATAATTGAATCGTAAATAAAATATACATGAAAATGAAAAGAAAGAGAAGAATGATAAACATATTCTCTATTTAGAATTGTATGCGTAACATCAGTTAGTCCAGTTAAGAATGTGGCAGCATGGAACGCAATTTTTCGATAGTGGGTCAAATTGGGTTGATTATGATATTTCATCGACGCGGGATTGAAATTATTTTTCATCTGTATTAAGAAAGTCATATGAGCAACTTGTGAAACTATATTGCTCCTTGGAACAGTCAATCCTAATCCTGTTATAAATCGTCATGTATTTATCCAGCATAGTTCTCAAGAGTATCAAAAACATGTTACAACTTTTTAATTGATTCTTAATTGGCTGAAAAGTTTGCATTTATTGGTCAGTTGGCTGATAGAGAAGATGAACGTATGGATGATGAATGTATGGATAGATGCTTTCTAATACGGGCTCAGGTCCTCTTTCCAGGGCAGTTTATAAAAACTTAAGCAAATGAAATTCGAAATAAGGATGCGAAACCGTGGGCGAAATAATTACATGAAATCATGTCTCCAAAGCCGTATTGCCCCAAAAAATTTAGACTGAATTATCTACAAGCCAGCTTCCGGAATAGACGATAGGGTCAGCTATACTTCGTTGTTACAGCGTTAGCAAAAGGTAAGAATAAATAAGCAAGGCTCGCAAAAATCTTTTAAATAATAGGGAAAGAAAATATATAAGAAAAAAATTAAATCACATTTTCAGTGTTTCGCTATAGACAATCCGGTAAATAGCAGGGGCTTCTAAGGCTCGACCCTACATGGTGTACACTTCACTGAATTGTACTGTGATTTTGGGTAATACTTTTCACGTAAGTGTTCAGAATGGATGGCAATAGTAGTTGGAACTGTTAATTTTTAACTAATTTTGCACGAATATCTTCCAACTGAGGTATGTTTAGGCGACTGTGATCATGATTAAATGGAGTCAATGTTTCGTCTTCTTTGTCATCGCACGTTGCTCTGGATTGTGAATGTGGTACCAAGTTAAATATGTTAGCTTATCTTAAAAGTGAAACTAAGCATGTTACACAGCTAAGGAAGAAAATAAATCATTTCTTAACAAAAAATTTGAATTTTTAAACATGCATTATTGCATAGCTGTTTGTGAAAAAGACCATTTTGGTTTACAGGAAATAGAATATTTTGTCGTTAAATGTTCTCATTTAAATTCCCCTTCTAGAACTTATTCTTTTTATTATAAATGCAACCAAGGTTAGTTATTACGTATCTTATGTATACGAAGAAGATTCGACTTAGGTTAGCTATCACATGTCTTGATTATATAAAAAAGATATTTTTGTTTGGACGTCTCGATATTTTCGAACTCGTTGGGATCGCTACTAGCAAGCTCGAATGTAAATTAGCGAATGAGGGTTAATTTATTAATTAATGTTATATACAGCTGAGTGCAGTTAAGAAACCCGAACGTTTTCCTTCATGAAGAGTCAATACAGTTTATAACAGTCTTCTTAGCCATGATGTTCAAATGATTTTTTCTTGATCAACTTTTTATCTGGTGTTCAAATAAAATATATGTAAAACATGTTTAATGAATTGAAGAAAACAAATTCAATAAATATTTAACGATGTTCTAATTGTAGACCAAAGTTTGATAGTAAATCTCCCTTCTTTTTTCAATATAGACATTATATATGAAAACCAAAAAGTGTATATCTTGCAGATGTAAGAAATAGGTCATATAGTAGTTATTCAAATTAACAATTTACCTTGATGTCACCTGCATAGTATTTATATGTGCACAACACAGTTAACACTTGTCATAAGTAGTATTGGACCGCTCCGGTGGTTTGAGGGGGTAGAGCATCCGCCTCGGATGGGGGAGGTCGCGGGTTTGAATCCTGGCCGAGTCATTCCATAGAATGACAAAAAGTTATGCATGTGTTTCAGTACAGTAATTGCAACTAAATACTGTATCTTTCAGTTCAGTACTGTCAGCTAAGTATTGCATGTGCTCCAATACAGAACTGGAAACTAAATACTGTATGCATTTGTATATGAGTACAGTAAATGCAACTTAGTACTATATAAATTTCAATACAGTAATTGCAACTGAGTAATGATTTTTCAGTACAGTACTTGTGAAAAATACATGTACAGTATGTTGCTGAAAGTAAAAGAAGTCAGATGGGTGTACAGATGGTTGTACAAATGGTTGTACAGATGGTTGTACACTCTCTTTAGAGAACTTCAAATTAGTATGCTTACAGGCAGACAAAAATGTCAATAGTGCATGGATATTATATTATATATGTGAAGTTGGGAAAATTGGACATGATTTTCATTTTTTAATTAAAATGCCAAAAATACTAAAAATTAAGACTGAAGTGTCTTCTATAGTAATATTGCGAATGCCCATCTTATGAAATATTGTACAGTTTACATTGTAGTGAACCTGATGAGGTAATCAGAAAAACAGCTACGTTTTTCATGCTAATGAAAAATTATTTTCAAGTTATGTAATTATATATATTACGTCATATATGTGCATTTTATAACTTACTACCATACCGTGAAGTTATAAAATATTTATGTATTTCCACCCCAACTATACATCTTTTCTTTATTATATAATCTTGTATTTAGGTTAATGTCCTTACACGAAAAACAACAGAGCTCCAATTCTAATTCTGATTCTAGTACAGTACTGGCAGCTAAATATAGTATGTGTTTTAATACAGTAATGGCAACCAAGTACAGTATGTACAGTAATGGCAACATAGTACAGAAAATGTTTCAATACAGTACTGGCAGCAAAGTACAGTATATGTTTCAATACAATACTGGAAGTTGACATCAGCATGTGTTTTAATACAGTAATGGCAACCAAGCACAGTATGTACAGTAATGGCAACTAAGTACAGAATATGTTTCAATACAGTACTGGCAGCAAAGTACAGTATATGTTTCAATACAATACTGGAAGTTAATTTCAATATGTACAGTACTGGCAACTAAGTACAGAATCTGTTTCAATACAGTACTGGCAGCTAAGTACATTATGTGTTTCAATACATTACTGGTAGATAAGTACAGTATGTTTCGATACAGTACTGGCAGCTAAGTACTGTATGTGTTTCAGTACAGTACTGGTAACTAAATACTTTAAGTTTTATACACAGTACTGGTAGATAAGTACAGTATATGTTTCAACACAATACTGGTAGCTATGTACATAATATGTTTCAATACAGGCATGGCAGCAAAGTACTGCATGTGTGTCAATATAGTACTGGAAGCTAAGTACAGTATATGTTTTGTTCCGAGTTTGTGTCTCTTACAAAACGTAACAAGAAAAGAGTGAAGACAACAAGCTTTGTAAAATTTAACAAATAATTTATTTCCCTAGAAAAACAAGGTAAACACAAGAAGAAAAAAACTCACGGTTCTACGAATCAAATCCAAAAATAGTCAAAGAATAATCCAAGAATTAAAAAATAGACGTCCTAGTAATACAACGTCCTAATGAAACTGGGTTCGAATCCCGATGAAGTCCAAAATGGAAGGCTATGATGTATGCTGTGGTCAGCGTCGTACTGATGTGTCAACAGTTCTTTGTTGAATCACAGAAAAAATATTCCAGTGTTTAAATTCGATGTAAATTTCTATAACTGTTCTTGTCCAAGAATTAATTTAAAGCACAAGTAGTTCCAGGGAAAAAATAATCTCTTGGAATCCAATAATTGGATGAAAGATTAAAAATTCAACTCAAACTGGTTACCTTTAATTGCCAATGGTTTAAAGCCCGACTGCCCAAATTCTCTATAGAAGACAGTTATAGACTGTGAAACAGATTCCCGAATGAGGGTCACATGATCATCCTTCTAGAACAACACAGAAGCGTTTTACATGCCTAGCATTACGTACTCCCATTATGGCCTTAACTAAAACCAATGATTTTTACCCAGGGAAAGAATAATAAAAAATATAAAAAAAGCTGTTTACAAGAACACTATACTAATTCTGAATCGAGGTCAGGAACAAGGTCAACATTATATACAATGCTGATATATAGTTGTTTACGTCAACAACAAAAATCAGTCAGAACTGAGCTCTAATCCAGTAAATAAAGTTACATTACAATAGCATGCAATGGAATTTAATTTTTTTTTGTTAAAACAAACAAACAAACAAACAATTAAATTAAATCAAATATAAATTAAATCAAATATACATAACACTTCCCCCATAAAGAACAATAAAAATTTATATAGTAAAGCTTGCTTTTCTACCATAGATTATACATGATGTTTAAAACAAATATAGGAATAACTCTTATGAATTATACAAATTATACATGAATGAATACATTTCTATACACGGGAAAGTGCATCTGCTGTTAAGTTATCTTTTCTCTTGATGTGCCTGATGTCAATATTAAATTCCTGTAACAACAAACTCCACCATAGTAGTATTTTTTTATTTATTTTTTTATCTTGCCGATGAAAGTAAGGGGGTTGTGGTAAACGAAGAAGGAGCTGAACTAATGTAAACTTCAAAATGTTGTAATGCCAATATCAAAGCCAAACATTCCTTCTCGATTGTTGAATAATTTCTTTTTGGTGATTATGTAATTTCTTAGAAAAATAGCACACATGCTGATCAGCACCATTTTCGTCTTCTTGAATCAATACTGCTCCAACCCCATCATCTCTTGCATCAACAGTTTAAATGATTGACTAAAATGTGATGCTGTAAGAACTGGCGCGCTTTTAAGTATGGCTTTGAACTTATCGGAAGCTTCCTGACATTTTTCAATCCAAAGAAACTTGTTTTTCTTGCTCATCAAGATAAGACCTAATGTCACTATGGATACAGTTCTTAAACTCTTCAAGTAATACAAGTTGTTTGAGACTTTCATAATCTTGATCAACTTTCTTGGCTAAGTACCATCTATCAAATAACTGCTCTTTTTCTCTTGCAAGTTCGACATGAGTTTGTCCAACGTTTTTTTTTTTTTATAGTTTCAGAATTTTTGCCGATAAGCCTCAGGGACTAACTCATAACCCTTAAAGATGCATTCCTTCACCATATCATAGTCAGCAGTTTGCTGCAGTGACAGTGAATGGTAAATATCACTAGCTTTTCCAGTCAGTACATATTGCAGTAATAGAGTTCATTGCTCTCTTGGCCACTTCAACCTTTCAGCAATTTTTTCAAAAACGAAGAAAATATCGATCTACTTCCTTTTCCATAAAAGGAGGTACTAACTTGATATTTCTTAAAACACCATAAGTGGGGGAGTGTTTTCCATTTGCCAGCGCTAATTCTTTTAACCGAATTTGAAATTCCGTTTCTTCTTTTTCTCTTTGCATTTGCATCTGTCTCTCTTTCTTTATCTTCATTATCTAGTTGCATTTGTTTCTCCTCTTTCTGTAACTGCATTTTTTCTTTTTGTAACTGCATTTGCATCTCTCTCTGTCTCTTTCTCTCTCTCTCTCTCTTCCTTATCTAATTGCATTTGTGTATGTTTCTCCTCTTTTTGCAATAACATCTGTTCTTTCTCTTTCTCCACTTGCAACTGCATTTGTTTTTATTCTTTGTCTTTCTGAAGTTTCAGCAGTCTTAACTCTAATTCCAACTTGTATTTTAATTTTAATTCCTTTACTTTTATGTCAGAGTCTGATACATACTTACTGATCAAACCAAAGCATTTTGTCCAAAACATTCTTTTCTACCAAATACTGGACCAAATTATTTTTTATTTCTTGCTTCGTTAAGGACGCTTTTTGCCTCAGAAATATCACATTTTCTGTCAAGTTGAATCGATTCATCTTTTTTCAAAAGGTCTAATTGTTCCTGGGTAGGATTTGAAAAAAGTTTTGCACTTTTGATGACGTTGTAAAACAGCTTGCTGATTTCACTAAAGATTTCAAAAAATGACAAAATAATGCTTGGGATTTTAAAAAATTCAAAATTGGAGAAATTAAAATTTCAAAAAAAACCAGGTTTTCTGAAATATTTTAGCAAAATATCATATATCCCTAGGACGAGCACCCAATTTATTTGTTACGTGTTATGGCAACAAACTTTGTAAAATTTAACAAATAATTTATTTCCCTGGAAAAACAAGGTAAAAATGAGAAAAAGAACATACGGTTCTAAGAATAAAATCCAAAAACAATTCAAGAATAATCCAAGAATAAAAAATAGAAGTCCTAATAATAAAAAGTCCTAATGAAACTGGGTTCGAATTCCGATGAAATCCAAAATAGAAGGCGATAACGGATGCTGTGGTCAGCATCGTACTGATGTGTCAACAGTTCTTTGTTGAAACACAGACAAAAATATTCTAGTGTTAGAATTCGGTGTAAATGTCGGTAACTTTCGTTGTCCAAGAATTAGTTTTGAGCATAAGCATTTCCAGGGGAAAAATAGTCTCTAGGAATCCAAATAATTTGAAGATAAATTAAACATTCAACTCAAACAAAACAGTTAAAACTAACAAACAAACAATTAGGTTAAATCATATATAAATTAAATCAAATATACATAACAGTTTCAACACAATACTGGCGGATAAGTAGTGTCTGTGTTTAATAACAGTACTGACAGCTGAGTACTTAACGTTTGTCAACACAGTACTGGCAACTAAGTACAGTTTGTGTTTCATTACAGTATTGGCAGCTAAGAACTTTATGTGTTTCAATACAGTAGTGGCAGCTAAGAACTTTATGTTTCAATACAGTACTGGCAGCTAAGAACTTTATGTGTTTCAATACAGTACTGGCAGCTAAGCACTGTATGTGTTTCAATACAGTACTGGTAACTAAAGTGCAGTATGTATTTTAACACAGTACTGGCAGCTTAGAACTCTATGTGTTTCAACACAGTACTGGCAGCTAAGTACAGTATGTGTTTCAATACAGTACTGGTAACTAAAGTACAGTATGTGCTTTAACACGGAACTGGCAGCAAAGCACTGTCAGTGTTTAGCACAGTACTGGCAACTAAGTACTGTGTGCGTTTCAATACAGTGCTTGCAACTAAATACAACATGTGCTTCAATACCGTACGTGCAAGTAAGAACGGTATCTTGCAATACATTACTGACAATTGGCAAACAAAATTCTGTATGTTTTTAAGTTCAGTACTCACAACTAACTGCCATGGTTTTTAATACTGTTTTTGCAACTAAGCAATATTTGTTTCAATACATTGTTACAACAACGTACTCTATGTTTAAATACACACTCTTTGCAACGTAGGTTTCAATTAAGTACTATATTGCTTAGAGACAATACTTACAACAAAATACAGAAAGGTTTTGATACACTAATTGCAACTACACACCTTAGACGCAGCTGATGTTCCTGTAGTGCATCTATTATCAACAATATAGGGCAGACATCGTACGATGCAAAGTTTAATGCAGTGCATTACAAAAGCGATCTATGATACTGTATGTTCTGTATCAAATGCAATAAACTTAAGTTATTTTACCATATTTATAACATATTAATAACAGTTAAATCGAAACAACTGTTTTATTTCATTTAAAGCACGGTTTCACAATTTATTTAGAGATTCGTCTCATTTCTTCATGTGTTTATTCTATCATATCTAATACGCCCGTACTCAGTGAGACACACTGGTATATTGATATCATTAGATTAAAGCACAAAGGCAAGTACAGCAATATCGCTCTACTCGTCTCCGAGTTGCACAAAGAAGTCACAGGCTTCAAACTAAAACAAACAAAAAGTCTGAATGTCTGAAATGCGCCATTGTAATGTATTTAATTATTTCCAACTTTTTCTTCAGTTTTTTTTTTCTTCTGCGTTTGTTCTTTTAATCACATTTTTATAGGGTAATTTATACCTTTTTTATCAGATAACGCAAACAGAAGGTCACGAACGATTTAGAATTGCACAAAATATACAGGGAAGAGGCAATAGTTATTTGTTTGCAATAAGTCTTTTTTAAGCTGCAGTATTCAATTTATTTCAGTTGGTTGTTAAATTATCAAAATGTGCTGGAATATAGATCGTTTATATCTTACAGTGGGTTTTCTAGCATGTATGAAGGATATTGGAAAGAGAGATAAACTTCAAGCAACTTCCTATACGTCATGAAATATCAGATTGATACGACAACCGTGATTGGTGGTTATCTGTCCTTATTTTTTTCAAAATATAAAGCATAAACGCGTCTTTTGGTCCTTGTACATTATTACAACTTTACGATTTATGACTTTGCCTGAAAACTGCAGCAGAAATTCCACTTTAATACAAGGAGTTTTCTCTCATTCTCTTTATTCTTTAAAATATTAAATGAGGCCAGGTAACGTATTCACAAAACTTTCTGAGTAAGAGACCAATGCTCTATCTTAAAATCCCAACATCTTTGACGTTTTATAAAGTGACTTAAACCACAATTGAAGTCAAAATAACAGAAATATCCCTTTTTCTAAACTTGTGTACTTTTACTTTCATACAAGGTTTTATTAATGAGGATTTTTCAAAGCACCATTTCTGAATTTGAGATCAGAGTCTGAGCTTGAGTTTCGATCTCCTAAATGTTTCACGAATACAGACCAGGTCTACGAAAAGCAAGTCTGTATTTATGAACTTATTGCGAATACAGGAACTTGGCCGTGTAGCCCAGAAATTATCGAAAATACAGACCATGTAGCTATGAAACAGCTGGAACACATAAACTAAATTCCTTCTCATATTTAAAATCTTGTTGGATATTCTATAACTTCGTTTGGAGTGAGCAATTTGTCATATAAATGGTGAGTTTATCTTATTGCTAAAATTTCTAAATAGAGGCCAAACATTAACGATATTGGATAATAAAGAAGGAATTTTAAATGTAGAATTTTCTGATGTAGTTGTTTTCTGATGACAGTTTACAGGGCCATGAGGGGTTCTTCTCTTTATCTTTGTTAAGGTAATGCGACTTTCTTTTTAATTATTCGCTTTATCAAGTGTTTGCATGGTTCAGTAACAAGCGTCCTTGGCTAAATGTTGCCTTATAGAAGGATTCTCGAACTAAATCTTCCGAGATGCTGGTTTCAGTCAAAGGTTGGACCTATGTGATTTTTTGTTCTTGTTAACTAACTTATTGTTTTACTGTTTACTTTCTCTGCATGAGTCCTTTTGACCGGAAAATTCAGATTGCATGTCTGCAAAGACCTTGCTTTTTATGTTTGTTTCTTTTTTTCGGTAAGGCTTTCGTGCAACATTTGAATTCTGAAGATGAAATCAAAACGCTTCTAGCATTTTAACAAAGAAAAGGTAACTAAGAAAAACTTTCATAACGCACTGCACCATCAAGCGCGCTCCTTTCCGTTCGGCTTACAGCTGATAATGTTGATTCGTAAATAAATGTAGGTTTGAGGTTAGTGCCAAATGTGTCTCATACTGATGATATTGGCTGATAACTGACAGATAGCCAAACATTCAGAATGTAATTTGTTTGTCATACGTATAACTGACAGATAGCCAAAAAATCAGAATATAGTTAGTTTGTCACACTTATAACTGACAGATAGCCAAAAAATCAGAATATAGTTAGTTTGTCGCGCGTATAACTGACAGATAGCCAAAAAAATCAGAATATAGTTAGTTTGTCACACGTGAGAGATCAAAACAAGAACATGTTTTAATAAAATGCAAGAAGAAGAAAGATTTGACTATTTATGTCATGAAATATACGGTTGAAGTGTGAAAGATGATTTTAGAATTTTGCTGCATGTTCTCAAAAGGGTTGGATGTTAATTAGTTTGTGCTATGCGTATTATATATAGGCTTTTTATTGTTTGGCTATGTGCTTTTTGGAAACGTTTACACACTTAGAAACAACGTTTTTTATTGAGAAAACGTAATTGTGCTTAAATTTACCATTTCGAATTGGAACACGGTATGAAACAGATACCTCTTAAGGTTTCTTTGGAAATTATGTACAGAAGAGCACAATTTCTTGCAACTCTATGACGCACGGTACTAATTCAACTTCCATAGTAAGCCTATGGAAGATATATATATATATATATATATATATATATATATATATATATATATATATATATATATATATATATATATATATATATATATATATATATATATATATATATATATATATATATATATATATATATATATGCATATGTGAAACCACTGAAGGACCGTTGTTTTCTGTAGAACTCTGTATTAATTCAACTCCCATTCTAAACCTATAGAAACAGTATAATATTAAAATATTAAAGCTTGGAGGCCCCAGTGGCCAAATGGTCTAAAGTGTTTGCCTTTACTGAGCAATGTGATCCTGCCCTGCGTGATTGCGTGTGTCAGGCTCAACCAATTTGGGTATGTTTAAAGATTGCGAGTAGGTTCCCGTGGGTCGGTGATTCTTACAAGGGTTTTCATGTGTTCTTTCTGCACCTATTATACTGCCCACTATGCATAGACTAGTGTAGCCTTTCAGGCGCTAAAAAATGGCGTTAAACCCGAACGATCAACAATAATATACAAACTGCAATGACTCTAACACTTCTAAATATTGGTGGTCAGAACCATTTCTCTCAATACAGATCCGTCCTTGATGCAAGCTTGTCTGTGGTGAAAACCATATTAGCCGCGATATCTTTTCTGATGTGTATGAAACTTGTCAGATGTTCCTTTCAGTATTGTATGGTCCTTGTCAAATGTGTACAATGTCTAAAATTGCCTCAACATAACAGTATCTCTAATTTTTCATTTATGATGCCCCACTAAATTATTTTACTAAAAGTTTACTTTTTATTATGGACCTACTATGATCTTCCAAACCTGTATGTAGTCAATGTTATTATTCACCCATTTCTAGAATGGATCTCATTTCTCCATATTATTAGTACCGTGAGTCCTGTAAGTGCCATGATCGTATAAGACCACGCTGGGGAAAAGCCATGTCGCATGTTGTATTTTTAGTTCAGTATAATTAATTTCATGAATGATGATTGAAAATAATAAAGATAATATTTGTTTTAAAAAGTACAAGTTGGACTTTTGTTTTTGAAGGAAACAAGATTGAGCAATTCGCAATATCATTTATTTTACTGTACTTCCGTAGAGAATATATCATGGACGTATAGACAGCGGCCATAACAGCTAACACAATACTAAAGTTTGATACTTTATTATTGCGGTATAACAATTAAAGTTAAGAAAAGTTTTTAAATGTTTGGGTAAGGATTTTTGAACAGACCAAGCTTTATGAAAAGCTAATAATGAATTGTTTATACTCTGTTGATTTCCTAAGCATCTTATAAGTGGAATGATTTTGCTCCACGTTGTTAAGTGCAAATATATTTATCAGATCGTTTGCAATATGTGGTTCATTTGTAAAAAATTGTTTTACTTTAACATACGGTCATCTAAAAATGTATGAATCGGCATATGCACTCGTAATGAGTGTCTTTTCGTTGGATACCAACGATAACATTGTTATTTTTTATTAGATATTCATCAATCATGTTCGCTATTATAAAATGAATTTCCAGTGTGGAGCTCGATTTGACATAGTCAGTGGATTAACGTATCATCTTCTTGACGTCACGTGTTACCTCTGTGTATGGTAGCACCATGAAATCTTGTAGGATCGGAATTAAGAAACGATGTTGCGACTTCTGTCTCTAGTTGTATGAAGAACACTAAAAATGTTAATGTCCATTTAATAACCGCAAGAGTAGAAAGAAAGATTAGGATGAAGTCGACAACAATTTTATATGGGACCTTGGGAAATTCATAGCGAGATATGACCTGCCGTAAACGGGTCGCGACGGCTTTTATTTTTGAATTCCAATGTGATCTTAATATCAGTGTCATAGTGACAAGAAATCGTTCAACAACATACACTTTTCGCTGTGTATTTAATAAGAGAAATTTCTGTTCTTCTTTAACCTGTGCATTTGAGGATTCTGTAAATACTCAACTTTGACCTTATGAAAATTCTTGTAAAAAGATACTCTTTTTCTTTTTTTTTTCCTTATATTGACCATCACCTGTGGAATATATATTCAGTTTAGTGTAGAACTAACAAAATATACATTAACCATTATCTTTTGTTGTGATTTATTTTATAGTTTGGACTTATACCTATGTACAAATATCAGTCTTTTTTAAAGGCCTTGTAGTTATTAAGCGTATATCAGGCAGTCCGTACAAAAATGCATACCGTATCATTGTTGACAATGTCTATGTACCGTTCAACCGTATGCTGGAGCAAGGCACACAATTTCACAAATAAGCGTTCACATTTACTGCATACACTGTAAGGTTCAAAAGGGGATATATCTGGTATGTAAACATCTTCAATCATAATAACACATCGATTCCAATTTTTTCAGGGGCAGTGTGCACTGTCCATTCAGATAGCATATGTAAACAATGAACTCCTGGTTAAACCTTCGGCATTTAAAGCTTCCTTCTGTCAGATTACTTTTAGATATTTAGGTACTGAAAGACATATCGTCTTTGTTCCGATCAATCAAATTAAGTGTTCCAGGGCTGTAAAAATGTCCTCGTTTCAATCTATATAAACCTTAAACGCTAGAATATCACGTTACACGGATAAGTATTGTATACTTCTGAGACAGTCTTCACCTGGAAGACACACAACAAAAAAAGGAAAATAATTTTATGTGTAGGTAAATTTCATAAAATATTACGACAACTGCTTAAGAGGTCTAAATCGTGTTGGGATTAAATTGACAGCCGTTTACCATGTATAAACACAGTTCGCACATGGAAATAAGAATTTTGAAGACTCATTAAAATTCAACACGGGGAAAACTCGACTAATATCATTTAAATGCCTCTCGTGCTGCAACGCACAAATTAATGACTATTAATCATTACTGCGAATCCCATTTAAACCTTCTTCCCGTTAAGAATAAAGTATACCTTAGTAAAGTGATAAAACGTGGTAAGAGTGCATCTCATCCCCAAGCAGCTTTGAATATGTATAATCAGTCACGGTTCAATTGAATCCAGCAATAGCTTTTGTACTCTCCACCCCAAAATTCCATTTATATATAACGTTTAAAATGGGATAAGGTAATACATTTGTTCAGAACAAAAAAAAATTGTATTCAGTCAAAAAAAGAATTTTTACTTTAAACAATTTCCTAAGGGTATTAAATGTACTAAACATTTACTCCGACATTGCAGCATTCTAGTTAGTACAAACTCTAGGGAATAAACATGCTCAACAATATTTTAGTCATCAAATCACTATGCACCGTTCGAAAAAAATAAAATACATCTATTTATAGCCATAAATTTATGTACAAAAAACATAACTAATGAGCTATATTATGTCTCTATGAGCATTGCTACCGCTGGTTTTTATTTCATTTCAACACAAAAGGCTCATCCAGCAGGAAAAGATAATAATTTAAGCATAACATGTATCTCAAAATTCATGAGTTCCTTATACTATTTCTTTACATTGTTTATGAAACCCACTGGATTAGTTATAAGTTAACATGCGATAAGACTATGTTACTTATGTTAGGCGCTGACCATCTTTGCTAGTCGAGGTTCCCATATGTTATCCCTATCTACACCCTGCAGGATCAATCAGATAGATCAGTGTTTTGTCCTAGTGACATCTGTTGGATTTCATAGTTGCTTCCCTTAGTACGTAATGCCAACTAACCAAAAGCACTAAACAGCGGTGCTTTGTACATCGGTTGCAGATGGTAGGGACAATTGATTTCAAAAGGACACTTTTAAGTTTAACATCAAAAGTATGACTACGTAACAGAAAGAAGCCATTACATGTGTATTTGGTGGAAAGGATATTTTTGTGCAAACATAGACTGGCAGTGGACAATTACTTACTTATGAGTCCATTCCAGTTGTGTGCTCCGTCCCTCTCGATCATGTTGGAACAGTGCTCAAAATTTGAACAAGTTGATTTTGATTGGATGCGGTCGCTTGCCACCGGATCCAATGAAATTCACAGACCCGAAGCACTAAAATATTTGATTAATAGGCCAATGTGTAAACAGGTTTAACATATCGGAACCTTTGCGAAGACTAGGCACTAACTTGCACACAACATGTCCCAACACAGTCGGAATCGTGCCTCTTTGCTTTGTCACTCTACCCAGAAGCACAGAAAATGAATATAATAATCACATTATTTTCTGTTTTGAACTATAATGATTCTTTCTACTGAATGCAAGTAACTAGTCCGAGTTTCTCGTGACCCTTGCCACCCCGTTTTTTTATATTTGCAGATTTTTTTGGGGTGTAGGGTAATTGTCCACTGCCAGTCTATGTTTGCACAAATACATCTCAAGTTTGATAAATTTCTAAATATTTCAATTTTTAAAAATGAAGAAGAAAATCCCATAATATATGGTCAAAATATCTACCCAATTTATTGACTTGGAAGGGTGCCAAATTAAACATTAAAATGGAATGTTTAGTTTTTTAATAAATAAATCTGAAAGAAGCATATCAGTGGCGTAACTTAAGGTAAAATATATATAGTTCTGAGATCCATTGACAGCATGAATATCAGCCACCTTAATAACGATATGCACATTTTGTACTCAACAAAGTATCATAAACTCAACTGTATGTTTATTTCTACTCATAAGAAGGCATTTACAGAACAACATTGGTAAATGTTTAAGCATGAATCTTTTAAAAGCCCATAATTTAGTATATTTATCCCAACTGACCACATCAGGAGCCCCAAATATGTCATCTTGAATGGATAAATCATACATTTTCTACATGAAGCGGCCAGTAATTACCAATATTATAATTTTTGTCAAGACAGACTAAGAGATAATCAAATTATGGGGCCAGTGCCTGCAAAAGCTAACATGGTCCTGGTGAATTGGGAGACCTGGACCACTTGTATGTGTCCAGTCATAATGCAGCAGCATTCCAGGGGTGAAGAAATACATTTAAGTAAAATGTACACAATATATTTTTATATGCATAAAAATTAAACTTTAATTAAATTCAGCTTTCTGCAGACATGTAACTTATTGATGCGCATCGTAGGTACATTTGTCCTATATAAAAAAATCGGATTTAAATCTGATACCTCGCACCTTTAGTAAGAAAAACTTAGTTTTGTAAAGTGAACTATTCTTCAGATATGCACCAGTTAACTGACTTTTTATTTATGTTTAGTTAATTTTCTCGTTCAACTGCATCAAATAAAATATGCACCACTATTCAAGGGATCGCTACGCTATTTAAAGTTGCTTGCATATTTCCTTCATTTATGGTAAAGTTTTGGATGAAAATCAGTGCATTAGTTATAAGTGCAGATAAAGATAGGCTTTGATGCATTTTCTAAAAATATAGTTGCATTTCAATAAAATGACTGTAATTTGTAGCGCAAGTCACATGTCCGGAATCGACCGAATCAGAACTGTGTGCTTTGTGATCTTGCGCAAAAGTCAAGAGGCTAACATGGTTTTTGCTACTTCTCTTTTAAGCTGTAGTGTGCTTTCTATTGATTGCAAGTAACATTCTTCTCTGCTTAATGAAACATCAGAGAAAGAATCTTAATGATTTTCTTAGGGACTACAACAGGCTGTAATAAGAGCTGATTTTCACAAATAGCGTAGTGATAATTTATTAAAACAAATATCAAATAATTTGACATCATGTTAATAATTTTAATATTAAGTATTCGTTTTAAAGAGGAATTCACCAAATGGAAAATGGAAAGTACACGACACTGAAACCTTTTTTTACTCTTATCCATGTAATGTACGGCATGGTCAATTCGTAATAATGTATCATTCAATGGATTACAGCAAAACTTTCACTATCCAAATATTTACAGCCATCCTATTTGTGCTCTAATCTTGCTAAACGGTATACATACTTACAATAAAATCGAATGCTCATAACTACTCAAAGCTTTACAGTTTTACATTGAATATTAGAATTCATAAACACTGATAGACAATTAAAATCGAGAGCAAAGTTTTTAATCCAAACCTTCATTATTGCTTATTAAGTAGCAATGCTTGAATTAGCAGTTTTCTTGAATTCGGTTTTCAATAAATACAATAAGGTCACTATCATAAAAAGATTTCCTTTTCTCTTTTAATTACCATAAGCAAAACAATGTATTTGAATTGACAAAGAAAAATTGCATAATATTTTAATTTACGCTGAAATATAGATAAAACATTTGGTCATTATGTTGAGCACTAGCATGTGGCCAGGCTTTCCAGCCTCGATTGCCATTCAACTGCTAAATGGACTCTGTGCTATGGTATTACAACAATTTCAAGCAAATACCACACAAAAATTAAGTTCCTCTGATAGGCAGGTCGAATAAATGATAAAATATGTTGTATATATTGCGTAAAAAAGCAAAAAGAAAAACAACCAAAAAAAATATAAAAAATAAACCCACTCATTTGCAACAAAAGATACAGAATATACCGTTACTACCTTGAGACCGTAAAGTAGCTTCGGGTATATTTTGTTAGTGTGTTTATATAAGCAGACATTATTAATTTGCTAAACCTAGGCTAATGCGAGGATTATTGATATAGTCTATATCGAGACATTTGGATAGACCCAATACGTGCATTTTGTAACTATGTATCCGTCGCTCTTATGAATATATAAAGAAACGTTTCCATTGGTCAACGTCACAGTTATATATAGACCCTATACGCCAATATGCTCCCAAAATAGGCAAGAGAAGCCTGGCAACAGACGAGAACATAGAAACGGCCGTATGTATGCAGTTTGTTTTTGTAGGAAATAAATGATCATTATTTACAAAGTTAAACTTGACTCATGCACATCAAAATATTGATCGCCGTGTCTCTTTCACAACAGAACTTTTAAGGGAGGTAAATAGTAAATCCTGCTGTATTAAACTTACGGAGAATGCCTGACAGTTGAATATAATGGGGGTTGGGCAGTAAGTGCTATTTAAAAAGTTCGGATTATTACCGCGCTTTATTCTTTATTAGTGAGCAGTATTTCGGCACATCCCCCTAAAGCACTCCACATCCCCTAAAAGTACTCCACATCCCCTTAAAGTACTCCACATCCACCACTACACACTGTCGCAGTCTCATTATCCACATATTAAATGCTCTTTTGTATTCACTTTTTGGTGTGGTCTTCATGCACTAGAAAACTGCATTTTCAACCGTAGGTAGGCTTTCAAATTGTCTGTCCTCAGCAAATCACGGCTGTATGGAGGGGGTGGCAACGTCAGGATACTGTGATCTTTCAGCGTGTCTGCGTTGTCATAAAGTATATGGATATCATGGGTGGTTCGCTAGTGTTCCACAACTTTTGGCAACTTGTTGTAGGTACATCAATATCCTATAACACTTGCAAAGTTAGGCTCGGATACGTGGACAACCAGACCTTTTGCATCGAACAATAACATGTATAAAAACTATCTTGACAGGCCGACAAACTGGAGCGATTTGTGGTCTCTACTCGTTTTCTCTGCTCCAAACTTTATTAGTTTCTCTTCAGTCGTTCAAAAATGTAAACCTTTATTTGTTCACACGTGACAATCTAATTCAAACGTATCTGACTACTCATTTCGTGTTTAGCTAGTAGTTCTTTGGCGAATTCAACTCGAGTCTGTATTTGATGAGCCGTCAACAAATGCAAGACCCATCTAGCACAAACCTTTCTGACCTTCAGATGATTCTACAGTATATTAAAAACATCTGACTAAGAGATGACTAAATAGTGCTTTTGATACTAGGAATATTTGCCACTGTGTATCGAGCCATTCAGCTGGTAAATGGACTCCACATGGTGCCATTCTGGTACGAACATGTCAAGCAAATATTTCAAAAGAATAAGTTCCTCCGAAAAACATAGCGATTATAAAATATGTTGCACATATTGGGCACAGAAAAAAGAAGAATAAAAAAAAACAACAAAAATACCGTCTCATTCACAACAAAAAACGTAGAATACCCGTACTACCTTTAGATCGTCACGTATCTTCGGGTTCATTTTATTAACGTGTTCCTATGAATAGACATTATTAGTTTGCTAAACCTATGCTACCGCAAGTTTTTTTATATATATAGTCTATATCCAGAAACTTGGATTGACCCAGTACATGCGTTTTGTAACTATACATCCCTCGATCTTATGGAATATGTGTAAAAACGTTATCATTTATCAAAGGCATAGTTATATATAGACTCTATACGTCAATAGTCGCCCAAAATAGGTACGGGAAGCCTGGCGCCAGGAGGCAACATAGCAACAGTAGTACGTATGAAGTATGAAGTATGTTTTCGTGGGAAATAAATAGTAATTATTTACAAAGTCCAACAGGGAGCATACAAATCAAAATATTAACAGAAATATGTGTATAAATAGATCGCCGTGTTTCGTTTGCAAGATAAACTTTTTAAAGGAGGTAAATCCTGTTGTAATACATTTAAAGGGAACTTTCTGTAGACGACTGTAATGGCGGTTGGGTCGTAAATATTATTTATAAAGTTATGATTATTGCTGAGCTGTACAAGAAAGTTCTTTATTTGTTAGCAATTCATTAGTGCATTCCTAGAAGTACTCCAAACCCCCTCAAACTACTCCAAATCCCCTCAAAGTACTCCAAATCCCATCAAAGTACTCCAAATCCCCTCAAACTACTCCAAATCCCCTCAAACTACTCCAAATCCCCTCAAACTACTCCAAATCCCATCAAAGTACTCAAAATCCACTCGAAGTACTCCAAATCCACTCAAAGTACTCAAAATCCCCTCAAAGTACTCCACATCATTTCAAAGTATTCTTCATCCCTAGAAGTACTTCACATCCCCTCAAAGTACTCCACACCCAACTCTACACATTTCTCGGTCTGATTATTCGCATATTGCATACCATTTTGTATTCACTTTCTGGTATGGAGATTTTCAAATTGTCTGCCCTCAGCGAATCTTTGATAATGAGATTTAGCCAAAAAGTACCTGAAGCTAAATCAGGGCTTATGGAGGATGAGGCAAAGTTTGCATGCTGTGATCTTCATCATGTCTATCAAGACGCCAGACTTGTGCGTCGATGCGTTGTCATGCAGCAGATAGATATCCCGGGTGCGGATGGATGGTTCGTTAGTGTTCCACAACTTCTGGCGACATTTGAGAGGTACAGTAATATCCAGCGACACTAGCAAAGGTCGGCTCATATACTTGTATGACCAAACCTTTGCAATGCGTATAAATAATCTCGTGACATTCCGACTACCTCCAGAAATTTGTGGTCTCTAGCTTGTTTTCTCCGATCCAGACTTTATTAGTTTTTCTTGAGTCGTTCTAAACAATAAACCCCTATTTCATCACACGTGACAATTTAATTATATGTCTTTGACCACTCTATTCGTATTTAGCTACTAGCTGTTTGGCTATTTTAACCCGAGTCTATTTTTGATGAGCCGTCAACAAATGCGGGATCCATCTCGCACAAACCTTTCATCATATGATTAGTCAGTATATTACGACAGCTGGCAAAAGATTGCCCATGTTAATAAACATGTATTCTACTGCGTTTCGAACAATGTATATCAATTTACTCTGTTCGCAGCAGCCACGTTTCCATCACCAGTCTCAGACAATGGTTTTTCATCTTTCGTGGATTATTGACCATCTTAAAACAATGAAACCACAGAGAATAACATCCGTAAACTTAATCCAGTCGGTCTTAATCCAGTCGGACTTAATCCAGTGAGAAAGTACTTTGCTCAATAACAAAAGTGTTTCTACTCCGACATTTTGATTGTACTATTATTTACCTTTGTTACGTGACACGCATGGGAGATCTCTAAAGGTGGCACTCTACAGCTTCGTATTTTGCACTGGTTATACTGGCTCTTTTAAAAAAAGACCTTGTATACCTTAGGTATTGTTCAAAGAACCTTTACTTCCCTTTATTTTGGCGTATGATTGATGGGTGTAATATGGGTTATAGAGTATACAGCTTGGCCTTACTCCAGATGTGTACCTTTCAAAAAACTGCTAGCGCCACTTGGCCATTTTCACTTCCTGGACTTTAGAGATAAATTGTAAAAGACGTAGCCGATAATCTTTTTTTTTAAAAATTTTATATAGTTGGTAACTCGTTTATTGTACTTTCAGAAGCTGGTATTGTCTAGTTGGGCAAAATTCATTTTCTCTATTTTAATAGGTGCAAAAATGGTGTACTTTAGACTAATTCTTGCTTCTTTTTTTTAGCACAAGGGAGCATTCGTTTTAGTTAGCAGTATGTTTAGATCATGTACAGTTTCCACAAGTACAAAATCCCAAGACATTTCAGCCACATTACACCAAAGTAACATACGATGTGTGCTAACATTCTCTCCACTGTGCATGCTTAAAATGCAAACAACGTCACCTTACATACGTCACTCTCATCTCACCTATGTCTGCGTGAGTTCGAGTCTCATGCTCGGCTAACGTGGGTACGTGAGAAAACCTGCCATCAGCTTCTCGTGGGTCGGTGATTCTTCCCAGTGTTTTCCTGGGTTTTTTTCTATAACAAATTTACTTTACCGCCATGTATAGCTAATCTTGTGCTGAAAAATGGCGTTAAACCCTACAACAACAACAAAATACGTCACTCTCTCAAAAGTACATAATAACTGGTTAGCGCCTTCTAAGAGATGTCCAAGGCAAACACTTACTTTATATGGTTAAATGCATATTACAATGGGGCGCTGTGGCTTTTTGTTTAGAGTGCGGGTTCCAATCATATAATCGGATAACTTCGGCATTGCTACCGTGGTGTGTCCTTGGGCGAGGCACTTTACTCAGATTGACTCGGCACTTAAAAACCAGCTGGTATTGATATGCCACACAAACACCAAAACAAACCAAACAAGCTTGTTATATCATTATGTCATTATTGGATATTAATACAAGATAATTAGAACATAAATAAAGCATCCTTCTTTACATGCACTCATTCGATGGACAATGTTTTTTAATACCACGTTTAATAGAGTACATATTAAAACAAATTGAATCAGTTCATATTGTTGGAAAGAGAGCGGTTTAATTTGTCTGATCCTTATAATACACGTATTGACCAGTAGGACAATCTGACAACATCTTTAGATCAAATCATTACCTGTTGAAGTAATAATGACCCGTCATTTTAAGCATTTAAGGCTCATCGTTATTTTGACTCATCTGATCCTAACTTTAGAATGTGTTTATACACAGTCACGTGTGAAGAGTGAATGACTCAGATACGATCTGTAGCTGACAAGCAAAAAGCATACCCTTTTACAGTCAAAGCGTGAAAATACAGAAATATAAAAGAAAATTGTTATGTTTACTTCTTGGAGGTAAATGTTGCAACAGGGATCGGAATAAAGGAATGAACATGGAATGACGGACGATAATTGATATGTTATGAATTAATTGCTAAGAAAGGTGGAATTACAGGTAATTAGATATCCATGCCTAGAAATTTCCAAGCTTTTCATCACGTGTAAATGATATATACCAATAACGAAATTGATGTTACAGGTTTATATTTGAAACTTGTATGTTTAATTGAAAATCAGAGACCTAGTACTGCTAGTATTTGTTTTGATACATTTTTATAATAAAAGCCTGCATGATGTCACTAGTTTATAACCCCAGAAAATGACTGTCATTCACAAACGTGACTAAAAACAAGACTTTGGTCAACTTTGGTCGTTATTACATCGCATTTTTAAGCTTACAATACCGTGTCTAACGTGATATACCGTCTGTACTCATTTATAAGTCCAGTCAAGCTGCCAACAACAAAGATCCAGATCTGCCTTAGTATAATGCGCCTGCAGATCAGGTTGTATCTTGTTTGTTCTACTGATTACTCGCAACAAACTGAGATATCGAGATCTGCTACCAACAGCAGATCTGGATCTGTGCAGTTTGTCGTTGGACTGGTTTTATAAGTGACTGTATACGTTATAACAGATTTTTATCTATATTTTTAAAAAGATTAATTGACAAATATGGTCTTTGTTGGAAAAAAAAGTACGTGTGTTGCTGCTGAATTTTGGTAATCCTTAGATGCCAGATCTAATACAGACAAGCTCGTTTTCACACGGGCCTGCATATTTGGTTTCCCAGAGGAATGCAAGTTCCTTAAAGAGCGTTAATTTTGGATGGAGGTAATGCTAGAATGAAACATGAAGTTTTATCTTTTAATGTTACGTAAATTATGTCGTTTTGAAAATCTTTAACAGTGAATTTCTAATGTAAGTAAGATTATTCTACAAAATCATATATAATTAGGACTGTTCGATGTGAAATTAAGTCATAAATCACGAACATTTTGCTTCAGTTTTTGAGAGGGTGGACAGGTTATAGAGACGGCCAGCAATATAACGAATTTTGTTTATATTTTGTGGCTTCACCAGACCAACTGATGAAGTGGTATTTTTTTAAACTGGGCACAGTAATTATAACTAATGCAAACGAAGTTCACAAGGAGATTGAACTTTTTTGGCAAATGGTCATCGGCATGATGCTATACGGGCATTCTTCATTTGCTTGTAATGTTCATTAATTATATTTAAGCATTGTAAATGTTTAAATGCAGCTTAAAATAATACCTTAATAATATTTATGGACTGGACGGTGCGGACAGTCAACAGAAGTTATAACGTAAAACCTTTGGCCATGGCTTTTGTAGAGATGAAAGGTGTTGAGTCAAATTAACAAAGTTTGGTGTAAGTGCCATCTTTGCAGATAAGGTTTATTTTATTTATCAGGTTACCCCGATTATTGATGTAAGACCGCACCCATTTTCCGCTGATAATATAACAAACACATTGTACAAATAAACAAGAGACACGCGTTCAAACAATTAAAGCAAAACCAACCATCCCTTCTCAACCTAAAGTCCTGTTGAAAATATCAACGATTCTGAACGTAGTTTGAACCCAAATACAGTGTACGAGTTTTCCCTCTTAGCAGTTGTCTGGTTACTTGGAAGGCAATTGCCTTGTTTCGCGTTCTTGACCTGGTCGTCTGAAATATCACTTGCATCATTATCTGACAAAGAATGACGTCAATGATTAATTCCTACCCGTTTTGAATCAACAACAGAAAACACCAGTGACCTTTTCAAATTGCAAATAATGGCAAATATGTCTTGTACTATAGAAGATTTATGTTGTATAGGTAGGTAAATTTTATTTTATATCGACGCAAAGAACATTGTCCCAAATTTAAATGTCAATTTGGAGATATAATCAACTCAGCACAGCTGGAAAATGCAAAACTGCTTTCAAGAGGAATACGTAATAAAGTAGTCATTCTTATAATGTGATTTTCATTAAAGAAAGAAGTAAAAAGTACAACAATGAATGAAATAATACTAACCTGTACGGAAATGATTTGTACAATTTTCTCAGGTGTGAAAACAGTACCTAATTTGAGGATGAAATATTATTCACACCCGGAAGATTTTCATTTATGGAAATAACGTTTATGTTAATTTTGAACCGAGAAAAAGATAGTAGAAGTTTTAATTTTACAATATATATCGACCATGTCACGTGCTTAAGCTCTAAAACCATCACAACTTTGCTCTAATCAAACAAACTGACTGAGAAAAAAAATTAGAATATGAGGTGCAGAGAGGAAAGAAGTTAGTTTTGGATCCCACGTTATAGGTTTGAATACATGATGATTATACGAAAGAAGCAAAATACCAGCTATTAAAATCTCAGTCTATACACTAATTCATATCGCACTAACAGACTGAATGGCACAATCCACAAACCTCCTCCCATTGTAAATATGATCACACAACTATAATGAAAACTAAACTGTCAGCGACCTTCCAATGTAATATTCCTTTTAAAAATTGCCCCAGTTTTAAGTTTGTAATACGTTGTTTAAATGATAATATATCTTTCCTTGTCTAAAATCAGAGATATATGGACCATTAGAAAGCCTACATTTTCCACTTTAAGTTAAATCTACATTGCGGCAAAATTCTTTAAATCTGAGTTTTGCTTTTGAAATTAGTAACCTGATTCATAGACGACGTGTTTTCAACTTGTTGCTAGAAGAATCAAGGACCTAATGTTTGCATTATAGATCGTTAAGTTGAGTAAAGAATTCTGTGCGAATAAGCATAATAAATTTGTGCAGATTTTTTGCACTGCTCATGGTTTTAGATGCATTTCTACCCGAGTCGAGTTCAGAGATATAAATCCGATTGTTTGTTTTTGAAAGTTTTTTGATAGCTAGTAGAGGTCGAATTGATAACATTTTAGCGTGACTGTGCAAATATAAAGATCATTCTTTGGTCTACGTATAAAAGTGGACTTAAGTAATAAATTCCACTTTGATCTTGAAACCATAAGTACAGGAATGGAAACACTCCAGATAACCTTAATGAACAAACGATAAGGCGGAAAAAAGAAGTGTCAAGGATGTGTAACGTTGATGATTGATTGGTCTCTCTTGAATGTATGAAAATTACAAATACAAAGGCATCTACATTTGTTTGCGCAAAGAACATCTACTCTCTCTCTCTCTCTCTGAATTGCAATAAAATTTCACAGAGAAATATTAAAATGCAGGCAGGTACTACTACAACATCCGCAAGTTTACAAACAGGACGAATTTAAGAGAGAGGACCGTAGGACGTGTTTTGCAAGAACGAGCTGTCTCGGAGTAACAAACGGGATGAAAAGTTTAAAAACTGCTGAAGACAAAAAGAATGAAAGGAATTAGGTTGTACTCGTGAAATTAAAGGTTTATAATGAATCGTTTAACAGTTTGGAACCAGAACAAGAAATCATTAATAAATAATACAAATTGTTGTTGTTGTTGTTGTTGTAGGGTTTAACGCCATTTTCAGCGGACGGTATTAATTGTGGAGGAAGAACCCGGGAAAACCCCAGAAAGAACCACCGACCCTCGAGAAGCTACTGGCAAGCTTTCTCACATCCCCACATTGGCCGAATCCGAGACTCGAACCCACGCAGACAGAGGTGAGATGGCAGTGATCCGTAACGGAGAGCGCTTTAGACCAGTCGGCCACTCGGGGCCCCCAATACAAATGGTGGACGCACAATTCGTTGATTGTTTTTTTTCAAGCAGCATGAAAACTTTGAGTTTGTGATCGATGTAGTAAAAACAGTGTATTAGAAAATGAGGAAGTCAAACTCTTATGTTACTTATTTGGGCTTGCATAAACAGTAACACAAGAAAGAGTGAAAACAACAAGCTGTGAAAAAATACAATAATTTATTTCCCTGGAAAAATTGTGTAAAAATGAAAATATGAACTTACAGTATCATAGAATCAAATCCAAAAATAATCCGAGAATTATCCAAAATTTTGAAGTCCTAATAATAAAATGTTCTACTGATTGCACGTTCGAATCCCGACGAAGAATCCAATATAGAAGACTATGACGTTTACTGCAATCTGTAGTGTTGAAATCTAAAGTCCCTTGCTGAAACAAGAATTATCACTTCGGTTTCTGATTGCTGAATAAATTTTTATAAAAACACTGTCCTTATTCCACAATATTACGTGAACACACGTATTTTCCAGAACAATGACAGAATTATTCATTTTGAATCCAAGTACATGTAATTTGAAATAACTCTAAACCAAGTAATTTGAAATAACTCCAAACTTCACAACATACAACCGTTTAACAGGTCAGCTTTTGCTGAGATCAATTCTCCAAAACATGGGTTATATGAGCTTTCTAAAACCCAAACAAATGTCACGTCATCATCTTCTAGAAGTTTATTGAAGCAAGTAATTGTTACAGATCACGTCTAAGAAATAAATAAAAATTGTTTATATCTTAAAGACAAAGTTCCATCATGACCTTGGAAACAGCCAATCATTATAAAATAAAATAGAACTTGTTTATGAATGTTAATACAAATTCTGAACAACGTCAGGATTTAGATCAATACCTGGTGTGTATAAGCTAACAGTCGAGGTCAAACTATTTCCTAAAACATTTATCATCTCTAGCGAATAAGGTTTCATTACAATATCATGTAATGAAAACTATTAATATAAAACACTGACAAACAATTAAATTGAAATAAATATATATTACATCAGATATAATTAAATCAAATATACATAACAAAACCATGAATATTATGTGAAGTAATTGAATAATGGGATTAAAACCAGGAAATGCATCCGGCACTGTACCAGATATTGCTACAGAGTTGGGCACATCATTGTTACAAATTTCATTTTATTCAATTGAGGAGACTTTTGTTAAGATGTATTATATCCTTACCCGATGACATATAGAGTTTTACTTGCTATATCATTCATTTTTATTTGCTGTGCTACTTCAATTATTTTCCTTTCTACAACGGTATGTTTCAATAAATGTTAAGATCGTGTCTCCTCTGAATCTTGAGTAGGATGAATATGATATTTGGATGGTGTCTAATGTACTGCCTCACTAGGAAACGCCCATCTTCAGTCGTTCCCTGTCGAACCCAGATATTTGGATGGTGTCTAATGTACTACTGCTTCACTAGGAAACACCCATCTTCAGTCGATCCCTGTCGAACCTAAATATTTGGATGGTGTCTAATGTACTACTGCCTCACTAGGAAACACCGATCCTCAGTCGTTCATTGTCAAACCTAGATATTTGGATGGTGTCTAATGTACCACTGTCTCACTAGGAAACACTCATCTTCAGTCGTTCCCTGTCGAACCTAGATATTTGGATGGTGTCTGATGTACTACTGCCTCACTAGGAAGCGCACATCTTCAGTCGTTATCTGTCGAACCTACACATTTGGATGGTGTCTAATGTACTACTGCCTCACTAGGAAAGAGTCATCTTCAGTCGATCCCTGTCGAACATAGATATTTGGATGGTGTCTAATGTACTACTGCCTCACTAGGAAACACCGATCCTCAGTCGTTCCTTGTCGAACCTAGATATTTGGATGGTGTCTAATGTACCACTGCCTCACTAGGAAACACCCATCTTCAGTCGTTCCCTGTCGAACCTAGATATTTGGATGGTGTCTGATGTACTACTGCCTCACTAGGAAGCGCACATCTTCAGTCGTTCCCTGTCGAACCCAGATATTTGGATGGTGTCTAATGTACCACTGCCTCACTAGGAAAGAGCCATCTTCAGTCGATCCCTGTCGAACATAGATATTTGGATGGTGTCTAATGTACTACTGCCTCACTAGGAAACGCCCATCTTCAGTCGTTCCCTGTCGAACCTAGATATTTGGATGGTGTCTAATGTACTACTGCTTCACTAGGAAACACCCATCTTCAGTCGTTCCCTGTCGAACCTAAGTATTTGGATGGTGTCTAATGTACTACTACCTCACTAGGACACACCCATCTTCAGTCGATCCCTGTCGAACCTAGATATTTGGATGGTGTCTAATGTACTACTGCCTCACTAGGAAACGCCCATCTTCAGTCGTTCCCTGTCGAACCTAGATATTTGGATGGTGTCTAATGTACTACTGCCTCACTAGGAAACACCCATCGTCAGTCGTTCCCTGTCGAACCTAGATATTTGGATGGTGTCTAATGTACTACTGCCTCACTAGGAAACACCGATCTTCAGTCGTTCCGTGTCGAACCTAGATATTTGGATGGTGTCTAATGTACTACTGCCTCACTAGGAAACACCCATCGTCAGTCGTTCCCTGTCGAACCTAAATATTTGGATGGTGTCTAATGTACTACTGCCTAACTAGGAAGCGCACATCTTCAGTCGTTCCCTGTCGAACCTAACACGTTTTAAACAAAAATCACTTTATGTATATTATTTTAGATGGTTTTTGATGTCAGCATTTTTCTAATGTTCTTTTTCTCTGTAATTTGAAGTGGACTGCTATAACGCTTTTCATAAAGAATTGTCTAGCTTTCATTTTCAGGTCATTGCAAACCTGGTTGTTTTTATTTTAAGTCCCAGAGTTAACGGTTAATTCTACTCGTCCATAAGTCTCAGCGAAACGCTTTACAAACTGGACACTACTATAAATCAACTAGAAAAGTATTTAGTATAATCTAAAATTATTTATTGTGTGTCTACTACATTATTATCATCTTCTAAACATGCCGGATTAAAAATTTATTTCAGTTTTAAGAAGTCATCACCACAGTCAGCCGTATGTTTGACTTTTATCTGTACTGAGTGCTAGTTTCGACACGTTAAACATGTAGATTTTAGCAAGGAAAAAAGACTATATGAAAGATCTTGAAGATGTAAACCTGTGATTGACATCTTAAATGTGTAGTGGGGGCTGATCGTACTTTTGACCACACTCGTCATGGTAGTTGCCATTACAGGGTTAGGGAAGGATACGCAAATTAATGCAATACGAATATCAGGGGTTCAATTGTTTTATAAGGTATGTTTCTGGCTCATTTACTAACAGTTGAATATGTCGACATGAAGAGTAGTTCAAAATATATAGCACGGTTACAATTGGCGACATCGAACATTGGCCTTGATTCTGATATCATTTTGGCCTAATACATGTCACACATGAGAATTCGTCCGTGCAAGAGGCTCTTCGAATTGTTAAAAATGAAATAACCCGCTTGAAGTTAAAATACATTGCCAGTTTATTTTAGGTGTGGGTCTCAATGCATATGCATGTTCCGAGTCAGATTTCATTGAATTCAATGAGTGCAATTACTTAATCACTTTTACTTCATCCAAGATGTGCCTATCCCCGATAAAAGTAATATTGATAACAGGGATATTAATAGCAATTGTCACACATTCTTAGAGGTTTGCAAATTTGCTCGTTAGAGAATAGTGAATGTCCGTTTTGGTAAGGACAAAGGAGTTGGCAACTTGACATGAATCACCAAAATACGGCAAGTGCGATTGAATATTTTCTGTCCGATTATCCTATTATGAAATGTATGTCTAATTTTGATATCTAAAAGAGTCGAATCAATTCACATGCCATTTTCACTAGGCTTGTCCGGGAAAGGAAGTTTTCAAAGTGATCCTAATATTCACAGTATAGATAATTCAACTGATAAATCTGAAACACCAAATGAGATGCAGCACTTACTTCTTTGACTTGAATCTTACTGCATTGAATAGGGATTAAAGATTAATTTGGACGAAGAAAATTTTGTGTTTTCTGCAAAGAAGGCTACCTACGGAAGCACGAAAAAAAGATATTTTGGGAAACTCGAGATAAAAATAACTTCTTGTATTAAATACCGAAGGCTTGTATTCTCTTCACGTGTTGTTTGGTATAAATGCAGAAATGTCCATTCTAAACTAGCATTTACTGTAGTATTCTCATTAAAACAAATTGCTTAGGTTAGGAAAATTATCAATAGAGATAATGTGAAATATTTTGAATACTTAGCTTATGCCTATTCTGTTGTATAGAGGTAAAATTGGGGGCTTTTTTATAAATGAGCATGATATTGAGAAAATACATTCAAACTACTGTATATATGATTTGAAACTTAGAATATTACAAACAGTTTTTCTATGGATGAATTAGGGGTAAACAGTCTTAATAAGATCGGTTTATGCTTCATAGTGCGAAAACTCTTCCAAAATCAACTGATTGGGTTCATTTTCATGTGATTCTAATATTTTATGGAAATTGTTCATGGTAAACAATTGCGCAGAACGAACGTACAGTTTATAGACCAAGTGCGTCACTCACTGCTATATATTTTTAAATCAGATTTGAGATCTTGTTTAATGGCCTGCTGTTTATACAAAAGTCTATGCGATCTTCGTTACCTTTCATTTGTAATATTTAACGCTGTGTTTGTCTCTCGCTTTTTAAATGTAGCTTGAATCCGTTGAAAACAGTTAGATTGTCCTACAGCAGATTTCCAAGAATGTTTTATATGCAACTACAATGGTAGCAGTCACCAACTTGTATGATATCGGCTTATGAAATCAAATCTATGCTCGAGCCTCATCTTGTATGGTTTTAGAGAGGTTTGGTACAACCAGGTTATAGGATATTAACTAGCTAATTAGTTAATTGGATAGACGAAGTCTAAAAAGTAACGAACATAGTCTTTAGTCACAACCATAGCTAGATATTAAATAAATCCATTTGCAGCGTAGCGTATTTTCCAAGTTCAGAGGCAGTTGTTTCAATATTAGGTTCAGACTGGGTATATACGATCTTTTCTCACCCATGCGACAGAGAAATCTGCTTGTTTTGCTAACCTTACTTTTCCTGTCTCAGTCTAGTCATCTCAGACCAATCGTCTCAGTCAAGGTGTCCACGCGCTCAGAACTACTTTTAACAAAGAAACCATTCTTGTCTTCTGCTGTGCCTGACGTAGTTGTACTAAAATCAAACAACAACAACAAATATATAACAAAAATATAGTAACTTAAGTTAAATCCATGTTTGAGAACACACCTTACAAAAACATTTAGAGAGAGACAAAGACTAACGCATATGATGTCGAGCTTTTTGGTATTATGCTTGTTCGTTCCACACAGCATGGTCAGTTCTGTCCTATGTGCAGTCCTAGCTCAGTACAGTTTTAAATCAGCGTCATTAAATGTAGCTAAAGCTACCTAACTAATTTTAAATACTTCGTGTGAAACAAAGTATATACTGTTAGCTACATTTAATGACGCTGACCTGAAAACGACTGTGCTACAGATAGGATAAAAGTCTCATTGCTGTGTGAAATGAACAATATAATAGGAAACACTGCTCCATGCATATAGACTATAGACCTATACACTTCATAGCCTCCCAACTCTCTTAACAAGTACGGAAACTTAGTAACAGCCAGAAAAGTGTTACATAAAACATGCTTTTTTTAAAATTTTATTAAGCATCTCCATTGTGCCCGGGTTGAATCAAAAAGACACCTACAATATTTAATGACATATAATACACTTACCAGCCAGAAGGAATCATTTATCCGTCAGCACATAATTCCATAAGCAAATTTCACTGTAGCACTTGCCATATTTCCAGGACAGAAAAATAAATCTTCAAAGAATCCGTGAACTTGAAAGTTTAGCACATGGTTATCCGCTAGAGCCCGTTTTTGGAGGGTCTGTTATTACACACAGAGGTAATTTTACAATCAATATTTAGGACAACACAAGTATGTCACACACAGTTTCACCTACTCCAAAGAAAAGAATAGTTATATACGATAGTTTCCCATGAATAATCTAAAGAAAGATGTTACTCTTCGTTACAACTTGTACCAAGTATAACTAGAGTAGAGCTGAGCAGCCAATATCGTTTTATTATTTACAATATAACTTTTCAAAATTGGAACTGATGAAAATAAAACAGTTTCTTGTAATAAATATTAATTATTTATTGTCAGTTTCATATAACAGCCATATATTAAATGTGATAATACGTCATTATTATGCGACGTTTTATGTTTTTATTTTTCTTTGCTCACGCGTATAAACTGTGTACTTCGGACGCAACGGTCACACCACAGCCCTCATAAACATATTTATATTAATGCGCCGCATGTAAACATTGGACGTGAACACTAGTGCATAATTCTTTTCACTTTAAAGGAAAATACTGGGTGACAAAAATAATCTACGTTGAGGTTTGGACCGAGACAAGGAAATCTCAGTCGCGAGTTTATATTATGTCTCCCCATTCGGGTAAGCCTCGTGGGGAGACAAATAATATAAACCCTTGACTGAGATTTCCTTGTCTCGGCCAAAACCCCAACATAGATTCTATATATTCCATCAATATTTAAAGAATAATTTTAATTGTATCAATGATAAATTTAGCAATCTTTAATGAGTCAACATATTTCTGGTGATCTAATTTTTTGCACTCGCCTGTATTTTCACATGTTTCGATCAGTATTAACAGTATATCATATGTCTTGTATTTTTCCATTGGAACCATTTTTCTGTTCATCAGGATCAGAGAGATCATGCGAAGCAAATGGAATGACAAGATATATGTCGAAAGTCATCCTCGGCGACACACTACATAAACATACAAATCAAGAGATGCCAATCCTAATATTTTCAACGTTGTGTCAGATTTGATGTTGTCACTTTGCTAACCAAATTCTACATAAGAAAAATGAAGACATGAGTGATTATCAACTTGTGATACACTTTTATTATCTCCTGTGTTGATTATAATTGTCTTCTCTCCATTTTCTAAATATTATTTACATTGGATTTTTTCTTCTGTAAACCATTTTTTGTGGTCTCTATTTTCATCTCTTCCCTATTTCCTATTTTGTGTTTGACAAGGTATGCGTATTTCAACATGAATTGCAATACGCAGCAGTTCTGTTAAACTTTATAGTGTCCTTATCTTCTACAATTTTTAACATGAGCCCCGTCCTTTTTATTGACGCAAGTGCATTTCACAATTATTTCACTACTCGTAATTACACTGTACATTATCTTTTTCATGTTCATCTATCTCAATTTTCTGGCCATATAAACGAAAGGTGCAAGATGAGAAGAATGTTAGAGCTATGTCTGGAATAGTGTCTTATAAAGTGTTACGTGTTTAGGCTCCAATAAACAGTCACACAGAAAGAGTGAAAACAACAAGCTTTTTAAAATTTAACAAATAGTTTATTTCCTTGGAAAACTTCTGTAAAAGTGAAAAAAAAGAAGAAGAACGTACGGTTTCAAGAATCAAATCCAAAAATAATCCAAGAATAATCCACAAATTAAATTGCAGAAGTCCTAGTAATAAATGTTCTAATAATTTCAAGTTCGAATAGTGATGGAAAATCCAAGATGGATGATGATAACGTATGCTGTAGTCTGTACTGTGTTCTCTTTTACAATTCCTTATAAAAATACAAATAACGCAAATAATGACACTACGGTGTTGGAAATCCAAATTAAATTTGTAAGCAATGTCTTTCCAAAATTTCTGTGTGAGTACTCCTCAAAATATTTCCAGAGAAAAAAGAATTAATCCTATTAAAATCCAACTGATCTGAAGAAAATTATAACTCAAAATCTGGCTTAAAAAAAACAACTTGACATCAGTGTAAAAAGCCCCAAACTGAGAAATCTCTCACTACGCATTTCTATTAAAACTAACAAATGCACAGTAATGGAAAAACCGACATTGCGAAATCGAAAGGAGGGTCACGTGGTCGTGTTTATGTCACGTACACTAAAAATGACCTTGACGAAAACCAATCAAATAAAACTTGTTTACGAAGGTTGCTACAAATTCTGAAACAAGGTCAGGATTATTTCAACACCTGGTGTTTACAAAAAGAATGATTCAGGTCAACTGATTTTCTGGAGAAAAAAAATATATCATCTCCAGTGAATAAATTTACATTATAATAGCATATAATATAATAGAAAATTTAAAACTGACAAACAATTAAATTAAAATAAATATGAATAAAATCAGATGTATGTAACAGAAAGGTAAAATCACAAAGAACAAAGGATTGACGTAGTGTTGAGCATGGTAGTCAGCTCAAGAACTGTCCACAGACATTAAAATGAGCAAAAGCAGACTTTCTAAAGAATCAGAATCTACAAAGTCACAAGACACTGGAACGGTACCTGAAATAGCACAATATTAACGAAACTAAATAAACTCAAACAGCACAATGCTGGAGTGGCTATTTTAGAAAGTAATGTTACGTCTTTACAGAGTCTTTAAAACAGCGATCAAATATGTGCCTAAATAAACTGTATTTTGATGGCCTATAAGCGTGATCATTCTTTGTATTTAGCATGTATTCAACATAGAAAAACGTCTTCCATATGTTTCCTGTTATCAAAAGCCTTTTATTTTTACCCATTCAATCTACATTGGTTTCCTTCAAAGAGATTCATCCCTAAGTGCAATGCTAATTATTCAAGCAAATAAAGCATCCGCCTCATGCTCTTTGGCATTCAAAATATTTCAAACAAACATTTAAAGTCATCATCCATTTACGTCTATTCGTTACGTGTATTAGTTTTGATAAATTTCCATGTAATCAACATTCTCTCCATCCTCTGTCACCTGTTTCATAAGTCGGATAGTCAACACAGCTAGAGCCAAATTGCCTGATTTTCCGAACTATGACGTTCTTGAAGTTCAGTCCAGTGTCGTTCAGAATTCTTTTCAAATCTTGATAGTTTTCACAGCAAAATGTTTATTCTGTAGCGGAATTAATTTCTCAGCCCTCATTGTTTGCCCTGGACGGTAAAATGCTGTATGTATTTTATTAAGCCCCTTGATATAAATTCTTAAGTCTTCTTGTTTATTCCTGCGAACGTTCCAGAACAATTTGCGATCTTATGCTCTCGAGTGAATAACGCGAGACAGAAATATAGCTCTGTTCATAGTATGTAAGTAAACAGATATACTCGACATTTAATTAATCGGTCACTCATTCACTTAAATCAATTGGATCATAACCTATGAAACATATATCATCAGTAGAGGTTTTACTTCTTTAGTTTGGGTGGTTTATGTAAACGCTGTGTTTCTCTGAATTTTAATCATTATTCTCCGGACCATATTTTAAAAGGAACCTTCTGTTTCTTTTTCACAATTTGTGTGTAGTTTTGTTTTAGTATGTTGGTGAAAACATGAATTTAATGGGACTACCAAATGTGCAGTCCTCGCACACTTTCAACACGTGAAAATAGACTTTTCCTCTTCCCTAATCAAGCTGCTTCCTAAAGAAAAGACTGGTGTCAAGTATTTATCAGTTACACTTCCTTTGATGATTTCTAAGTACCACAGTTATATCATTTAAGGTCTAGTCATGTTTCAAATATCTCGGTAGTATGATGGTTTTTCATAGTACGATATATAATGATTCAGAACAACCGCTCTCAAAATCCAGTTATGAAGAAAGTGGTCCAGCTGTGATCGTATTTTGGTGTTACTTTATGGACTACTACATTCGTCCAGCAGCGAGTAGGTGGCTGATGGGAGTTATGGTATTTGTGATAATCAGTCAACAATATTGTTTTGTTATTGAAATCTTTTCTATTTTTAAATTTATCCCAGTGATCTGAACCTCCCATCAGCCATTAAATACGTAGTCTAATAATAGATCATATAAGGATAGGTCATGACGATGCACTTGTAGTCAGTGTGCATGTTTTTACATTGCTGCAAGGGTTTATAAAATGAATTTACTGGTATGTTACTAACAGGAAAATGTTTCCTTTTTCTCATTCTTCTTCATTTGCTTCATGTAAAAAAGGAAAGCGACGATAACAATGAAAGGAAACCTAATTTAAAAGTAACCTGGACCGTGCCGGTGGAATTGTGGTTAGAGCGTCCACATCGGGTACGGGAGGTCGCAGGTTCGAACCCGGCAGAGTCATACCAAAGACTTATAAAAATGATACTAGCAGCTGCCTCGCTAGGCGCTCAGCATTAAGAGGTTAGTGTTATGACTGGTCAGCCTAATGTCAGGATAATGTGACCGGGTGGGATATGATGCTGCATGTCTGCAGCATGATTCCCCAGTATTAGATATCATTATAAGCTGCCACACAAGCAGACATTTTAGCGATATGACTGGAAAATTGTTAAAGCAACGTTAAAAATCCAAATTACACGCACTCACACAAAAGTAACCAATAAGGAGGTGGTGGCAGAAGCATGTATTAACAGAAGGAGAAGCAGCTGTAGTAGCAGACAAGAAGAATAACCACTATACAAGCAGCCTGCATTGTTATACGAGGATATATTTTTGTTTCTAGATTTAGATTAAATTTAAAACAATTAGAATCACATCCTAATACACCGGAATATAAAGGATACTCACAAGGATTCAACCCCTACAATCCCCTCCCCCACACACACACACAGCTGGAGGTAATTTGTCCTCTTGGATTTTTGAAAATGCCTGGATTGGAGGCAATTGTCTTTGTTTTTAGAATTCGAAAAGACGAAAATTATGCAGCTGTGTAAATTACTTTAACTTGTTAATTACCAAATTTTAAGAAAGTTAAAATACGGCTGATGATGGTGGGTTTGGGATAAGATTTAATTAAATTATTTAATCATCCTTTATCATCCTGGAATGTTAAGTGTCTCCTAGAATAGCCCCTGGCCAGTTTCGCTTATAATTCTAATTTCTAATGGATTGCTACTGTCGAGTAGATTAAATTAGACGTTTTCAAAATGCAAGGGAGAGAGGTGAGGACACTGTTTTTGCTAACCTTCTATTATTCAACGTCTTTCGTATTGAGGGATACTATTAAATGAGGTTATTTTCCGGGATATGTATGCATATTTGTATGAATTGGTGAGACCAAACAATTAAAACTTGGCATCGATTAAATTGTATTGAGAACGCAGAAAAGTAAAATTTAAAACCACTGGTCTTGCATCTAAAATTGCAGCACGCTTTATATTTGTCTTCCCTGAAGTTTTGAGGCTTGTGAATGGGGTGGGGTGTCTAAATTTTCAGAACGGTACAAGTCGACTGCTCGGAAAAGATTGCATTCAGATTTGCTTTCATCTACATATAGTCTTAGAACCCTCGCACACTTTACTTTCCCATGTTCTTTACATTTTCTAAAACTTGCATAAGCTATTGTCATATTTACCGGGAATAATTTTAGTGCTCCAATTTCACTAATCTTTCAAAATCGCCCAGCTCTGACAAATCTCAAACAAATATATATTTACAGAATTTTACGAAGATTCTTTATTGTAGATATAAATATTAAAAGCCTGTAGTTGAAATGAGATGACAATGTCCGATCTTGTATGAACTACCATCGTACTTTGCAAACTTGACTAATAGCTATTCGGCTCGTCTGCTTATTTATATGCGACCAAAAAGTTATATTATTAACTTTGCACCTCAAAATATTCAAACTGATTCTTTTTATATTTAAAATTGATGCCCTTTCCATCGCCGACTTTATGTTTTTAATGTTTAATAATTTGCATTTATGTCTCAAAAAATAAGGTAGGAGTTTTCGCAAAACACGATGCATGATTGTTTTTCAGTATTACAGATTATGTAAGTTCGATATTATATCGGTACACCTGTAGATTAAAGATAATACTTCATGTAGCAATACGCTCGCATAATATTCAAAACACTAAATCTTATAATTTTTACTCCAATACATTCAAAATTTTAATTAGATAAAATGACTTCATGGATAGATTCTAAATCATTAGTTTGATAAAATTGCTCCTTGGATAGTTTCAAAGCTAACATTTTGCTACAGTATTCAGAACTATATGCACAACTGAATTCATTGGTCGAGGAATGGTTTTAATAGGAAGCAAATAAAATTCATATTTTAGTGATCATGAGAATAGCGCGTGATCTGTCCGTCATATTCTGCACAAGTATTTTTAGTTACACCCTGTATGTTAAATCTTCTAAACAGAATTATTTTTGGTAATCCCCCGTATGCTTAATCTTCTAAACACCGGTATATTTTGTAATACCCCGTATGCTTAATCTTCTAAACACCAGTATATTTTGTAATACCCCGTATGTTAATTTTTCTAAACACCGGTATATTTTGTAATACCCCGTATGCTTAATCTTCTAAACACCGGTATATTTTGCAATACCCCGTATTTTAAATTTTTTTAACACCTGTATATTTTGTAATACCCTGTATGCTAAATTTTCTAAACACCAGTATATTTTGTAATTCCCCGTTTGCTAAATTTTCTAAACACCGCTATATTTTGTAATACCCCGTATGCCTAATCTTCTAAACACTGGTATATTTTGTAACACCCCGTATGCTAAATTTTTTAAACACCAGTATGTTTTGTAATACCCCGTATGCTATTTTTTTTAAACACCGGTATATTTTGTAATACCCCATATGCTAAATTATAATCATAAAGTTCGATGAGTATTATCACTCTCTTGTGATACAAAATACAGATTTTAATGAAGAAAAAATAACATTTTGTCAAGTAATTATTTACTTCAAATGTTTTCACTGTATTGCAGAAACTATCATCTGATTTTCAGTCGTAAGGCACGCGAATGCTTTGTTATGCAAGAACTTCCAGATATGTTTGAACTCGACTGTTTTATCAGTCATTCGTCCTCTAATCAAATCGATGTGACGTTTACAAAAAGCATATTCGCCGAAACCACGCCCCCCCCCCCCACCAAAAAAAACCCCATACAGATTTGCACTAGACAAATTGGTATTAAAGACCACGACAGAACTGAGGTGTTCAGTCTTGCTTTTAACAAACACAGAGAAGGCGTCAACTGTTCCACTTCGAACAAATAAAATCAGACTGTCAAATATTCTTCAAAAAGAGACCAGCGCCATGTCTATCGTTTTACCAAGCATTCATGTGAACAACCTTAGTTTGGGTGCTGATGAGACCAATTTTACCCTTCCAGGGGCGTTGAACTTCTTACCAAAAAGGAGAATGGTCAGTTTAGCCTTACCGAGAGAGAGAGAGAGAGAGAGCTGGACTGCAGTCAGCACATCCGTTCGCCTGTATGTCTGTTGTGAGAACATAAATACATAAACTGAACAACCCACTGGCTATGCTATCAATAAATTTATAGATAGGCCCACGTGCCATCAACTGTCTGCATGCAATGCTTAATGGATTTACGCGCAGTTCTGTTTGAGAACCGAGGACATTGCACAACCCAACCCAGGGGCGATACAGGCTGACAACCGGACAAATGAGACTAAAGGGTGTGCGATCGAATTACTGAACTACGATTTTAACTTCACATGCGATTTGAAACACTGAAGTCGATGCATGCTGTTGGAACATCTGTGACATTGTCGGGTTACAGTTAGTTGCTAATTTCTTCTGAGTACAGAGTAATGACGCTGAGATAATGGAATATGGCAGCCAATGAAAGTCAGATAACGTACAAGTGTGGTGTATTCCGACGGCAAATCAGAACATTAGAAGGTTGGATCATGACTAGAAAGCTGTACCAAAGGAAATCGAGTTCATTTACTTTCGTTTACCAGCATTAGTAAAAGACGTTAATCATTTAAATAATGAGTTGGATAGAACATTCTATTTAGTGTAGGTTGTCCTATTCCTATTTATTGTACGTGTTTTATTTATATTTAGTGTACGTTGTCCTATTTGTATTTATTGTACGTGTATTATTTAGTGAACGTTGTTCTATTTATATTTATTGTACGTGTATTATTTCTATGTTGTACTATTTCTATCTTGTGTACGTTGTACCAAGTGCCACAACTGGAGGATATTGGATGAATGAAACTCATAAATATGCATTCGCTGAGATAAGAGTTAATGTATATTTACAATATAGGACAATGCACTATAATAATCGAGGCAAAAATAAAAAAAATGTAAATGCATTACATTATGGATTTTGAACAATATTTTAATATAATAATCAAGAATGTTAAAATTAGAATTGCATATCTTATACGCAATGTTATATCAGTAAAATATTTATTTCTATTAAAATACTGATTTCTCCACGTGTAAGCAGACACCGCATACTTTTGGTTTACATGTGTATGATTCAATAATATCCCGTTTTGTGTCATATTAAAAAGGAATTAGTAAATAAATTTATGTCAGATGCATATTTTCTTATAAGCAATCGAAATGTATCAGTATCAGCAAACGATTCATTGTAAGTAGCATTAATATTTTTGTGCTCTAGACGATTGTCCCAGCATGACATAACATTAAATGCTGCAAAGCATAATTTTCTGGTTTAACTTTTGTCTGTTTGTATATGCATGCTAGTATTTATATACATATTGCTGTCTATCATTATGTCTATAGTTGTGTTCTCTGTCTCTCTCTGTCTCTGTCTCTCTCTGTCTCTTTCTCTCTGTCTCTCTCAGTCTGTCTCTGTCTCTGTCTCTCTGTCTCTTTCTCTCTGTCTGTGTCTCTCTCTCTCTCAACACACACACACACACACACACACACACATATATATATATATATATATATATATATATATATATATATATATATATATATATATATATATATGTGTGTGTGTGTGTGTGTGTGTGTGTGTGTGTGTGTGTGACGTTGAGTGACTGCAGTGCAGACCGTTGAAAAGGAAAATTTGTATCTAAATTAATGTTATCTCTCAAAGAAAGAGATGCACGTGCGTAAAGGCAGGAATAAATGTATTGAAACATAAGATTCATGAACCAAATACATTGCACAACATGCTATGGGGTTTAGGGCAAAATATTAAAATGGGGAATAGTCACCGTTATAATTGTTTTCAAAATGATAAAACAAGATAAAGAATGTTGTCTCCATGGGAATATTTACTTCTTCAGTTTAAGTCCTATGCAGTTTTCAATCGAAGTCCTTAAGCAGTAAAAATAAATGTGTAATTTCTTCAAGAAATGTTCTTTGATATATTATTTTGAGTCTTGACAGCCGCGCATAGCACTAATCAAACTTCATATGGCATAGGCCTAGATCTACCGACGTATAATGCGCCGGCAGTTCTGGGTCTGCGCAGTTTGTGAGGACTAAAACATTCAGAACAGACCATGATCTGCCTGTGCATTATACAACGGCAGATCAATGTCAATATTTTATTGTTGGACCTGACTTGCACGCGAAAACAAATGGCAGATGCTTGTATAAAATAACGGCATAGCGATGTGAACTTTTCAAATGAGCCAAATTGTTAAAATTATATTACCCATCAATGATACGATTTGTTAAACTCTTGTGCGATTTCGATGATACGACTTGTTATACTATTGTACGACTTCGAGATAAAGAGATACGAAATCTGCCTTTTATCTAACACTTCTACTAGATAATTATTTTGATTGTAATGTACTATTCCAATAAATTGATTACAATTTTAAAATTCGATGAAAAATAATTTATGTCTGAATTTGAAAGCTAAGGATTGGTAGGAAAACATGACAACCACTCGCTCTGTATTTTGATTGGTGTAACGGAGCGATTTGCCGTCAAAAAGTCACGCACTCTTTAATAACAGGTAGGGTGGGACGTGTCAGAGAATGCAAGGTATAAAATACTCCAGGTTGATTATAGTCTTAGCAGTCACGCATAGCAAACAGTGAAAGTGACTGCTGCTCTTAGCAAAAAAATACTACTGCTCTGCACATCTAGTGAGACATATTTAAGGCATAACATTAGAGAATTCTGTGAAAATAGAGAGGTACAATGTCTGTCGTTTTGCCAAGCATCAACATGAAGGCTCTCTGGACTTTGGTTAATGACGTCACTCTTCTCCTTCTTTGGAGGGTAAACTACTTATTAGAGGAAAGATGGAAACTTTTGGCCGGTTAAAGAGAGTTTTAGACGGTTGAAGAGAGAGTTTGGCCGGTTGAAAAGATAGATTGGCCGGTTAAAGAGAGAGTTTGGCCGGTTGAAGAGAGAGAGAGGGAGAGAGAGTTTGGACGATTAAAGAGAGAGTTTGGCCGGTTAAAGAGAGAATTCGACCGTGATCTCTACGTCTATGTACCTGCCGGCCTAATGTTAGGATATAGATTGATATAGCTGACCGAGTGTTATCATCATTTAAATAATTTACCACAGACCCTTGCGCCACGGTTTGTCTGCAGGCAATGCCTGGCGGTAAATATGTGCAGTTCGGCTAATGAAGTGAAGATATCAATCTGTTTTCTTAGCTCGTCCCAGAGGCCATATCATCTACCATGGGGCGAGGTGATTCTAAGAGTAGTATGGTCGAATCATCGATCCGTGGCCTGAACTCCGCTGATGCTGTTTGACACACTTACTTCCTCGGTTTCTGTTGTCCATGATATCATTGGTTTATGTATGCTGTCCGATCTTCAGTGATTTCAAGACAAAAGTACGTTCGGAAGGTCATTTTCTAACGGCGGACAAGAGCTTTCCAATAACAGAAGTTTTCGTAATTTTACAGATGTGTGTGTGTGTGTGTGTGTGTGTGTGTGTGTGTGTGTGTGAGAGAGAGAGAGAGAGAGAGAGAGAGTCAACGTTTCTTCTGAGACAGAACCTGGAGTACCATGCATTGATCAATCATAGAACAGCATAATATCTGTGTGCCTTTTTATTAATGAAGACAAGTTACACATTGTGTAGTTCTTTAATGTGTCGTACTTGTGAACCTTCTTCCTTTGAAAGGCTTATTATATATATATATATATATATATATATATATATATATATATATATATATATATATATATATATATATATATATATATATATATATATATATATATATATATATATATATATATAAAGCATCAGAAAAAAAATCTTGAAAATTAAATAAATATACATCCATTGAGCGATTATATTTTATAACATTCTTCCAAATAAAACGTTATAAATTTTGGTTATTGTAGGTCCTCGATTACACAATCGATATTTGTGCAATGAAAGACTGGTACATATTTTGTATCTGTTATCTGTTTTTATTTATGTTATTTGAGAAACAAAGACGGCTACTCTCTTTGAGTTCACGTGTTGCCGTAAAGGAGAATCGCACTCCAGGTTGGTCTTTGTGCAAAGAAATAAAACAATGAAATATACTTGTATGATAATTAGTTGCAAATTGTCATTTATCTACTCCGCTTCTTGTTATTGAAATCTATCTCTCTGTCTATCGTGATTATTTTTGTAGCTATCGTTCAACTGATGCTTCTATTTATCTGTATATCGATCTATCTAACCTTTCTTTATTCTCTCTGTATGTCCGTCGAGCTGTTTTATTATTTTATTTCTATCATACATAGCAATGCATACTTGATTTTTATCAGTCTTTCTGCATGTTTATGTATCTGTGTATTAATCTTTATATGTCTATCTATCCTGTTTATGGGTCATTTCCAGCCGGTCTGTTTGTCTGTCAACCATTCACAAAGAATAAGGTCAATGCATACAAACAAGCATGCATTGAACTAAGATCATCGAATACTGAGCGTAATCTCCGATCGACGACTAACAACAATCTCCAGGTTCCTTGTTCGAAAACCAATCATTACAAAAGCTCATTTACTGTATCAGCACCTACTGTATGGAATTCCTTACCAATGAGGATACGTAATTCAACTTATCTTGCTTCTTTTAAAATATCATTAAAGAAATTCTTTCTAGACCAACTGGAATGACATATTAAAAGCTCTGAATAGAAAACTTTATAATCATATCCATAATTGATATATCCAGACCTTACATATATATATATATATATATATATATATATATATATATATATATATATATATATATATATATATATATATATATATATATATATATATATATAGTAAGTAAGACTTATGCTGAAATGTATTTACCTGTGTATAGATTATTGTTCATATTTGTATGTTTCCCAGTATAGTCACACATAGTCAGTCATGTTAAATATGTACGAATGAGTGTGCGACGATACCTGGTTATGTGCATGGTAGTCCATTTGTATGTTGTGTATTTTTATATATTTTTTTTAATATTTATTTTTAATTTTTTTTTCAACAGCCGATTACAAAAACTGAGGACCACGTGGCAGATGGGTCAGCCATGACCAAATTTGTTATCCTCGTTAAAGATAGTTTATTATTATTATTATTATTATTATTATTATTAGACGACACAAGTGAAGGCATTATTGCATACTGGAATGGATGTTTGGTAAATTGAATGAAAATGATATTGCAGGACATTCATCCTGAATGGCACCACTTGAAGAACAAACGTAATCTGTCACACACACACACACACACACACACACACACACACACACTTTATACACCATCGGTTATGGTCGACGCTCAGAAGCTATTCTCCAGTTAGGAATTATGTTTATTCATGTAGGTCTCAATCTGGTTCATCGGGATAGTTATATATTGGATATTTCGTACATGAAAGACCTATTTGTCCTAATAGCCCTAAACTGTTAGGATACTGTTTTATGTTGACATCTTCACCGTTGATAAGGCAATGCGGACACGCGCTTACAAAACCATAAATATGCCAGCTCTATTGATATCAAAACATTGCCGACTCTTCGAGCTATATTTACAGTATTAAAGGCAAACTACGACCGATTTATTGCACAAAACAGCACGAAATGACCTTGAACCACATTCTACTATAAACTGTTGATATGTTACCCAGAAGATCAAACTCAAACTGATCTCAGTAAAAACCAGGAACCTATTTCATAATGTACTTCTCTTCAAGAACAATACCCGGGGATTTGAGTCCATTCGAGTAAATATGCCTTTAAACTCGAATGATTTATTTATAAATTTTACTGTTAGCTGTCAAATTTAAAATCATTGAGCGCTATTTATATAAATCTGCCAGTTACTAATCCCGATAATACGCAGGCAGGTAAATAAACTAAAGGTTAAGTCCTTATATTATACAGGCTGTCATGCATTGAATGCATAAAAAATTGGACGTTTTTATATCAATGCATGTTTTCCAGGAGTATAAATGCTGTTTCAGTTTAACTCGACATTTGAAAAGTGCGATACACCATTACAATATAAGCATTGCACGATTAAAGTTCCTTTCTTGTTTCGTCCGAGGCAAAACATGTGAAATCTCGAGGTGGTTGTCGAATGAGTCCACTTTTCTAAGGTTTGTTACTCACCATAGTTTGACTCGTAACTCTTCTGTTCGATTCCAAATTCCAACAAAAAGTGTAATGCGGAAATCTACTCAACGCATACGTTTTAAACAAACGTCCTAAACTGAATAATTGTTAAAAGGGACTGGTTGCATATTTAGTGAATTCGATATAGAAGATTATTTAGAAAACGATCTATCTTTCCATACATCGTATAAATGGAAGGTGGCCATATGCGGAACACACTAATATAGGACACTCCTTTGCATCTGGGACGTCCTTTCAACTTTTTTCGGGGGGGGGGGGCACAAAACTTAAGGGGGGGGGGGCAAAACTTGATGTGCTTGTTAATTTTCATATATAGGCTACAGCAATTTTACAGTCCATGAAAATTCGAGAGGGGAGGAGGGTAAATGCCCCTCCACCCAATGACGTCCCTGCTTTGCACACATGCAAATATTATCACGTTGTGAAGGGGACGGGCCATTTTGAAATATATCTGTCCGGTATAAAACCAGACAAATGGCTACCCTAAATAAAGTTAAGCGTTGTGTGGTAATGACTCATATGTAGCAAAGTTGTAATGGTTAAACATGAATGCTGTACATACTGTAGTCCCAAGATATGTGGAATTGTAATGTTGGTGATTGCGCAGTTGCCTCGTACGCAGACCTAGAGAAATAACAAAACTCGCAAATGAATGCATGAAAACAATCGATATCTGTATTTACAGAAGCATTTGGGTATTGAACCTCATGCATACAAAACATAATCATCTTGTACATTTCCCTAACTTGTAGTACAGATAACCTACAGATCATGTGCACTTTACAAACCCTCGACTCACGTGCTCCATATCGGTTTTGCATGTTCCTTTTGTGTAACCCCCAGAGGTAATATGCATGCAACATTTACATTTGCTGTATAAGCTGTGACAAATGAAGGTTACTATTCCAATTGATTAAGTAACGTTATATTTATCTTTACGACACCTTCCTAACATTCACCGACCTTATTAAAAGTAATATTTCAATCGACCTTTTCATGTCAACACTCTTTCAAAATATGTAAACAGTCCATTTTAGAGTTAGTCCAAAGCTATAAAAAAAAAAGTACTAGTACGTCTCCATTTCCTGAATAAGGTTCACGAGCCTTACGATATATATATATATATATATATATATATATATATATATATATATATATATATATATATATATATATATATATATATATATATATATATATATATTGGTAGAATTGATTGCATGCGATCTAAATGTTCATATGTGTAGGATTTCATAGTGATATAGGAAATAACTTCCTTTGTTTGTTAGGACGATACAGACTATCATGAGTTAACGATAATTACCTAATTATATCTAATTTTGTAATGTTTGAATAATCTTGTAGGTTAAGGACTGCTGTGAGTTACAATTTGTGAATTTCATGCAATGGTAATCGAACATGTAGTAGCATGTAAAAGAATATGGTAATATTCGATAGACGCTCACGTGGTAATTTAAGACCTGCCGCTGGAAGCGTGATCAATGTCCTACCGTACTAAGTCAGAATTTACGCACTATGTGGATAGCCAACATGCTCTGAGTAACGTGAGTGAATTTTATGTACGCTTTAGAGAGTGGGGTGTACATAAATTATGGGGTAATTTTGTCCTTTAACGAACATCTTTCTGGGAGAGAGACTGGACAGTCTGAAGACAGACGTCCGAGGAATAGAAGGACGATGTCAGAATAAAAGGACCAGGAAGTCTCATGAATAGACATAGCATAGAGCTTAGGAAGGATGAACTAGGAGGACGTTGATATACGGTCAAAGAAAGGAAAGAGATGCATATCAGTCGTGGACATTGCGCTATTTTCACCTATCGTTATGATGATGAAATAAATCCAAATTGGACACTCCTGTTAAATTCTATTGCTATAATCTAACTTGAATTGGAATTGCCGTTATTAATTTGTTCTACTTACATTTGTTATTTTCTTGTTAAAGGGGACTTGTATTGCTTTATTTCTTCCCAGTATTCTCGCTCAGTCCTCTGTTGAAATTATATTCTTCTTTCACTCCCGCCGGGCTATAATATCGAGGGAGGTCATCCTCTAGATAACGCCAGCCAAATCCAATTAACCACCCCTCTTACTAAGAGGGCAACGTTGCAATAGTGTACTTCGGTTTCAGTTTCTCTGTTCAATGCATTCATCACGACAAAAATACAACCATGCATCAAAGAATTTGTCTGTCAGTATGTCTATCTGTAATTCAAGCCAAGTATATGTCTATCTGTAATTCAAGCCAAGTATATATATATATATATATATATATATATATATATATATATATATATATATATATATATATATATATATATATATATATCAATCTGTCCTTCTTTCTGTTTATCTGTCATAAATGCATACATGCACATACGTACATACATACATACATACATACATACATACATACATACATACATACATACATACATACATACATACATACGTTCTTATTTCTAGCCCATTTCTCTAATGGTGTTTACATTTATTTGGCGGTGTTTATCTTCCTAAGGGTTTTCATGAATTTGTTAATGTTTATTTATGGAACGTTTCTTTTTAATTTACACCATATAATCATTTTAAACGTTAATCGTCTCATTCTTAATTTTGGAAGCGCGTTATCTTTACTCGTTGGATTATAGCTCGAAAATAAATGTTGTTTGGCTCAAAAATTTGGGTGGTCATAAATCGGCATTATTGCCATATCGTGCCAGATCGTGTTACTTTTCCTTTGTTTCAAGTCAGTTACCAGGTATCGCTTTAAGATGAATGAATCTTGCGATCTCCAATATTTACTACATACGATATCAAATACATTTTTATGTCTCTTTCAGGAATTGTATCCTATGACAAGCGTGTTAGATGAGCCGTGTCTTCTACGATATATTGCTCATGGACGCGGCAACATTTGATATTCAAGCATGATTCCAGGAAGACCAATTCGACTAATAGATTGTTTGCCAAATGTATTATTTACTTAGACTTAATGTCTAGTTATATGGCATATTTAAGAATAATTTATGCTGCAATTCACTAGTTTTAAATCACAAAAAGTAAAAGAGATAAAAGTTTTACACGTTGTTCAAGATTACATTTATGCATGTTATAATATGAGTTTGATGCCAATTACATATCGATTGCTAGTCGAGGCCACGCCCCATACAAGTAGCAAGTAGATACGCACCATTAGCAGCATTTGAACCTGTGTCTATGGATTTCGTACGTACAGTCCTGATGAAGAGTGCACCAAAGTCATGTGAACTTGATCCAATTCCAACATCAATGCTGCTTGAGTGCTTACATCCAGTATTGCCTTCACTAACTGATGTTATTAATACCTCTCTCTCATCTGGGGAATTCCCATCATTTTTCAAAACTGCCATTGTTAAGCCTCTGCTGAAGAAACCAACAATAGACCATAACGATTTAAAGAACTACCGCCCAGTTTCTAATCTCCCATTCATATAAAAAAAAATCTTAGAAATCTATCTCAGCTCGTATCTCATCTTAATTCAAGCAGTCTTTATAGCAATATACAATCTGCATATCACCCTTGCCACAGTACTGAAACTACTCTTCTAAAAGTAGTTAATGACATTCTCTCTACGTTGGATAGCGGAAAGATTACAGTCCTCACCTTCCTTGATTTGTCTGCAGCATTTGACACAATAGACCATGATATATTACTTCACCGTCTCCAGCATGTATTTGGCATTCATGATACAGCCTTAATGTGGTTCAAGTCCTACTTGGTCAACAGGACACAAATTGTATCTGCAAATGGAATACACTCCAGCACAGTTGATCTATGTTGTGGTGTTCCACAGGGATCTGTTCTTGGACATGTTCTCTTCATTATATACACTCACTCGCTCTCAAGTGTCATAGATCATCATCCAGTGTCTCATCAATTATACGCTGATGACACCCAAATATACAAATCTAGCCACACAACTGAAGTTGATGCTACCATCCAAGGTGTAGAGAGCTGCAGATGAATGATGATAAAAATGAGGCAATTCTGATTACAACACAAAGCCTTTCTCATTAACATCCTTTACCTCAAACAATAAATATCAGCAACACCAACATTAATTGCACACAATTAGTACGAAACCTAGGTGTTACTCTGGACAGTACTCTCACATTGCACCAGCATGTCATGAACATATGATAGGCTGCATATCTTGAGCTGAGACGCATCATCTCAATTCGCAAATATCTTACAGTTGAAGCCACTATAACACTTGTGTGTTTATTAGTACTTTCAAGACTGGACTATTGTAACTCAGTTCTGTCTGGTTCATCTCAATATCTGCTCCGGAAACTTCAAAAGTAGAGTACCACGATCAGAGCACACCTCCCCGCTGCTCTGTACCCTACACTGGCTATCCATTCAATCCAGAATCAAACACAAAATTTGTTCTCTGTGCTACGTTTCACTGTGGACTCTAGTCCAGCATTACTATCCGACCTCATCCATGTGTACACACAGCAAGATACGCTCCTCTTCTAATGTTGTAAATCGCTTAGAGCTTCTAAAGATTAGGCGCTATACAAAGTCCTCATTATTATTATTATTATTATTATTATATGTAACAACAAGACGTTGTTTCTGAGCATCAATGGAAAACGTTCTGTTCCCCGAGGGAGGGAGATATATATTTTTTAACGATTTTATCTATTTGCACTTGGAAAACATTTTTGTATAAGTTTAAAAATATATTATGTCCAACATGCTAATTCATGTTTTATGTATTTGTTTTAAACAAAAAACGTACATTCATACACTGAAACAAATGATTTGAATTGTTTAAATATATGTTTTTGTTTCTTTATATTGCTTCCATGTGGATTTTTTTATTTGTTTTATATTTTGAAGTTCATATTGCACAATATGCCCAAAAAATTGAAATCTTTGCAGTTTATTCAACTCCTCTGATAAAAATTGTGCTCAGTTAATACAGATAATGATAGCCTGCGTAAGATAAAAAAATTTACAATAAAGATTTACTTCAGCAAAATATGACCAAAATACAGGTACATCTTTTTCATAACACTGTGCATTGTCTTGACACCCTCACTTCTACATTTTTGCAAAGTTGTTGTTGTAGTGTTTATCGCCAGTTTTCAGCACAACATAGGCTATACATGACGGCCAGTATAAATGGTGGAGGAAGAACCCGGGGAAAACCCCGGAAAGAACCACCGACCCACGAAAGCTACTGGCAATCTTTGTCAAGTACCATATTGACCGATGGATTGACCAATCCCGGGACTCGAATCCACGAGGACAGAGGTGAGATGGCAGTGATCTGTAATGGTGAGCGCTTTAGACCACTCGGCCACTCATGGCCCCTATTGTTTTATTGCTGGAAAGAGATAACTAATCCCACCCACCCACCCCAAAAAAATAAAAAAAATAACACAGATTGACCAGTTGGATATTAATAAAGAAATAATGGCAAAAATGGCAAAGACTAAAACATCTTATGTTTACAGAGAAATTAGAAGATTGAATGGGAGATGTATTCTGTCGGAAATGAACACAGGAATTCCTAAAATTTCAAGTGTATAACATTAATTGATAATAAATAAGGAACGCTTAGATGAAAAATCATTTTCGATAAAGCTCTTTGCTTGAGTAGTCGCGAACTCGTGCGCATTTCCTGCGTATGACTCTTTGTTCCCGGCCACGGATCACATATTAGTTTTCGATAAGGACACATATTACGGACAGTAAAGAAACCAACAGTAATCTTCTGCAACCTCTTTTTTTATTTGATGTCCATTTTTGATCGTGTGGATGGACACATTTGCTTAAAGGAGACCAGAAACCAATGGAAATATAGAATAATAATAAAAGTACTATAGCAGAAAACCTTATTCTGAAGTATCATCTGCGACCGTAATGCCAATATTTAAATATTGGCCTATCTTCAAGGAGCTGAATTTCCGTGACCTCGTATGCAAAATTTCCGCGCCTATTCGGTTACTTTCGGGATGTGACGTCACAGTAGCGACTCCAGCAGCCCAAGTGGGAGTTGCCAGAGTAAAAGACAATACCGTTTTGCGTTGCTTACGGGTGTAATAGAACATTAAGAAAAGCCTGTGGACATATTTTTTTTTCCGAAAGAAAAAGGCATCATGAAAGAATGGGTACATTATTACAAACGAGTCGATTTCAAAGCAACACCATACAGCACTATGTGCTCGTTACATTTCTCAAAGGAATGTTACGAGAGGGATCATGAAAAAATAGCAGCTCAAAGATACGCAAATGCTAGGCCTAGACTAAAAGTTGGCGCTGTTCCAGACATACCTTTGGACATTTAAAATCCTGGGAAAAGAGTCAAACGTGTAAATTACGACAATAGGCAGAAGGACGAGTAAGTGACCACAAAATGCAACAATCAATCCACATATCTTTTATCTAAAATAGCAGTGCTAAAAATAAATCTGATAGCCCTACACCCTAGGCCCCTTCTGGTTTTAGTTCCGGCCCATCCTGTATTCAAAGTGAGGTGCCCGTCAGGCTTGTCGAAACAAAAATTGTTTGCCTGAGGAAACTTTGATCGCGCTGGTGAAATGAGTAAATTTATTTTCAAGATTTTGACATACATGCCTTAACACGGCACAATCTAAATCAAATCACCACTGTCGTAGGTGAAATTTAGATTTGATTTTAATCAAATGGAAGCTTTGCTAAAAATAAGATTCTAAACCTGTCGTGTTTCGAGAAAACACAATTTTCAGTAATCTTATAAAAATTAAATTTAAAAAAAAATGCATTGTATACATGTAATATGCATAAACGGTAATCTGTATTAACTGGAACTGATATAAAACTATTCCTTGGGCATTTTAAAAAGGAGCGATTTAAAAAAAGGTCAAAGTTTCACATTAACTGTCTGACAATAGAACGGGGGAGGGACTATTGACCCCCCCCCCCCTTGCCCCAATGTGCAACCTCCCATTTGACGTGCCTTTTCTTGCCTTTTCTCGCTGTGATACGCCTTATTATTCCCCCATGGCAAGCCCCTTTTGCATATTCTGGTCAGTTCTGGTTAAATTGCAAAATAGCTAAAGTTTTGATTTAAGTACGCAAACAATAAAGCCGGTGTGACTAATGAACAGAATCCTTATCCTTACATTGATCTTGTGAAAAGGACTGCCCTTCGGACATACTTCAAAGAAACCATGTTCGACAGTGTGTGTATGTGTAAGCACCAGCAATTGATTACCAAATAAACGATGCCTATTTTGTTGTTACTTACGATGCCATGGACTTAATTTTAACAGTTCAAATCTGCAGTCACAAGTTACCGTACATGTGGCAACTGTTTTTCTCACGTTTTATGCCCCACCTTATTTTCTTAGGTTTAAGTCTTAATGCATGTAACAGTGTTTGCTGATTAAAATATTTATTCAGAATTAGTTCTTTAGGGCCACATATACTGCACGGTATATTTTGTTTTATTCCTTGTAAGTTAATCATGGTAATTAAACTTTTCATATACGGTGGAGGAATGTCAGGTGTTAACTGGCCTAGTTTCTTTGGCGGAAATGGAGATGCGATTTTGTTTGCAGAGAAAATTTCAACGTGATCATTCATTTAAGCTAATTGGTGACAATTTTATTCTTTTAATTATTCTTTTTTACTATAGTACTGTTGTAGTTGTTTAAAAAATCTGAAATTTACTTGAATAATGTTTAATCTTCACGTTCTATTTACTGAAGAAGAAAAACAGAAGAAAAAAACTGTTGTATGATATTAATTATTTCGTCCAGTGCCGGGTTTAGACGTGTGTGCGTGTGATTTGAATTTTTAACGTAGCTTTAACAATTTTTCAGTCATATCGCTACGATGTCAGCAGTGTGGCAGTTTAGACTGTGGATTGCATACGTTATATTTAAAAATGGTTTGGGGTTGGGTTTTTTCTTCTGACAAATGAAAATTGACAGACATAATGTAATAATCGGGACTTCGCTAAGCAAAATTGAGAGATATTACGAGATCGGGATGTAGATGAGGAAATACCCCCAAAATCGGGAGGTTTTTCTCCCAGCTTGAGAGTGACAGGTATGAACTGTCCGGACTTGTGGAATTTCATTCAGGACATTAGTTTATTTAAGTCACCAGCCCGGGGCCTGTGCCTAACAAATTTCTTTTAGTACTTACCAGTACAGTACATAAACTATTATATCAGACTGCAGATTCAACTTTTGAATGTGCAACCCAAATGTGGTCTTCTGTCTGCCTCGCTCGCCAATGTTTATGTTTGTATTCGAGGACTCGCTAGTCACGGTACCACGTGATCTGTCGTCTCATTAAAACTCGGAAAAACTCGGCAATTTACGGAATCGTGGTATCTTCCACGCAATATAATCACTACCCGCTTACGATATTTAATTTATAAACATTGCAGTCGAATTAAAATCTGTAGAGAATTACATATGTAAAAGGAAAATTTTGATTTCTAGTCTCTTTTAACGAGTCGCCGCGCTAACACTATGCGCCTATTTCATGGATTAAAGAGACTGATAACAAATTAGCTCGGTGGCATACCAATGGTAAATGGCGCTCGTGGTGACGATGACCGCCCAAAGGGGTTTTGGCAACCAAAGACCTCTGGAGCCCGGGGCAACCATCCCACTACCCCGTGAAAAAGCCCCAGATATGAGTTTAATCAATAATGCACACATTTATCACCTGTAGCATTTAAAGGTATATTTTTATCGCAAATTGTATTTCGCAGAGAAACTGTCCTTCAATACCATCATGTACAACATAGTGATTCAAACTTTAATGTTTTGTGAACTGATATTTGAATTATTTGATCTGGAAGACTGCTTTTGCTTAGATAACTTTCTGTCACTTGGGAGACTAGCATTTGTCGACATTCTTTTCAAAAGCGATGTGAGCTTATTTACTCCTATAGGTTGGCATTTGTCCTAGAAGTGGTGTACAATGTACTCTTGTTCTATTTTAATACCTTGACCCCATCTCCCGCACTCTATCCCTTGAACAAAACTCTAAATTTCATTTTTAAATGAGCCCCTGTGGAGAAATTGATCATATTCCAACAGACGTAACCATTTATCCAAATTCCCATAGGGTAATCGATTGAGGTGATCGCTTCCTAATTGTTGATAATGCTATGTATATTTGATTTAATTAAATCTGATTTAATATATATTTATTTTAATTTAAAAGTTTGTCAGTTTGAATTTTTTTATTTTTCATTACATGATATTGTAATGTAAATTTGTTCACTAGAGATTATACTGTTTTCAGAAAATAATTTGACCTTGACTATTAGTTTATAAACACCTGGTGTCGATATAAATCCTGACATTGTTTCAAAAGTTGTGGCAACCACGTAAACAATTTATATCTTTATTTTAAAATGATTGCTTGTTGTCGAGGTCACGATGAGATTTCGTGCTTAAGATGCAAGTAATTTTTTTTATTTTATTTTTATTTCTTAGAGTAAAATTGGTTCTCGTCAGGGTCACACTGGGTAGACGTGATCTTTAATAAGTACGTAGTTTCTATAAGCTGCGAGAAGATGATCACGTGACCCCTTGTTTACGTTTAGAAAATGATATAACCTATGTTTTGGAGGAATAGTCTCAGTAGAAGCTGGGCTGTTAAACTGGAAGTTGTATGTTGTGGTGTTTAGAGTTATTTCAAATTACTTGGATTCAAAACGATTAATTCTGTTATTTTTCTGGAAGATACGTGTTCTCATGTAAAATTGTTGAACAAAGACAGTTAATTTATAAAACTTTATTTAGCTATCAGAAACTGGAGTGATAATTCTTGTTTCTACAATGAAATGTAGAATTCAACACTACATATTTCACCATATGTCCTCGTCTTCCATCTTGGATTCTTCGCAGGGATTCGAACTTGAAATCAGTAGAACGTTTTGTTATTAGGACTACTAAAACTTTATTCGTGGATTATTCTTGGATTATTTTTGGATTTGAGTCTATAAAACCGTAAGTTCATATTTTGTTCGTTTTTACGGAATGTTTCCAGGGAAATAAATTATTGTATTTTTTCAAAGCTAGTTGTTTTCACTCTTTCTTGTGTTACTGTTTTTTCGAGCCTACACTCGTGACATAAAATAGTACTACTAAAAAAGAGGAGGTTCCAGAAGCCATCAAGGAAAATCCCGATGGTCGTAGCCAATAAGTTATGAGGATACTCGCAAGAAGTTCATTTATTTTTTTGGACCAGTCAGATTCACATAAAGTGATGTTGTTGTTACGACTCTAGGTCTTAACATACGTAACAGACATAAAGTAAAACCAACAATTTAAGTAAAACTCAACAAACTATTTACTTCCGTAGAATACATAGAGAAAATTGAAAAGACACTTACAGTATTGTGCATTTAATTCGAAATAATTTAAATGTCATTGAACAGTATCGAATATTCCTGTTCATTTACAATAGTCTTAAAATATCCAGATATAACAATGATGCAATCCAGAATGTCTTTGAATGAATTGACAAAACATCCAAACCAATGTATTAATTTAAAGTCAATAACCACTTTAGTAATCCCAGTTAATGATTTGTATGATTCCTCTTGAATTATATACGAACACAACTGCAAACACTGATCAAATAAGCTTTATATCAAACAGGAATTAATCATTTGTTAATTAAGTCCCTAATACACAAATTTCACTTGACCTAGAAAGCAATAGATTGTTCAAGACTCCTAAAGGAAAATTCCATTAACTCTATAAAGAATGTTAGGTCTAACAGTGTTAGTTAACGTCTTTACTACTTATGTTCATGGCACACTTAGGAAAAATCTGCATCCACAACCCTCGGTAACGAACAAAATGTTAAAAACAAAATGGAAATATAGATACCAATATGTTTACAAGCTTGCATATCCAAACTATTAAACTTGTCACTTTGCCTGTAACATGTATCAATTTTCATGTATACTGAATTTATATTGTGTACTTGACTTTTGTCTGCGATTGAGGTAGACTTTTCGGCAACGTAACTAATGTTATGTCTGAGGTTTATGTCTGCATGATTTTTGTTGTTTTGTTTACTGTAATTTAAGTTTAAAACCAAACCTTGTTTACAAATTAGTTGAATTTTCCAGAAAGACTATTGCGTCATAGGTCAGTTGACAGTCTATATAAAAAGGATGTAGTAAATAGTAACTTCTTTTTTTAAGATTAGTCTGTGGAGTCATTTACTGTCGTATTTGGGTATAATTTGAGAGAAACTATTTCTTTAAATTATCCGTTTGAATTAAAAAGTGCTCATTGACTTTTTGAACTAAAGCACTACATTGCTATTCTTGTGAATTCATTCAAAGATATTCTTGATTATGTCACTGTGATTCACCAAGACTGTTGGTACATCAGCATATTCAAGACTAATGGTACATGAAGACATTTTAGACTCATGGTACATCAGGGTATTCCAGATTATTGAAACTCTTTCGGGACATTCTATACGTTTGGACTTGAGAGAGAACATTGTTGAATATTTGGGATTTCATTCACTTTGTATTCTAATGAAATAAATTGTTGTTTTTTGTTTTTGTTTTTAGTTTTACCGAACTTGCTGGTTTCGCTTTTCTTTCTCTTACTTAGATTTAGACCATAGAGTCGTAACACCAACAATGTGGTAATAATGGGACAAAAAATTGAAACCTAGGTTGAATAGAGTTCAGTAAACGTTTCTCTCTTTTTAACGTCCATGTTATATATGGAACGCTCTACATTTCTCTATGTTTATGCGAAGTGTATTTCTGTGTGATTAGAAACATCATATTCAATGAACAAACTTAAATTTCTTCATATTTATCTTTTATACGGTGATATTTACTTGTTTTCTGGAAACTACACTATTTTTATCAGACATTTTTCTGGGTAAAATTATTACATAATGCATATACTCCACTTTGATAAATGTTTATGATCTTATAGTAAAGCAATGATTCGTAGATAAAGATGCGGTCAACTTTGTTGGTCTCTATGTGTAATTATCACCGTATCCATCTATCAACGTATGATTTACGTTGCATTGATACTAAGGTGTGTTGATACACTTGTGCTTTTGCAGGGATGCACCCAAAGCAAGCGACTCTACGTTTCACATCCTGTGTATTGGCTTGTAACCGTGTAACGCTCTCCGGTTGCACTGACGAGAAGACTTTTCCGAGTGGAGACACAAGGTGTGTTTTCCTGCCTTGATAGTGATACGTCTTGCTCGAAACGATAGAAATAACGATACAAGCAAATGCATTTCCAAACTGTCTGCTCTACATTACTCGGTAGGTAGTCTCATATGCGTGCCAATCAAAATACGATTACGAATCTGTAATTAACTGTCAAACACCTGGTAGTTGTTTTATGTCTCAAGCGTGACAGACATCGTGCTGAACAATTCCCAGATGTGATTGTTTCTCAGTAGATCTTCGAAGCCAGCTCTCTTTCAAAGATGATGGTGTACATCAGCTGAGCAGAAGCGCGTCGTCCCGGGAAAAGGATTAACCTGTGGGATTGGCACCTTCACTGTGGAAACTTTTAATTGCCTTCCGAACTCGAGTTTCAAAGCTCCCCATGGGATTCGGCAAACGTTGAAACAAAAAAGTTTGTTTGATCCATACCTTGAAAAGTAAGAAGGCTAGACCTGATCAATATAAAATTAGTCTAACACTTCAAGTAATAAATTCGAACTTCAGATTTTCTTGTTTTCTTTTTTATTTAAAATGACTACATGATTCATTATTTATAAATATAAATCGGTCAATTTATTTGTTAAAATAAATTATGTTTTTTTAATAGCAGAAATAGAGCTAATGATATAACAAACATATTTTACTGAAATGATTATTTACTTATACAAACTGCAACAACAATAACTACTTATATACAGGGGCCCCGAGTGGACTAAAGCGCTCTCCGTTACGGATCACTGCCATCTCATCTCTGCCTGCGTGGGTTCGAGTCTCGGGTTCGGCTAATGTGGGTATGTGAGAAAGCTTGCCAGTAGCTTCTCGTGGGTCGGTGGTTCTTTCCAGGGGTTTTCCGGGTTCTTCCTCCACAATTAATGCTGGCCGCCATCTATAGCCTATCGTGTGCTGAAAACTGGCGTTAAACACTACAACAGCAACAACAATAACTACTTATATACAAACTGCAAATTTAGACACAGTAGTGTTAATGACGTGAAGAGTTTTACAATTTTTACAAGAGTTCATGGATTTTCAGTGACCAAACTATTTCTAACTTGAGCAACACGGAAACAATTTATTTATTTATTTATTTATTTAATTATTTATATAAACCACAAGCTGCGTGTCTCCTTATAATTCGGTAAATTACGCTGTCTATAGAATAGCTTCCAGCACACACACACACAACAAAACTGGTGTACACGGCTGCCATCAGGTACGTCATTACAACAGTTCAAACACTGTTTAGATGCATAGATGAAATCTATATGTGGTTATGATCTCTTTTAAAGATGCTTTCTTTGCGTTTCGAAGCTTGGACTTAGTGGTTCGAATTTCAATTATTTGGGCTTGGTTCTGTTTTTGTCGTTGAGCCACTTCGGTCAGTTTTGACTTGATGTGTTTCTCGCAATTTTTAAAAATATCTTGACTTCGTTTTGGTAATTAGCATTCGTAAATCGAACTGAAACCTATGGATTATTTCTCGAATGTATGCCATTCGCATCACGTCGTCTATTTTACAAAACATGGACATACCCACAATCAACTCAACTCAACTCAATCATACAAATAGCCGAGATATATTGAGATTTTTCTCTTCCGTCGAACAATAACGTACGATTTCTTTTGTAAATTACCACGCCGACATACATATGAGAAATAGTTTTGACTCACAGAAATAACCGAGTTGGCCCGAATGGTTGATTAAGCAGCGACTCGTGACCTCTCCAAGAACGGCGTTTGGGGGTGGCAAGTGAGGCGACCGCCTCAGGCCCAGCTCTTGAGGGGGCCCCGCGCTTCAGGCCTAAGGTCGTCCTTATGAGTTTCTCAGGCTATATTCTCCGGTAAATTGGAAACGCTGATACAGGTCGCACGTAATGCACGTAAAGTTGCGAAGTCAACTTAGTCAACTTCGTAACGCAATTAACAGGTGGCAGCACAGATGCAGACAGATGCAGCCATTTTCTCAACGCCACTAGTGGGCAACGGCTGTCCGATAACAGATCTCAGTTTTTCAAATTTTCGCATGGTTGCGCGGGAACCGTTGGGTTAGGCGGGCGATGTCACGTCTATCTCGTCTATGGTCATTCCTGTCCAGTAGCCCGGATAGCCTATATATACCACAGTAACTTAGTTCAGTCTGCTTCTTGAAATACTGCATTTAACTAGTGTCTCAATAGTGTTTGCAGTAGCATACCAACCGAGATACCGATACTCTGGCCCCGCGCGGTCATGGTCGGCCCTAGGCCCCGCGTACTCCTAACGCCGTCTCTGGATTCCTCGGGTGGTTTTGCTTTATTCCGCTTCCTACAAATCTGTTATTTAGAGTTTGTTTCAGTCATTAAGTAGCTACTCTAATAAATAAAATAAAAACTCCAAACAATATTTGATGCTCACATTCATTCTATTTTCCAAAAACAGTGAGAATGAAGGGTAATAGTACAAATCGCACTGATCGTTGTTGATTAGTTTTGCCGTTGCAGGGAGAACTACCCATTAATTTGGTCTCAATTTGACCATTATTGAATGTCCCATGACAGAACAACACAATGTCAATCACTTCGGCCAGTATTAAAATGAATACATGGTGAGAAGATTGTCCCTCTCCCATGGACGCACATTTCCTAGCTAGGCGGACGAAGAACTGCTGTCTAGAATTGTTAGAGTAGATTAGACACACACTCTTCATGTCATTCTCCAGCTTTGTCCGTTATGAGACAAAATATTTAAAGCAACCAGTAGAAGAAGCATAAATTGACCACAGAGTGTAAATTGTCGACATACAAGTACAGCAGTTTGACAGCCAGCTCACTTGAGCGAGGATATTAATCTAGTTGCGGAGCCTGACTCATGGGTGGTGTCGATAAACCCGGACCCAGAAGATATGCTTCCTTGTTAGAAGGGGCGATTCATTAGAACGAGATTGGAACTTTGCACATTGTGCGACATACTTTGCAATCAAAGCTTGCTGTTAAACAACAGAGCCGTGTTGTGAAAGCAGATATTGTCAGTATGTCATTTGCGCAACATTTATGGACCGAACATTATTTAGGGGAAGGGACAATGCAACCTTTTCTCTGCGACTGTTTTGGGATGGTTTTCATGGTGATCGTTATAAATAGGTTTTCACTCTTCCTGTTAATGGCAAAGTGCATTTGCTTGTGAATAGTGGAAGACTATTATATCAGTCGTTTGTATGAAGACGGAGTTGACTGTATAGGGTTGACAGTATATGCTCCATACGTAACACATCAATTACTAAACCATCATGCTGCTACACCACCATGTCGTTTCCTTTGAATCTGATGTATTGTGTACTCGTCGGACTATTCTGTCTTCGTACGATTTACTGTCAAATTTCTATCATTGTAATCATTTAAGATATTTATGACGAGTCAGCTGATTTAATTTCGATATACATGTTATGTATGAAATTAAATGATATTTTCATTAAAGAAAACTCAATATACCGTATATACTCGCGTACAGATCCAGTTCAGCTGAAAAATAAAAAAAATTAAGCATCATTGATCCGCAGTCGCACAGGGCCGAGAAGAGGAGGTGGGGGCGGAACAACACTTGTTAATTTTAAGAAAGAAACATTTTGTGTGAACAAGAACTAGGAGAGGCAAGTGTGTTTCTTTCTTCTTGGCCCGTGATCGCTTTCTACGGTCCTGCAGTTGCATAATGCGCCGTCAGAAAAGGGTCTATGTTGCTTGTTCCAATAACTTCTAACAAGCTGCATAGAACCAGATCTGCCGGCAAATTATGTAGCGGGTCTGTGCAGTTTGAAGTTGGACTTGACTTATGAGATAGCAGAGACGGTAATATATTTATTGCAGTGTGATTGGTTACTGTATGAAGAAACAGAGAAAAAGTATACAAACATGTCTGTGTCGAATCATTTGTAGAAGTTGGGACAGATATATAAAACAGTCTTATGTTACATACTGTACGTATTTGCTCATTTGCTGGATCCCAATGCAATCTGAATAGACCCAGCTCTGTCATCTCATTCTGCGCCGGCAGATCTTCGTCTATGCAGGCGTGATCAAAAAAGCAGTCAACAGAGACCCTGGTGTGCTTGCAGGTGACACAACGGCAGATCAGGATCTATGTTGATAACAGTTGGAGGATACCTATAAGCAATTATATACGGTACGTAAGCAAGCACCTCGATTGATACGTGTGTACTTATACAGTATGACGAAATAATAGTACGGTACACAATTCAGCCCGTTAGATCAAAGTGGATGAACGTCAGTTTACTGTAACAGCAAAAATATTTTGTTTTTTTTATGTGTGTGTGTGTGTGTGTGTGTGTGTGTGTGTGTGTTCTTTTAAAGGGAATAAAATTACACGGTTTAAGGTTAAAAAGATATTAGTTACAACTGGCACGTATGCTAACTTCGTATTTGGGTGGAATTTGTTTTAATAAATGTGTTCCTGTATATAAATGATACACAATTTGTTCCTTTTCTGATGAGAGAAATACATGTACTTTAGAAATGATAATGATAAGAAAGAGGTACGGCAATTTTGTTCTATTTGCATGATGTAGCACTTCCTTAGATCAAACTTCAGTTTTCCTCCCTCTCTCTCTCTCCCCTTTTCATGCTCATGGCTGCACCTTTTGTGGCTCTCAAACTTCCGATATATTTTTTTTTAAACGCGGCGCAAACGCTTCTTGTTTGTTGATTGAAAATGATCGTATATGGCGAAAATCGTAGCATGATCCGCTCGTGTTCGGAAGTTATTCATTGGATCGATATGTTGTGTAAGCTGGGCAAACCACGCCTCCTCTGATATTTTGTCACATCGGCGCGTGGAGCGCAGCTATAAAATGGCTTGTGCCCTTGTCGCTTATCATAAGTCGCTTGCGATTACGCCTAATAACACAACAGTGAAACGCTACTGAAGACCTCAAACACCAAAATCTCAAGTATTGTGCCTGTACTTTGCCGTTGGATTCACCATGTCTATCGTTCTGCCAAGAATCAACCTGGACGGCTTTTGCGTTAAGACCGAGGAGTCAAGGTTCTTCATTCAAAGAGGACAGGGTCTGTCTCCAGAAGAACGTTTTGGCCTGTTGACTGATCAGCGTGAAGAGTCTTTCGAAATATGCACGTCCATCAATGCGTTCGTCTGGAAGAAGAATACTGACATAAACATTACACAGTGATTCCAGTACCAAATTCCGTACTTAATGGTCCTTGTTGCCAGTCGATAAAAGAAATTCAGCATCAGAAGTTCGCATTGAAATAACGGTGAGCATACAGAAGCACTGATATCTATCTGACTGTTCATTTGTACGTCTGCATATAATGCTTTTAAAGAAAACGACATCACTCCAAAAGTACTCGTACCACCATGAGCCAAAATAATGACATTTTTGTACTCTGCGTCTGTTTTTGACGATATAGCATCTGCAAGACTCAGTTCCGTCATCGATTTCCACAGATATCTGGAAACGACGGACTTTCCAGAGATTTCTCGAAGTCTACGCCCAATCGATGATATTGACACCTGAATAAAATTCACGATTCAGTGCAATATGGATATTAAAATGATGTGCCCGACTTTGTGAGAGACGAGAACATTTTTTCATCATAAGCGAAAGTTCGCTCGCAGATTGTTTTCCAAGACATTTCCGTACAAGGAGAAAAAGGAAAGTTCGCAGAAAAATGTTAGTTTCTCAGGACAGTTAAAATATACTTCACGTTTGAAGATATAATTTTTACAACGTACACCTTAATTTGTAAAATGTTAAATATTTATAATAATACGTTTCTTATTTATTTGCTTGTTTGTATATCAGACATTCTTGATGAATAGACTTTTAAAATTTTATATTGTTAATATTTGTATATAATTTATCAATGATTTAAATATAAGAAGAGATATTTATAAATTTAATGGTTTTTTGTATAGTTTTGTAATGTGAATCTAAGCTGTTCGCTTAAGTGAAAATACCTAAGTTGTACATTGTGTGTACCGTATGTGCATGTAGACCGTATCGGTCAGATTTGACATTCTCGTAATTTTTTTTAAATTCACCATTTTTTGTTTTGTACAATTCACGCATTGCAACATATTTTGTAATTCAGACGCCTATTTATTTAAATAAATTATGTCATGTATTTTTCTTTTTTGCGTTTTATATCATTCCGTATATCAACATAGTTTTATCTGTATATCAACATAGTTTTATCTGTCTATTTATCTCTCTGTCTGTCTGTCTGCCTGTTTCTATCTATCAATCTATCAATATATCTATATCTATCTATCTATCTATCTGTCTCTATCTATCTATCTATCTCTCTCTCTCTCTCTATCTTCATCTTTTTTACCTTCGTTCCATCAAAAGTATTGTCTTCATTCATACATGCATACATGTGCGTGCATAGCTACCTAACTAATAACATACGTATGCACTTACTTTTACTAAGCTACTTAAAGATATACATCGATTCATTCATTATTCGATCCATCAATCCATGCATCAACTGCCCTCAATATTTCAAGTTGAAAAGCATTTATTTCTAAAACAATTTATAACTATGTAAGTAGTAAAGAATTGACACCAAATGGGGAAGTAAACAATATGGAGCCAATTGTGTTTTGCCTTTTTGTTGTTTGATTGTATTTCTTTTTAATTGACACATAATACACGAGTATTTTATATTCATAACTGTTCCTCTAGTTTCCCCCAACCTGTTTCAAAAGTGAAAATTACATTGATACCGTATCTTCAATCAATTACTGGGTCGTGTTGATCCTCTCTGTCTGTCTGTCTCTTGACAGCTTCGATGACCTAGTGGTTAGAGCGTCTGCCTTGGAAGCGGGATGTCGTGGGTTCGAACCTCCGGCCAAGTCATACCAAAGACTTATATAAATGGTGTCAGGATAATGTGATTGGGTGGGATATCATGTTACATGTCTGCAGCATTATATCTCAGTGCTAGACATCACTGTAAACTGCCACACTGCAGACATAAGAGCAATATGACTGAAATATTGTTAAAGCTACGTTAAACATCCAAATCAAACAACAAATACCTCTCTCTCTCTCTCTCTCTCTCTCTCTCTCTCTCTCTCTATATATATATATATATATATATATATATATATATAGAGAGAGAGAGAGAGAGAGAGAAGACAGATTTACACATACACATGGAAAGGCAGCATGCCAGCCTGGAAGCCGGATTTACACACACACACACACACACACACACACACACACACACACATACACACACACACATATTTGTATAAATCTGTCTTCCAGGCTGGCATTCTGGCTTCCCTTGGCTTATTTTGTTCGTCACTGTCTCTCTATCAATTTATATTATTTCTGTTATTATATAGGTGTGCATGCATGCGAGTAGGTACGTAGGTATGTATGTTCGTAGGTAGGCAGAAAGATAGGCATGTCTGTCTGTCTGTCTGTCTGTCTGTCGATCCAAATATTCATGATCATATATCTACCAATGACCAGTCAGTAAATTTATCTCAAATGGTGAAACGAATTTCGTTTTGCTTTAACTTCTCAAAACAGTTAATTCTCACCCAGCCCCATTATAAGATTTTCATTGAATATCAGTTTTTAATATATATGTGACTTCTTTTGGTAATTAGTAATCAGTAAAAGGTCCAGCTATATTAAGAATGGACTATTTCAAAAGCACACTGATTTTAATCTTTTCTACGCCCTGTCATCGAGGTAGAATCGTTACTAAGTACGGTCATTGATTTTCAACATTTCAACATTCCATGACAGGAATGTTACAAATGTGCAGGCAAAAAAATACTTACGTTTCGGGGGATGGTTCTGCGCGGGAGAAGGGGGATAAACTGTAATCATACCGATATGGTCGAGTTTCAAGTAAAGTCTCTATTGGCATGTTATGCAAACATCTCCAGGTCAGCATGTAAAGTATTGACACATTCATTCTGTCCCCGAATACGTTTGGAGATTTACCTTCTACTGTTGTTTTGCATTGTGAGCATTCTTGAGATTAAAACTGCAAAGTCTGAGATAAGTGGCCTTAAAGCTCTGTTGTTGTTTTTTTACCCCAGCAATGCTTGATTGACAAGTAGTCCGAGGATTTCAAGTATATTTGTGATTTAGATTTCTATCGTAGCTTTAACAATTTTACAGTCATATCGATACGATGTGGGCAATATGCAGCAGTCACATTATCTTGACACCAGGCTGACCAGTCCTAACACTAACCTCTCAAAAATGCTGAGCGCCAAGCGAGGCAGCTGCTAGTACCATTTTTGTAAGTCTTTGGTATGACTCAGCCGGGGATCGAACCCACGACCTTCCGCATCTGAGGCGGATGCTCTAACCACTAGGCCACCGGAGCGGTCCAAGTGTATTTGATATTTTAAATTACCCTATCTTTCTCTGACAATGTCACTTTGACATAATTGTTAATTCCAGGTTAACTAATGTATTATTATTATTATTATTATTATTATTATTATTATTATTATTAATGCTGATGATGTAAATATTAATGCTTTGGTAGTGATGATGATGAATATTTATTTGGAGAGATTTTAAATTACAGCGTTTGCTCTCTCTCTCTCTCTGTGTCTCTATCTCTCTCTCTGGCTAGAACGCCATTTTTATATTGAGATGGTGAACTCACTGTTAATCGCTTCACATTGGTTATTATTATTATTATTATTATTATTATTATTATTATTATTATTATTATTATTTGTATTAGTATTATCATCATAATCATCATTAACATCATCATCATCATCATCATCAGTGGTAGTAGTAGTAGTAGTAGCAGCAGTAGTACTGGTGGTGTAATACAATTTACATTGCAAAGGGTACTCAAAAGCAGTATATAGTTGGTAACCTCTTAATACTGAACGCCCAGCAAGGCAGCTGTTAGTACCATTTTTGTAAGTCTTTGGTATGGATCGAACCCAAGACCTCCCGCATCCGAGGCGGTCGCTCTAACCACTAGGCCACCGGATGGATCTACGGTTTTCTGGCCTGTAGAATTTGTCGCATATAGGATTAAAGTCAAATTATTTGCCTTTCTATTTATATAAGCACTTAAGTGGATATATTGCCTTGTGCACACACGTTCATCCATCCGTCCGTCAGTCGCTGTTCTTTGTAATCTTAAATCTGTTCGCACAAATTGAGAAACATTATATGATTATAGAGGTGACGGATGCACAAATGACAACGAAGGTTTAGAAATCTGGAGACTGTCCATGGGGATGGGGGTGGAACCGACGTTAGTGGGGTGGGTCAAAATTGATATTTACATGGTAACAAAAGGAAGGATATTTGCGATGGCTTTTATCCCTATAATGGTTGTTATTTTGCATGTCCATCACACACACACACACACACACACACACACACACACACACACACACACACACACACACGTGCACGTAATCAACTACACAACCGTACTAGCTCAAATGTTCTTTAAATACATTTTAATTGTGAAATGGGAACAATGCTTTGCCAAGATTATAAACTTTTATAAATATAAACAGTAAGTTTCCTTGAAACATCTCTTCAACCCCAAACATGCTAAATATTCTATCATCCAATTTCATGGTTCTAATCTTTGTTTAGACATACGGAAAAATATTAGAAAATAAACTTCTTTGTGTGGGGTGTCGTAACTGATATGCCGTCAACTCCTGGGGTCCTGGGTGTCTAGGACAACTACTATCTCTTTGGCTAAAGAATCAATCGAATTATTTTCCATGCTAAAGGACAAAAAGTATATCGATATAGATGTTTAGTTTTAAAGAATACAGGAGTATTTTATCTAGGGGGCCACTGCCAGTAATTCTACTATTGGGGTCTGAGCACTTTTAACATTACGCAATGGGGGGTGGCTCAAAGCATTAGAAAACACTAGGGGGCGAACTCTAATGAAATCTACAGGTTATCATTTTGAAAAAGTTTTCGACGACCCTGAAAATTACAGTCAATTGTTTTTTGTCAGGAGGCCTATTGACTTGTAAGAAGACGCCATCGCGGTCGGTGTAGGAGAACGGATCTACTTACACGGAGTATTTAACTCTTATTGTCTACTCTGCCATGCGTATTATTCACATGTATATCATATTGCTAATGGTAGATTATGAATGAAACTTCGTCACTGAGGTGATTAAACCTCCGCGTGTAAATCCGAATGTTACAAAGTAGGATGAACTTTAGGTAGGACCGCCTACCATAAAATTGTGTTTACGACCGGACCGACCATATAGGTGAACTTAGCGGTCGTCTCCGGCGCCAGCCGTTTAGGGTCGCCAAATTAGACGGAAGTTAATTTTTTTCTCTGTAGGGGGCTCCAAAGTCATAGTTCACATAGGGCGCCAAAAACCCGAAGACTGGCCATGCAAATGTTAGTCTGTAGGAACTATCTGGTACATTTTTTAACTAAGATTATGAATGAATGCAACATTTGAAATGTACCCTGCATTATCTTGCAACAAAATATGACATAATTAATTTGTTATGCTACGTTGTCGACAATATTACCCCACGCAAAGTCTAATCTCTACTAGACTGGACCTCTGTCGGCGTTTTATTTTAAAATTATGCACTTAAATAGAGAAGTAAGAATTTTCTCCTTTACAAAGAAATCTAACCCTGTAATATGCTCTAGCAGGAATGGAATACTTGCGGTTCCCTACCATACTAGCCCAGTTTAGTCAAATGGATTCAGTAAGAAATGTTTTAAAATGACATATTTAAAACTATGCTCGTATTCATGGAACACAGATTACCCTGCTTTAGAGTTTGAAAAATAACCTTAATAGGAAATCTAACCTGGCGTACGTACATATCTACAGACGTGTGGGCAATGTGAACGTTATACCCACCCCAAGCCCTACAGCCCGATCGTGATGGGGTATAAAAAAAGCAAAACGTTTGAACTTTAGATTGTTTGTCGGATAATTAGAATAAAGAAATATAGTAATATATACTACAGACAAGACTGTAAAATTCTCGGAAATTCAATATGAAGTGAGCACAATTATTGAGTGGAACCTTTGCAAATCTGCCATGTTAAAGGCCACTTTTAAGAGTGTGCAGAAAGACTCAGTATATATCATTTTTAAAAAAAATAGAAATCTATTGGGTTTGTGCGTTAAGCCAGTACTGATTTTTTGCTTCCACGGGGAGCTAGTTCTCTTGAACCTCGAGCACCTTTCTTGGAACTTATTACGTCCTTTTTTGTCGCATGGCTCAGTGGATTAGAGCTGTGGTGAATAGAGCTTGTCTTTCCTCCCTCTATTTAGAACAATTATAAGTACTAAACTGTTAGTTTTTATTGACTTCTTTCTATATACTGGGGAAAGGGACTGTTATTATATATTAACCCCTTTTTGTAATTAACATCTTTAATTCGAACATATACTAATTGGTATTTTATCTCTTTTGTCTTCAGTGTTTGTTGTTGTTTTCCCCCAATGTTGTGAACACTATTTAGGTATAATTTATTATATAGAGAGCTAAACACTGACATCAACTGCAGTATATATTGAGAAGCCAGTCACTGACATAACAACTGCAGTCAATTTAGTTAGAAAGCCAATAACTGCAGTAGATATGTTTAGCAACAACATTTCTCCTTTAGAACGATCTTAAATTACCTAAGATCTCTCTCTCTCTCTCTCTCTGTCTCTCTCCTTTACGTGTATGTTCTTAGCTAAAGTTCCTCCATTCAATTAAATGTACTTGTGGTTTCGACTGTCCTAAGATACATAGTGGCTATTCAAATTACATCCTGCGTATGTTGCTTGCATGGATAAAGGAACTTAACAGTCTCAGTTTCTTTATTTATTCGATTCGTTAAAGATTGCATGTATTTCTGATATTTCGTTGTTTTGGGGTTCAACACTATTTTAAGCTCAAAATAGGCTATACATGCCGGCCAGTATAAACTGGGGAGAAAGAAACAGAAAACCACGTAAGAACCACCGACCGACGGTAATCTACCAGCAGCTTTCTCACATATCCACGTTGGCTCACCCCGAGACTGGAACCAACGCAGAGAGAGGTGAGACGGCAGTGATTAGTAATGACAAGCGCTTTACACCACTCAGCCACCAAGAGACCCTCATATTTCTGATTCTTATTAAAACGTTTGAGACTGACAAGGTTTCACCAAGGCTCAGTGTGAATTAAGCTGTCGTTAGAGAAAATTGCTTTGTATTGAATTCCGATTCACTGCTTGACCTGGTTATTATTTGACACAGTTGACCGTTCCAGTGGCCTAATGGTTAGAGAGGTCGTGGGTTCGATCCCCAGATAAATCATACCAAAGACTTACAAAAATGGCGCTCGGCATTAAGAGGTTAGTGTTAGGACTGGTCGGCCTGGTGTCAGGATAATGTGACTGTGTAGGAGGACATCATGCTACTTATCTGCGTCATGATGCCCCAGTGCTAGACATCACTATAAACTGCCACACTGCAGACATCGTAGCGATATGACTGAAAAATTGTTAAAGCTACGTTAAAAATCCAAATCACACACACACACACACACACACACACACACACACACACACACACAAACACACACACACATTGACAAGTGGAGTTTGAAATTATTTTTGATCACTTTTCAGTATTACCTTACTGTATATAGGGGTGGGGTGGGTCCGAATAGACCTTGAAACATGAGCTCGGCCAATAGGTCTTAGACTTGTCAAATCGTGCTTGCTTGATCGAGTTAGATAGCAAGTTGTCATTTCCTTGACATATCACATTTTATCTATAAAAATCTGTGCTTACACATTCTACCGATTGATGTGACGACTGACTTTTAAATTTGCTTTTCAGATTCTGTTTTAATTCTAGAATTTTCTTGTCTGGAAATTTCCAGGGAAGTCGTTGATTTATATAAAGCGCATTAAGGTCTTATTAGACTATGCAATTATCGAACTTTCCATTAAGGTCTTATTAGACTATGCAATTAGCGAACTTTCCATTAAGGTCTTAATAGACTATACAATTATCGAACTTTCCAGAATCTCGTGGTTGTCTCTTTCAAGAACCTCTAATTTAACTATGTAAAAGCCAAGGTCATCTACGAAAATTCTAGAATTATGGAAATGGAAAACACATAATCATCGATATTAGCATGTTACACAGAAAAAGAGGTTTACATGTAGGTTTCTAGTCGGGCTTTTTACAACATTTCTTTAGTTATTGTCTCCTAATGAGAGCAAAACAATCTTACGGTAGCGCGTGTAGATCGATCGATAGCAACCAGAGAGACATCAGATGCAGACATAATCACCATCTTAAGGCACAGACACACACACACCTATATATTTGCACACACACACACACACACACACACACACACACACACACGTACGTATGTATGTATGTATGTATGTATGTATGTATGTGTGTGTGTGTGTGTGTAATTATATAGGTGTGTTTGTGTCTGTGAGTATGTTAGAATTTCTAGACAACGCTACTGATTTGTCTCTTATATATATCACTTTTTAATTTTATTAAAGAACAGTTTTGATTGAACAAATTTGGTCGGTGAAAAGGACACACAATTTACTGCAATAAAGAGGTTAAGAAAATGATTCACGCAGTAATTTTCGGACCGTTATACAAACTCAATAATGAGTGACAATAATCTCATTTTACAGATTTGGCAAGGATATGTTTCTTTTTGTGCAAAAGAAAACAATGCATGAGTAAAATTACAATGTTTACGAATCAATTTTGCATTTTAATCCAGATTGCTCAGAACACTGTCATTTACTTTGAACATTTTGTAATCTGACTATTTGTTGAACAATGATAATAGTCGTATGACTACTATCACATGATAGTCACATAGCAGATCCGTAGACGTATAAGTCACATGATCAAAACTACCATTTCGATCGAACTTATTAACATCTGATTGGTTCCTGGATGATGCTCACACAACCGATCACGTGCCAATGTAGGTTGGTAACTCAAAATGGCGACTGGAGGTAAGTTCGATTTATTCCGCGTGAATTTATAAGTTATCCGCGAGAAATATTTTAAAATTCTTAAACCAATAGTATATGCCCTCCTTTATTGAAGATAGATCTATCTGCAAAACATAAAGGGTGTTTTTCAATTGGTGAGATCATATCCTCAAATCCACACGCCGATAGCAAAATAGGTTTCAGGTTTGATTTATCAGACCTGGAAACACTAACCCCGCCATATAATAACAGATCTTTCAATTCTATTTCCATAGCAAGTTAGTCTATATTGCATTCGTCGGCTAATTTAATTTACGCCATCTGTGATTTTACGGGCCGATGGAAACTCTCTGTGTCCCGTGCGGGTCAGCCTACATGAGTTGATGACGCATTAAACATGATGCCCAGTTTTCTAAAGGGCAACATTAACATACGAAACTATTATGAATGCCATTGATGTCACTCTCGGATCATTAAATCATAATGCCAGACGCCACCACACGGAGATTTTTGAATGTCATGCTGTACACAGGAATTTGCATTTTCACATGACCTAAGATTGAAAACAAAGGTTAACTATGGTTGCTTAATATTGATACATCACCCAGACGGGTTTTCTATGATGACAAGACAAAAGCTGATGAAATCTTGACAAATGTAGAATGGGATAACAATGCATACTGTTGTAAAGTACATTTTAAAACAATAATAATATGTTTTGATGGAAAAAGCTGATCTACAGCTCCCGTATCATTGCTGATCTACAGCTCCCGTATGATGCAAAATGTTTTGTTTTAATTGTACATTCCTAATATAACCTGAATTTTTAATCATCTTCTCTAAGATGGACATAATAGCAGACGACCTTGATATATTTCATCTATAGCAGTGATAGATTCAGTATATCTCAAAAGCTGAATATACAAAACATGACAGAACAGTCACATAAATATTATTTAGTACTGTAGGTTTCGGCCCATAATACAAAGTACAAGGTACAGACAAATTTACAGATTTCCATTTGTCTAGTGTACATAACAGTTTACGTCCTTCTGTGGCTGAGTTCCTAAACAGACATAACTGTATACATATCTTGTAACATGTCAACACTAAGAATTTTCTTACCAAACGTCAGGCTTATGAACGTTTATTTCGAAGGATTGTCACAATAAAGTATATTCAGATAATTATGCTTTATATTACTATTTTATGAACACATACAAACGGTATTCGTCCTTCAAACATCTAACATATTTTGTACAAACCTAATTGGTACAATCTTTTGGTACCCCCCCCCCTCTAGATCGATCGATAATTTAGTCACTTCGGAGGACCTCGATCATTGCTTGACTTTCCCTAAAGATAAAAGGTAAGCCAGGGATCCTATATTTTTCCGCTTTCGATAAGGACTCTCATTGTAATATACACATTAGCATAGATGGACATCTTACTAAACCACATTTGAATGGACAATCTGTTAGACGTTGTTCAAATATGGAAAGAAACCTGTTAATTGTGCCGATTTCTTGTATTGCTCGAACATAACCAAACCCATTAGACAATCTTTTTTTAAAAAAAAATCCATCTTATTGCCTTAAATACATTTACCAAAGTGTGTGAGGGTTTTATCAATTGCGTTTATAGATACATACATACATACATACATACATACATACATACGACCCCAGAGTGGGCAAATTGTTTAACCCACAAGAAAACAGGGAAGGGGACCACCCCACTTATAGAAGGCTAATACAAACCCAAAACAGATTTGAAATACTGACGGAAGAAGGGGGGGGGGGAGAGAATCTTAAACTGAACAAGGGGCAATAGAGCTAAGTGGGCTAGTACCTCTAACATCAACCCCAACACCCGCATTGAGGAAAACAAGAAGGTTAGGGAAATCCCTATCGGCGGCGTCACCAAGTGACATAACGTCATCAAAGGAAATCTCCACCATAAAAGAAAAAGACGAAACTACTCCCGAAAAAAGAGAGAAGAGCACTTAAATGACACAACAGGGAATGAAAATGACAAGGAATTTACAAATGACGAAAACCAGGAAAACAAACAAGATACTAAAGACGAAGAAGAAGCCGAAAACGAAAACTACCATGATGACGGGAACGACGACGAAGACGACGAGGACAACGACGACAATGAACAAAGCAAATATATGATTATCACATCGAAACTTGACACGGACACGGAAATAGAGACCAAACATGAAATGGAATACGCAGAAACAAAAACTATTATTAATTCTTTACTATCCGTTAACAAATAAGTAAACAAAAGAACATAAAGCACAACTATAAAAAATTTAATGAATTACTTAAATGAATGCGGCCATCTGGAGGGATTTTTTTTTGAAGGAACAAACTTCCGAAATTAACACCAAAGGTTTAGACAGAGAGAAAAAAAATTTAATAAGTTTAAATCAATATGATGCCATTCTACTACAAGAGACATACTAATTTTTCCAATTAGCTAGTAGCTATTGTAGAGGATAAGATGAATGCAATTGTGATTCTAAATAACTGTAAACAAGATGATATATAGTGGGGAGTAGCAACTATTATTAAAACAAAATTGGAGTTAACTGGGAGAGAACAAAAGAAGGCAAAGGTCTTAATGGGAGAATGTTACATACAATAATAAATAAATTACATATTATCAATGTCTATTGCCCAGCAACCAGATATAAGAGACACGAATTTATTCAGAACCTAAGCAGACACATACATGATTTTACAATGGAGCCTCTAGTTATGGGAGGGATTTTAACTGGGTGGGGGAAACCATATATAGAACAGGGGAGTTATCAACGAATGACTTTAGCTCCAAGGAAATAATGGAAAAACTACTCAGAAATCACAAATTGGTGGATATATGTAGAAGACAAAACTCTATTTAAAATAAAACAAAAAACAACAGAATATACACATGATTATAAAAACGGGGAGACCAGCAGATTATATACATTTTATGTAACAAAATTCGAAGATAAGATCCACAAAAATGCAGAGATCAGAGATTTTCAAATATTAGAGATTAGAGATTTTCAAATATCAGATCACAAACTAGTAAACTTGGAACTGAAAATAAACAGAAAGAAATGGGGCAAGGGAATCTGGAAACTAAACAATATGATGCTAGAGGAAGAATATTTTGTAAAGGAAATTAACAAAGAATTATTTATAATAAAAAATGAAAGAGGGGATAAAATTAGTAAATTTATATCAGACTGGGACGAACTCAAAATTAAGATTGAGGAAATAGCATTCTAAGAAAAGGAAACAATTACAACAGATGGAAAAGAAGAACTAAAATTAAAACTAAAAACACCCATAACAGAGGAAATTAGGAAAAAAATGTACAGAAAGGCTAAATAAAATATTAGAAGAAGATAAAAAAGGGCCAAGAAATAAGAGTAAGAAAATTTAACAACATATACAAGAAAGCAGGAGGGTTATACAAGAGGGAAGAAATGATGAGAGGAGGAGAAAATAATATAGAAAAATTGAAAGAGAATGGAGTAAAAATAAATGACAAAAAGAAATAATGAAGAAACTAAAATAATATTATGTAAACATATATACATCACAAAATATAGAGTAACGAGTAATTGCATATTATTTAGAACGGATCCCATGAGAGATGATATCACCAGAACACAGAGACGTGTGTGATGATTTCATCTCAATGGAAGAAATCCAACGCACTATTAAAAAAAATAGAAAAAGGCAAATCCCCAGGGAGAGATGGACTCAAGGCGGAATTCTACCAAAACTTCCAAAGTGAGTTAGCGCCGATTCTTGTAGGGTTATACAATAATTTCTTATTAAATAATGACAAAATGCCCAACTCCATGAGAGAAGGTTTAATAACTAGTATTTACAAAGGAAAGGGTGATAGGGAAGATCTAACAAATTAGAGGCACATCTTCGCTCCTAAACACCGATTATAAATTAATAAGTAGAAATTTTAGCAAATAGAGTAAAAAATTGTATGAATGAAATGATAAATATTAACCAAACATGCGGGGGGTGGGGGGTAAAGGAGGCAGAAACAGCCAAAATAATATCCTAAACATAAGAACAATAATTGATTTTATAAACGAAACGGGTCAGAAAGGTGCTATGATACTTTTCGACCAAGGAAAAGTCTTCGATAGATTAGAACACAACTACATACAAAAAGTATTGCAAAAATTTGGCTTTGGAATAAACTTCCAAAACTGGACCAAATCCTGTATAATAAAGTAACTGGAAGCGTACAGGTAAACGGTGCTGTAATGGAGAAATTTGATATACAAAGATCGGTGAGGCAAGGATGCCAACTATCAATGCTATTATACGTAATAGCAATAGAAATTCTAAGTATCAAAATCAGAACTAACAAAGAGATAGCAGGCATAAAGATTCCAAATCTGAAAGAAGAATTTAAATTGATCCAACATGTGGATAATTGTACGAACTTTATTCAGATACAAATTCCTTCAAATACTTAGAATGGGAAACAAGGTACTTGATAAAATAGATGATGAAGTTATAAAATATATTTGGAACTTCGAAACACACTATGTTAAAAAATCAAACTTATATAAAGCTAAAACTAAAGGAGGACTGACTCTACCAAGCCCAATTTTATTTAAGTGTGCCAATATTTTAAATAGATTCAAACATTTAAATAATCAACCAAAAAACTCCATGGGAAGCCTTATATATTTATTGGTTTTGGTTTCACTATTAGGAAAAGAAAGGATATCTACAAAAACAATAATCTCAGTATTAAAAAAAAACCTTGAAGTTCCAAGGGTGTTTAGAAATATAAAGGAACTATTATGTAAATAAAAATTATAAAGATGAACTATGGGAAATTGAAATCAAGAAAACATATAACTGGATAAGAGATAACTTAACGAAAAAATTGAAAATAAAGTAGAAGAGAACATTTGTATTCACAGGGATAGAGTACGGAGGCACTGGGCCAACATCGCCTCACCCAAAATACAAAGCTTTATGTTTATATATTGACACGATGCATGGCTAACCGGAGAAGTGGCCCTCAGAAGGAAAATGATAAGAACTGTGGTTAAATATTTGGCCAATGTGCAAAAAGCAAATTTCACCAAGTACCATGCAATTGCATAGTGCGAAAAAAGGAAAGACGATATAATACAATTAATAATGGAAATCCATATAAAAAATGAGAGATATCAAAGGATTCAAATCCTCTACTTAGATGGAAATTGTGATAAAAACCTAATAAGAAAAATTACGGACTACATAAAAAACAATGATGACCTGTGGGCAAGTGTTAACTATTAAAACAAAACTATGTATATTCCAAATTAAACGACTATTTGAAGTCCAACTAGATTTCCTTTGATGTCTCTAAAATAAATAATAAACTAGTCAATTCGTTACTAATGAAATTGAAATGCCATAGGGAGATGAGTACGGGGAAGAGGAGGGGGATGGGAGGAGGGCTTTGGCTTTCCACCCATTAGGGATGTGCCTCCGTCAGTGCACGGGCAAGATCCCACACCTCATCCCTCGACTCGGAAACATAATTAACCTCTAAATAACTGAACTAAAAGTGTAAACTTCTCCAATACCCTGAAACAAAAATTACGATAAAACAATAAAAAGTTGTCAAGTACTTTTCAAATAATCTTGGAATCAATGTACCCTTATGGGGCGAGGTAGATGAGGAAGGGGATGGGAGGCGGTGCTCTGGTTTGTTACCAATTAAGGGTAAGTCACCGCCAGTGCACGGGCTGGAGCCCTCACATAATCCCTCGACTCGGAAATGATCTGAACCCCTAAATAACACTGAAATAAAACTTAAATATATTTTTTTTTAGAATAATTAATCAAAATTAAAGAAACTTATTTTTATGCTTACTTCTAAGAACAATTTTAATTTACTTAATGAACAAGAAAAAGAGGGAGGGACAGGGTATCTGTGTGGGGGAAAGTACGAGGCAATGACGTTACGGGGCTTTATCACATGGCGCTACGCGAAGTGGCCAGGCCCATGAAATAGCCTTGGAAAAATACCCCATGTATAACACTAGCAGACAATACACAAACACACAATACACAAACACAGCGAAATATGATATTAGGAACCTAGCGCCTTTATATATCCCTTTAATCAACTATACAGCTCCCTTGCTGTATAGTCCATTCCTTCTTTTTTCTTTTCCCACTCCTACGGAATTTTCTTTAAACCCTTTTGGAATTTTCTTATTTATTAGTTTAAATAATACAGAGGAGACCTACTCGAGTCGGGAGAAATACAAATAAATAAAGTGTGGACCCTCACTCTAGTACAGCCTGCTTCATTCTCGGATCTAATTAATGCGAGGAATGCTATATATAGCCACGCATATAAAACAATAGGTTTTTTAACTAAAAAAATTATAACTCACCTATAGTAAACCGTTCACTCGCCCAAATTCAAAGTTATATAATCAAATTTAAATATAAAATTCATATCAAAATTATCAAATGATTGTGTATATCCATATAGAAAAATATACTAAGACAACTGGGATATTTGAAAATGTCTTGCTGTCCCTGCACAAAAACTATATAGCTCACACACAATATAGCATATAACACATAGCAAACACGGGACTTAGGAGACCTCTGGCAAAGGTCACAAAAAAAACACTAAGGGAAGGGATTTCGAGAAAGGTGAAAGAAACCTGATTGGATAAACAACCCTATATATCACAGTACGGACATTAACAAATACCCCGTCAAAACTTTAACTTAAAATAAATTTTTTATCAAAATTCTTCTATAAAAATGAACAAGCAACACATCTTGGGTGAAACACTTACACATAAAACACCTTATCTTTTTTTCCAGAAGTGGGGGGATCTGTCTGGTGTCTCCCCCCCCCAAAAAAAAAAATAAAGAAAGAAAGTTAAAGCAATAACTCCGGGAAAGCCACTCGTAAATTAGCGGGAAAACGTAGGCAATTCTAAGAAAAGACAAAGCTTCGTAAAGGAAGCTTTATGGGGAAAGACTTCCGGTGTGGTTTAGTCCCGAGTCTCTAGGAGAGAGACGGAATAGAGACTAGTGGTGAAGTCGATTGTGAATCTAAGGCTAGTCGGAGAGAAGAGTCAAGGAGGATAAGGAAAAGGAGTTGAGGAGGAGGAATTGGAGAAGGAGCGGTCTAGGAGAAGGAGTTAGGAGGGAAGTCGGAAGGAGAGAAGAAATTGGCGGGAAAGCAGAGACACGAATGAGTAGAAACAAAGACAGGTGGAAAGCGATCTTACACTATAAATCAAAGGATGCAATAGGCTATCAATTGGTCGAGAGGAAGAAGAATGTTTGGGAAATTATTATCATTTGAATATTGAATTGTGACTAAAGTGTTATTCTTTTGAATTTCACCTTTTGTGTTTTCAATACTTTAACTGCCAGCATTGCTGACTGGGGTCCCGGAAGCCTTATCTCTCTCTCTATCACTACTTTCACTACCTACAAAATTGATCCCGGGGTGGGACTTCTATGGTAATTTAAATAATATGTTGGGAGCAGCCCTCCACAACCCTATCAAACGCCATAGTGGGTATGAATTAAACATAAATATTATCTTTACGACCTAAAGTTTTATTCGTTAGGAAGTATTAGTGAGATAGTTGTGAGCTACTTTCCATCCTGGGTATTTTGAATGTTTATTTTTTTCATCTTGTGTATGTTATATTTGATTTTTGCATGCTTGTGTAGATCTTTAATTACTTACAGTAACTGCGAAACAAATATCAGGCAAATTATCTTACCTGAGCGAAGTTCGTGGTGTCGAGACAAGGTATCACTTACTGTTTGAATCATATTAAAATGGCTACAGAAAGACAGATGATGGAGTACCGTGCCATGGACTCGTGGGTACGAGGGAGAACGCATGGCAGAGCGTATAGAGGAAAGAATCAAGGAATGGAAGGCAGAAAAATCAGCGGACAAAGAGCTGGCCAAGATAGCAGCGGACAGAGAAACACAGAAAGAGCTGAACAAAATATCAGCGGACAGAGAAACACAGAAAGAGCTAGAGCTGGCCAGACTCTCACATGCCCTCGAAATGGAAAAGGTAAGGTTAACAACTAGGAACACCGATAGGGACGACCCCAGTACGATTCCCGGAGGGAATTTAGGATCGTTTATCGATCACCGAATGGTACAAATAAGTATGCCGCGGTTCAATGACAAAAAAGAGGTCATTGACGATTTCCTAGTGCAAATTGAAAAACTCGCGGTCGCTCATAACATTCCCTCGTAGCATTGGGAGATTATTGTCTCAGCCCTTTTGCAAGGTGCAGCTCTCGCAGTTTACTACAACTTACTTGAAGACGATGCTGACGATTGCGGCGCGCTCAAGAAGGCCCTCCTTTGCCATTATCGGCTGACCGCCGAAATGTACGCTAAACTTTATCGGGATTCGACGAAAAAGATTACGAAAACCCACTCTCAAATCCACACCCTTGTTCAAGGGTTATTTGAGAAGTGGATGAAGATGGCCGAGGTCGAACGATCGTATGACGGGCTACGCGAGGTCATCCTCAAGGAACATGTCATGAGTACTTAACGTCTCCAGTTGACAGTATTTCTAGCAGAAAGAGAGAATTCGGGACGCTCGAAGAGATCGCCAGCATGGCGGAGAGATACGGGCAGGCAATCTCGTAGAGTGAAGGTTCCGGGGGTGAGTACATACCCCGACCCACTGAACTGCGTCGGGTGGATGAGGGAGAGACGGCCGTCTGTAACCGTCAGGACGACGGGAAGGTCGAAGGTGGATTTGCAGCTAAGGATGCCACCCATAGACCAAGACAGGCTTCACCCACGGAAATAGGCCTTAAAGGTCGACGAGGTCCGCCGACGTGTTACAATTGCACAGGTCATTTTGCCAGGGACTTCGGCAAAGGCAGGCAGATCCAGGTGAATGCCGTCGCTAGGAAAGAGTGAGAGCCAGAGGCAAGCTGTAAAACAGCAAACCTTGCGTCTGCAACTGTCAACGGGGAACGTGCCACCATCTTGGATGACACTGGGTGTAGCGTTCAAGCCCTTGCCGACAAGAAATAGGTGAAGTCTGAGGATTACACATGGAAGGTAATTGAAGCCCAGTACGCTAACAGCGCACGTGACTCGTTGCCAGTGGCTGACATTTACCTCGACTCACCGTACGTAAAGTTGAAAATTGAAGCTGCGTGCTTGGCTAGACTATCACATGACGTCATACTGGGATGTCGTTATGTGTTGCCACTACCGAAACCTGCACACCGATGCCGGTGACTTCTGTGTAAACCAGGTCCAAGAATCGACAGACGAAAGCGACGCCCATAGAAGCTGCGTCAACACCGGTCAGTAACGTTCTTCCGGCCGAATTGAGGAAGCTACAACAGGAAGACGTAACTCCGGCGCAGTTGCACAAATACGCTGAAGAAGGAACGGAAAAAGAAGGTCCGAATGGTGCAGTGAAGTTCGCATACAAGAAGGGGATACTGTATCTTCACGCCAGGAAAGGCAACGAACACTTCAGGCAAGTCTTCGTGCGTGAATAAAAGCTAGGTGAAGTGTTGAACCTCGTACATGAAGGTCTCATGGGAGGACACATGGGAATTGACAAGACGCGTGACCGTCTTGTCAAAGAATCCTACTGGCCAAGGGTCCTGGGAGATGTTAAGCGGTTCTGTCTCTCCTGTGACAAGTGTCAGAGAATGGCACCGAAAATGGATCATCGACCCGTTCCCTTGGGGAGTACACCCCTTATCGATGAACCATTTAGATGCGTCACGATGGACTTGATCGGACCTATAAAATACACGTCATCGCACGGAAATCAGTACATTCTAATAGCCGTAAATTAAGCTAAACGCTATCCTGAGACTGTCGCGTTGCGTAATATTGATTCGGAAACCGTCGCTGCAGCACTAATTGGGATTTGGTCAAAAGTCGGAGTACCCGACGAGATCCTGACCGATCAAGCGACACAAGTCATGAGTCGCCTGATGGCAGAGGTGAACCGACAGACGTCGATTAAGCACCTCACGACTACAGCATATCACCTCCAATGTAACTGACTGGTCGAACGGTCTAACGGGATACTGAAAAACACGCTCAAGAAGCTGTGCGGTATATTCTTGCCATGTTTTTCGCATACTGGGAAGTAGCACAAGCGAGTTTAGGGTTTTCTCCCTTTGAACTCTCGTATGGGAGTACCATACGTTGCCCAATCGCCGTACTGATACAGCTGTGGACGGACGATCAGAGCAGAACCTGATGCGAGCGAATGCACGTCAGGCGAAGAATTACAACAAGCGCGCAAAACCACTCCAGTATGAAGTAGGGGAAAAGGTGTAGTTGCTGTTGCCCCAAGAACACAACATGTTGCAAGTTTCTTGGAGAGGTCCATACGTAGTAACCGGGAAGGTCGCAGATCAAATCTATCGGAGACGGCTACCGACTAAGCAGAAGCCGCACCATGCCAATCTCCTTAAGAGATACCGGGAAAGACAGACCGACAGCGATTTTGTAGTCGCCATTATCATCACCGAGGACTCCGAAGGCGATATCGAAGGTGCAAACACTGTCCCGGGCTGTCCGTTTGCGAGGGCTGATACACCCTCGGACGTGGAGCATGACCCCATGTTGACTGTGGTACAGCGGGAAGAGATAGAGACGTTGCTGGCCGGGTATTCCGATGTGTTTACAGAAATACCCAGGAGTACTTCACTTGTCGAGTTCGGGTTAAAGCTGGTGGACGACCGGCCAGTTCAGCGGAAACACTACCCCTTGCCCCACGCGAAACGAGAAGTCATAAGGGCACAGATCGAGCAGATGATTGCTCTGCGAGTAATTGAGCCCGCCGACTTTCCGTATAGTTCTCCGGTAGTCCTAGTGCAGAAGAAGGATGGCACACATGGATTTTGTGTCGACTACCGGAAGCTGAATCGCTGATTTCATGAGTAGGAGCGCTGTAATGACATAGATCGCTCTATAGATAACCGTATGTTGTGTGTATATGCGTGTCCGTAGTCAGCGTGTAGCGTCGCTGTGATTGTGTTCTTTTATTACGTGTACTAACTCGCATCTGCATTTGAAGCAAATTTGGGGGAATAAAATCCCGATTTTATTCTCAAGCGTGCGGGGGGGGGGGGGTTGTCAAGTTGCCTGGCCGCGATTACGTAAGTCAAGAACAAAGGAATTCGTTACAAGCCATGTATATATATTATGGTCCGCGGATATAATGGTACTGTTCGTAATTGTTACGATAGCCAGCTTTGTTGGGTGTCAAAAATCATATGTGGTTGTTGAAAGCTTTCTTCAAGAACAAAGGGCGCTTATTAGGCGTCGTAAATCTCACCACGTTGACAGACGGCCGGAGCATTGTCTGCTAAGTTGAATAGAACAGGGTAGAATTGATATCCAATCGGAATAGAGAGAGAGGGTATGGTCAGCATTTCAATCCGAATTTAATTCAGTAATTTAGACTAGAAACTTCAGTAATTGTGAAATATCGTGCTGGAAAGTTAAAGCAATAACTCTGGGAAAGTCACTCGTAAATTGGCGGGAAAACTTAATAAATGATATTTTAACCTGAAATATCTCAGATTAAACACATACATGAATATGTAGTGACTGTAATGATTAAATGTGCATTTGTTACTCATTTGTGCAATATATTTGTGACCATTGAGGTCAACATAGTAACAATGGTGGTATAGCAATAGTAGTCTTCTTTTAGTTTCTGAACAACTTATATAACAATCTTGAGCATAGCCTTACGTATTAGTAATCCGGGGTGTAATAATACTTGATTTTTCAAGGATGTTCCCATAATATTTTAGCAAAAAGTTTATACTCTGCCTTCGTGTTAAAGTTAGTTTTTTTAATGGTTTCTCAAAGCGATCGGTGTAGCCGGTTTATCTGTTTCTCTTACGTCATACATAAATAAAAATACTTTTATCGAAAGCAGTCATGTGTTCCTTCATATATATGTATGCATTCGGAATCTTCTGATCCTTTTTTCAAGAGGCAAGAAGCAACACAAGACAATCACAAAACGAACAAAGGAACAAAAGACAAAAACGTAATAATCATACAGTATGGACACGGTGCGTGCTGTAGATTTTTACAAAGAAAATACAATGAAACAATAAATAAAACTACTACCGTTGAACAAAATCGAGCAAGGCTACTTTGTAAGCTACATCCTACTGCAGTACTCATTTATATGTTTGCAATGTGTTCTCATCTTTGCTGCACATCCACATTGGGATTCTATATTCCACCTTGCTGTTTGAAAGAACGTCCATAATGTCTACACCGTTTTCAGCTTGTGATGATATAAATCCTGTCATGAAATGTAGAAATAATGCCATGAAATGTAGAAATAATAATAATAATAATAATAATAATAATAATAATAATAATGAGGACTTTGTATGGCGCCTAATCTTTAGAAGCTCTAAGCGATTTACAACATTAGACAACATCTATAAGATAAAAAACATATAATAATATTATTACAAAAACAAACACCATGAAATTAGAAAAAAATTAAAAAATAAACAACATGCTGAGAATATTACAGGTAGGAAACATTATTAGGTCTTTTAAGTTTGTTCTTGCAGTCGAAATAAGTGAGTTTTGAGAGCCCTCTTGAATGTGATCACTGTGTCTTTGTCACTAAGTTCAGTGGGCAATTCATTCCACGTTGCTGGGCCTTGGTATGCAAAAGAACGGTGTCCATATGACTTTGTTTTCATAGTGGGAATAATGAGTATACGATTGTCAGAAGAGAAGCGTGAGCATCTTGCTGGTGTGTACACAAGGGTGGGATCGGATAGGTATGTTGGACCAGAGTCCGACAGTGAAACGTAGCAGAGTGAACACAGTTTGTGTTTGATTCTGGATCGAATGGATAGCCAGTGTAGGGTACAGAGGAGCGGGGATGTGTGTTCTGATCGTGGTACTCAAAGTATGATCCGAGCAACTGTGTTTTGAACTTTTTGAAGTTTCTGGAGTAGATATTGAGATGAACAAGACAGAATTGAGTTACAATAGTCCAGTCTTGAAAGTACTAATGAACACACAAGTGTTTTAGTGGCATCAACTGAAAGATATTTGCATACTGAAGTGATGCGTCTCAGCTCAAGATATGTAGCCTTGTATATGTTCATGACATGTTAGTGCGATGTGAGAGTACTGGCCAGAGTAACACCTAGGTTTCGTACTGATTGTGTGAATTTAATGTTGGCGTTGCTGATATTCATTGTTTGAGGTAAAGGATGTGAATGAGAAAGTCTTTGTGATGTGATGAGAATGGCCTCAGTTTTATCATCATTCATCTGCAGCTTGTTCCATGTCATCCATGATTTCACATCAGAGATGCACCTCTCTACACCTTGGATGGTAGCATCAACTTCATTTGGGTGGCTAGATTTGTATATTTGGGTGTCATTAGCGTACAATTGGTGAGACACTGGATGATGATCTATGACACTTGAGAGCGGCTGAATGTACAGAATGAAGAGAAATAATGCCATGAAATGTAGAAACCTTGAAAAACCTTTAAAAACTGTTTCCTTATAAACTTTATGATATTTATGTCCATTTCTGTGTCAAGTCCTCGCAAGTAAGTAACAAGATATCCATTTCAACTGTGCAGAATATCTTATCAGAATTTATGTTGCATAGATTCGGCATTGTCATATCATAATATGCTGGATGGGTGGGTGGGGTCTAACATATGGAATACAAAGATTTCTTGTTAGTCTTAACGGCGAAACAACCAAAGGACGATTGAGATACAAAGAAATTTTGCAGAGACGCCACATCTATATTGAATTTAAAACTTGCCGAATGTTTCTTTGAAAAATAGTTCATTTTACACACTTGATGTATATAACATATTTCAATCGTTTTAGACAAACTGATCCCGAATGTACTAATACAAATCGTTTAGTTTATGCATGGACATCCGAAAGATTCCACATTCAGTCCATTTTTAGTTCCATTGTTGTTAAACTTCCATCTTTCGATGCCCATTTTACTCGAAATTAGCTTACAAACGATGTCTTCAGACCATATCTATAGTCAGAGGTCTGGTTATAAATCCGGAACGGTCCTGCTGCCAGCAGACGACAATAGTACTGTCCATTTTAGATCTATAAACTATCGGATTATATTCAGTGATGTAATAGAATATATTTGTCCACGTGTTAGAATTTGGCGTTCTGTTAAATTTTCACGGATCATATGATATCTAGAACTTACTTGCTCCGAAAAGTCATTGACATTTTGTTGTCTAATTCCTTACCTTCATCAAATGATATCTTTAAGCAATCGTTTTATTAAATATAGTCGTAAAAGCGTTACACATATAATCTACATTTCCTTACACATTTTAACTTTGTCAATATATAGTTGTATCGATTGCTATATTTTTATATTATTTATCTATTTCAAGTCTATCGGCATTGGCGACCTACATACAGTGTTTGATGATACAATCAACTCTATCGGCCTGCACGACTCAGAGAAAGTGTTTCATATAAGACAATCAACTCTATCGGCCTGCACGACTCAGAGAAAGTGTTTCATATAAGACAATCAACTCTATCGGCCTGCACGACTCAGACAAAGTGTTTCATATAAGACAATCAACTCTATCGGCCTGCACGACTCAGACAAAGTGTTTCATATAAGACAATCAACTCTATCGGCCTGCACGACTCAGACAAAGTGTTTCCTATAAGACAATCAACTCTATCGGCCTGCACGACTCAGAGATAGTGGTTCATATAAGATAATCAACTCCATCGGTCTGCACGACTCAGAGACACTGTTTCATAAGGAACACTCATCGGAGCTATTTTGTACAACGTGCAACCGCATTGTTTAGATAACTTTGTCCGTAATTGATTGTTCTTTAATTTCTTGTTGTGGACTCTACTCACGTTAGCTTGATTGATATGTTTTCAGAAAAGATTAATATGAGTGTCGGCAACAAGACATTCCAGATAACGACAAAATATCTTAAATACCATTGGCTTTAATTTTTTTAAATGTCTTTTATTGTTGTTGGGTTTTGTGTGGACTCTGTGTCAGTCACACAATAATTGCACACTGATTCCTACATCATTTCATTATCTTTATTGCTTTAGCCAAGCAGTCAAATGGTATTATAATTCTGTTGGAGTATAACAGGATCAAATATGAACATTGTTATCTCTTTAGAAAGATTCATAGTAATAACAAAGGCCTGGATCTTTCAAGGATGTTATTTCTTGTACACTTACATTTTACTTACATTTTCAAGACTTAAGTTGCCCACCCAATTCCTAGCTTTCCTGCAATCAACACCAATTACGTGAAGCCGAGTGACGTAGATTTCTGATGAAAACTGGATATTGTCAAGAGTTTGTGATTAAATGATTTTTTGAAAGTATTCTCTTTGTATTTACCAAACTTTCACGGTGACTGATAACGATTAGAAATAACGGACAAGTTGGTTTGTAGCCTCCTAAAATCAAACATTGTTTTAGTTTGTGCCACAGATTAGCTTTGCATTGATTCATTCTTCACAAGGAAATAGGTTTTCGAAATAGAAACGATTCATGCTAAAGCTAGGCCAAGGCCTGTTCCAATTCATTAGAAAAACTTTTCCATAAATGTTTGATATATAACATCATAGTTATTAATTGGCTATATGCTTTGAATCTTTCTCCGTGACTGTTTTATTTCATGTACATACATTAAGCACATATGCATTATATTTTTAGGTAAGCAGGAGAGTTGAAAAGTATGTTGCTAGAGTTGGACGTATAATTCGAGCATGGCAATTCATAGTTAATATTTATCAGCTACCTGTTGTAAATTACATGTAGGTATGCTATGCCGTAAGCCTACAGCTTGTAGTATGACATTGGTAGAGGCTGATGAACAGGACGTGAGGTCTTTTAATCAGGATACAACATTGCCATTCAAATCATGTAGACCTTGAAACTAAACTATTGAACCTATATGAAATGAATCATTACTGACAGCACAAATACCGACTTCAGTCAAAGGGAGTTTGCACAATAAATATATGTTGCTACATACTACTAATCAAATTTAGTATTATGCAAATAGTATGTAACGTTAGTATTGTAAATCTGGACTCAGATACGTTAGTCTACCTACATGAGAGGTCATGGTAACTTAATTTTCTGATGGTGCAGAGGTAATACTGGCGAATTCTGATACACACTGTTTTTATTGATTTCGCGCACATTTCTACAATGTAAGTATGACACCAAGTTTTTGCCTAGGATATGAAATGAAACTGCTGAAAATTACAAGTGGTGCGAAAGAACATCCAGTGCACCTTAATACCTAGGGGGTTGTTCGCGAATCGCTTAATGCTGACTAACTTGTAACGATCCTAGCCTATTTTAAACCTAAAATCTTGAACAGGCGCTTTGTCAAGCGCGTAACTGAACCAAGCGACAGGACATACCGGCCAATTTGACAGAATAAAGCAAAATGGCATATGTCACTGAGGACTCCCCGGTTCACCATTATACATAAGTTGTTCTCAGGGATCGACATACCAGATAAAGCTGATGGAGTTTTGGCAAAAGGTTAAATAAAGGTCAATGTCAAGAGTTAAAGGTCATAAAAATGGATATTGTTAATATAATGTATGAATTGAAGACTTATATTAATTTACATTACATATTTTGGAATCGATAATAAGGCATCGGACATAAATTGTAGACTTTCAGGCGTATACAGTTAATATGTATGTATCTATTTTAAACGTTTGGACAGATTAGACATAACAACTTATTACATTTTTTTTTAAATCATGAACTTTATATATCTATAGCTGGCAGGTTATGCAGAGTTTTGTTAATATATACACAAGTAAAGATAAAATTGATATTATTGCATCATGCATAATAACGACAGCTTACGCAATAAAACTGTAAAAGAGTCGACTTCTTTCATCAGTAAGAAGCAAATCGATTTTAGTACATTATGTACTTTATGCAATACATTCAAAGATGTGGATCCTGCAGGAAGAGGATTCAGAAACAAAATGATGTTGAAAAGACACGGAACACTTATTTTTCTATTAAACAGAAGCAATTCTTGGAAAACATTTTCATGTGCATCTTTTATATTTACTTCTTTACTTCCTTATTCGTCCCTGTGAGTGTTTTGTTCATTCTTGTATTCGTGCTTCGAAGTAACTTGTGTTTTGTAAACGATGAGCATGTTTGCTTCTGAAAATCAATCGATTAATAACCGTTCTTTATCATGTCACACTCCATTTTTTTTCTCGAGATAATCATCAAATTATTCTGACCCAGTTTGTTCGATTTATTTCCAAAGTTAAAAATCTATTCGAGCTGGACTCTCTGATATAAAGTCAGCTAGACCTACCGTCTAAATGCTCGCATTGATTCATCATTCGTCTGAGGCAACTTGGATGCTTCATCAGTGGTTATTTTGTTTTCAGCTAGGATAGTTAGGTACTGGACTCGGACCTTTTAATAAACGTTCAAGAGGATAGGAAATGGAGGAAGGGGCGAGGACTAATGCTGTGGAACAAAAAACTAGCAAAGACAGGGTGTCCTAGTATGTAGACTTTATTCACCACTCAAATGATTTACAGCAAAATAGGAAAACATTTAAGTCACATACTCCTATAAGCAGATTTAAACACAGACATAATAACATAAGAAATTTTGAGACATATTAAATTTAAACTTATGCTAGTTTCCTTTAATCAATATACACGGTTTCCTGTAGCTTCCTGAGGTCTTAAAGTGTGCAAAGAGGTCTAAAATGGTTTCCTGTAACTCCCCGAGGTCTAAAAGAGTGCAAAGAGGTCTAAAAGTGTGTGCAAAGAGTTCTAAAAGTGTGCAAAGAGATATACAAGTGTGCAAAGAGTTCTAAAAGTGTGCAAAGAGGTATACAAGTGTGTAAAGAGGTATAAAAGTGTGCAAAGGGGTATACAAGTGCATAATAATAAGAGAGAGGGTATAAATCTATAGAAAGTTACCTTGTAGGTCGTTATCCGACTATATATTTATAAGTGTGCAAAGAGGTATATAAGTGTGCAAAGAGGTATACAAGTGTGCAAAGAGGTATACAAGTGTGCAAAGAGGTCTAAAGGTGTGCAAAGAGGTATACAAGTGTGCAAAGAGGTCTAAAAGTGTGCAAAGAGGTATACAAGTGCATAATAATAAGAGAGAGGGTATAAATCTATAGAAAGTTACCTTGTAGGTCGTTATCCGACTTCATATTTACGTGATTCAAATATACGGAAAAGTGTGTAATTTATCAATGCATTAAATTAAGTGATCAATTTAATGTCCCTTCATGTTCTAGCTCCAGTGTGAGAAACTAATTTCACCTCAGCAACGATGTACACGAACCTATCATACGAACAGAAGTTTTACTCAGTCTACCATAACAAAACCCAGACACCAAAAAATCATAAGAAAAAAATACTTAAGGGTTAGATTTTTATTGAAATGTTGTGTAATTTTTCTTGACATAAGATAATTCAGAAATTTTCATGATTCTAACACGATTACAAGCGACATTTCTGATGACAGTACTTTAAAAAAAATTATCACATTTGGCGAAAACCTTTCAATTAAGTACCCAACTGAAAACTCTTGTCCTTATGAAAAGCATCTGGACAGTCACATCTCTCCATACTAGGACATCGCATTACCAGGCTGATTTGAAATAAATGTCAAATGAACGGAATTTATTATAATTTTCAAGCAATGCAGTTCCTGTATACCATCTTAGTTAAGACATTTTAATCAGTTCGATCAGATTGTTTAGGTTTAAGGCAGTAACTGTATCTGATAAAATTCTGACTTTGTTTTCTAAATATTGTATTTTTCACATTTTAATCGATTTTTCGTTTTTAACGGAAGTGGGCCTGTCAAATCTATCACCATGTTCTGCGTAACAAATAAAGCACGCACGAGTTTTATAAATCGTGATCACACATGAGCGCCGATTTGTAAAATAGCCTTCGGTTATTTCATTGGTATTCCATTCTTAATTATACATTAATTCTGATCCGAAAGGCTTAGTTTCCTTCATTAGCCGCATTTGATCTAACGGTTCGTAATACATGTACAACGTAAGTGCGAGTTTCACGTAAGTGGAAACACGTTCATGTATCATGCGGAGATAACATTTCTTCTATTTATACTGCAACAGCCTAGGGATATTTTTCAACATAAGATCAATTTCCCCCTTTTAGAATGCTTATAGTCTAGGCCTTTACGAAAATAACTCTTCACCCATTAGTAATATACCTAAAGTAGAAAGGAGTGTCCCTTCCGTATACCACGTTCAACCTACACTCTTTGCCTTAGGGGTGATTTGCTTTTCATCGTTGCCAATAGAGATGACATCCAGGTGTAAAGTTACACATAACGGCTATGGCAGTAAGTTTGTCCTCACTTCATTCATATCACCTTGACATAATTTTTTAACGACATTACCTTTGCCATTTCCTGATTTCCTGTTTTTCTGGTTATTAAAAACTAATCGACTATACCCTGCCACATACTATCAAATATGGTCACGTGATTTTTTTCGTCTAGCTGTTTTAAAAAAAAATGAAAATGGTAATAACTGTATAGTGCGTACAAAATGCAGTTATGCATCGATTTACCCTATCAGAGTTCGTATGGGCTGATGATTCTTTTATATCAGCCTGAATTACGTTCTATTTTCCGTATTTAGCATAATCCCTTGGTCAACTTACTGATGCAATATAACCTTAAAGATAACGTATAAAAAAGGACATTGGGATTTAACATAATCACATAGGTTTAACATTTTTTTAAATGTCCATAACTTTCACATTATTTGACTATATACAGCCAATTAGGAATGTAATGTTAAAAATTAACATACTAATAAAACGCAGTTTGACTGACCAACAAGAACTCATCTACTGACCAATACCTCAACATACTCAAATAAATGTTTGGATGTCATTGAAGAGGGATGAAATAGAAGTAAAGCCCTTATGAAAAAACTAAAACTTATTCTACTACCCATATCTCCCTATAATATCCCTACCATCCCCTTATAAAGGAAAATATCACTCGATATTCAAGATAATCCCTATAACCTTTGCAGAAAAGTATCAAGAGAGCAAAAGACAGAAATATTCACACCATACACAAATATACTTACATACAATCACACACAAGGGAATGAGTGCTCACACACTATACACACAAACATATTTTTATATTAGCATATATATTGGAGTCATAAGTGTTAGTTGTGAAAGACTGAACAGAGACAAAAACATATGCAGACAAAACAACAAACTAAGTACTGATATCTGGGTGATCTTGAAAACGTACGTCGGGACAGCGCTTCCCTGGCTTCTCAAGCTTCTCCACACTGCCGATTCATACACAAATACTCACTTGAGGCACCCTTGCCTTTCAAGGCAAACTCCTAATTTTCAGATAGCGATGCCTGTAATCTTGCTGATGACCACGATTCAAGCACATATATAAAGAATGATCGATGACTTTGTCTACATCTTGACATGTCTTGACGGCTGATGACCGTAGGAGAACTCACCCATATACTGAGTCTTCGGGCTGATCGAAACTCGTATGGAAGTTCCACTAGTCAGAATGTGTGTGACATAATTCAGTCACGGGGTGTTTTCTGTCGTCTAATCAGAATACAGCGGACGCGTCATGTTCTGTCATATCTTTGTTAATATCGACATTTTCAATATTCATTCTGCCGTTTTCCGTGTATATTAAATTCCTGATTTGATCAATCATTTTGGGTTTTTTGTGCCCCTATTCTCACCAATAACTATTAATTTCTTATCAGTCTCTTCTCTCCAGGTTTCACATTGTCATCCTCGAGAGCCTTGCTATTTCTTTGACAAAAGGCCTCGGTACAATATGCCTAGCAGGAGCATCATCTAATTTTATCGGTTCTCCTAAATTTGTAATACAGTTATTATTCATGTCTAGTTTTCAATTTGTATTTTGTTTTTTACCTTTCATATTTACTTGCATGTATCAAAGTTAAAACACATGACCTTGTAAAACTTTACAGTAGGTGATTCATAATATTAATATTGTTTCGAAAGACTGACGAAATTAATGCTCTTACTTTTCAGTCTTCATCCTTAACGATAAATTTTAATGTTGGGACAATAATTATAAAACAGTATTTTCTGTTTATCGTTCGTATTTAGTATACAATAACTAGTTTTATCATGTGTCATTAAAAGAGATTGGACATAGAACAATCCAGGGTTGAAAAACACAGTGAACACAGCTACAGCTAATTTGCAAGTTTTAAAATATAGACAAAAATTAGACAAATACAAACCACACTAAAATTTCAACAAGTCAAACACGTTATTCTTTTTTCTTATTGTTTGACTTCTTCCCTGTTGAATTAAACTACTGAATTTTGAACTTCTGCTGTTTCTTTCATGCTTTCAATTTCTCCACTGGAACGAATTCTTCTTCTGCTTCTGAATGCTCCTCCATATTCTCTTTTTCAGTTTCTCGTGACACTCTGAAGACCAGTGTGTTTTTCTTCATAATAGTAACATGTATCTTTGTTTTTGTTTTAGGTCTGGTATCGTCTTTATCCTTTTCTCTGACTTTCTGGATATTCTGTATCCCAGTGCCCAATCTCTTGACAGATATATCAGGTATCTTGACGTTTATCTCGCGAGGAGCAGACGTTGAGGTTCTCCAGAAATCCTGTTTTAAGTATATTTTTTTTCCGAATGACTTGTGAAGCTCTAACTACAAGTGTAATCTGTTCTGGCTCTTCCATCTTTAGAGACTGAAACTGAATTATTGTATTCTTTTATGAAGGGGAGCGGTGGTCTGTACCTATAGGGGCAGAGAGGGTAACCCATGTCAAATCAAATGTGAATCATGAGAAGATAATACATTTCAAAAATCGTTTTGTAGCCCTTGGGATGATTCTCACATCTGACATGCTTACAAAATGACTTTCAGAGAATTCAGAACCACTGATTTCAATAGTCCAAGTCTCTAATTCATTCACAGAAATGATCTGTCTTCATTTCGGACTTTCGTGACTAACAAGCGCTTTCTGTTTCATAAGATGAAGTGAATCGTTACCTTAACTGCTGAACGATTACCGTCATCCAGTTTTTAAAAAAAACAGAGCGTTCCAGGACAGATAAGTCATTGTTACCAGAGCGTTCCACAGATAATATGCTACAATCATTGCTGACAATTTCTCGTGATACGACTGAGAGATTCTTTTGAAACATTATTCAGAAAGAGGAACTGAATTAACCATGAATGGAGCCAAAATCATTTAGATGAAAGTGGGACACTACAGTTTAATGACTCCATGAGTTATTTGGCTATGCCTCTGAGAAGAATGGCTAAACGTATGGAATGACAGACACGCCTAAGACTTTTTCCACACTTTCTCAATATGGAAGCAACTAAAAACGTTGTCCTGTAAGAATTATATGAAGCCCATTTCTACGATCACGAGAGTATTCAACAGTACAGCGTTAAGCTTTTCTACGCTTAATGCCATGCAAACTCCTCAGACCCTTTTGCTTTCCAAGAAAAAAATGTTGAAATATTGTCAGTTCGAACTAGATATTATACAAGGTTGTTGTGGAAAATTTCGAAAGTTGTCTCTGGCTCACGGACGTGTCAATCCATTTAAGGAAGCATCTACCATCCTTGTGGATTAGTTTGCTGAAAGAGGTGTATTCCCGAGGTCATACTAGCCATACTTCTGCCATAAGTCTGTAAATCAGTCAGCCGTCAATTTTTGACTTACATTTTGTGTTGGTTAGACGGCATGCGTGAAACTCTGTTCTGGTGTATATAACATTCTAGAAACGTTGGATAAAAGAAGATTGGATTTTATTCATGTGGATGGTTAGAAATTAGAAAACCCACAGCTTGTGTACCAATTTCAGGAATGATTACTTAACGGATATCCTAGTTTGTTTGAAAGACAGAACAGTGTTATATGCTTATTGCGCGAATCCGACTCATATCAAGAAGAACAAATCAAATATATGTATGTGTGATCTTTGTAGAGTTGGATGTGTAAATATGCTCGATTTCTTACCGGTTAAACTGGAATTTTGACAGAAGACATTGACATGGAGTACTCTCGCTAGTACAGAGGTTTAATCAAATGTAAAGTTATTTCACCGACCAGCTTGAACTATGATGTATTGCGTCATTATTGCCACGGAATATCGATGTTTCCGTTATGTCGTACATGTTACGTTTTCACGATGAATGAAGAATGTCCCTTGACAGGAACGCGGAGAAGTGTCGAGATGTTTCATGCACTCGATCGTAGATCCGATTGGTAAAACTGTACCAAAATTTGTCATTTTCCAACCACATAACAGTACGAACAGGCTGACGATACCTGTACATGGATTATTTCAGGTTATCAACGAGTTTCTGATAATGAAAGAAGAAACAAGCCGCTATCATTCCTGGATCAGAGAAAACTATCAATTCACACAAGGTTATCGATCCCTGGAAGGAATCACTTTGAAAATCGGCTCAACGTCCGATAGTGCCAAAAACTGAATACTTGGTAGTCCTAAGTCATTAGTTTCAGCTCGACAATAAAGGAAAACTCGTTAATCATGTGAACATCATACAGAAAGACTTGATCTTGGTGAATTAGGACGTCGTCAGTGGCTCTGTTCGAACGGACCAGTTTGCCAATGACATCATTTCTGCTTGTGTGATAGTCAGTTCTGGTTTAACAGCTGTTCTCGGCGTTGAAATCTTTAAGATACCGCGTCCTTTGCTTTGACATCGATAGTTTTGTTTATACTGATTGTCCTGCCAGCTATCATCCATACATCGAAGAAGAACGTTCAGGAGTGTGTACCAACTAATCTCGTTAGTGGTGGACTTATTCATTACGGCTAGCGATACACAGACAAGAAGGAAAGTTCATACCAAATGTAAAGTAAAAGGAACAACATTAACCTACGGTTCGAGTAAAATGGCGAATCTTGACCTATTGAAAGATATGTCTTAAAGTGGTCAATCTTGAGACTGTGTCAAAGCAGTCGACTCTCACACGACTGTAGGTTGGTCCGATCATTTAATAGTCAGTAGACCCTTGAGAAAAGTACTAGAAACGACTGCAACATCTCTATCACAAGACAACACCGTTCGGGTATCGTCTTTCAGTTTAGTAAAGAAGAGCGTATCTCTAGAGAAAATGCTTGCGAACAGATGATTCTGAAATACATACAGATGCAGTATGACGGATCTTCTTCATGCAATCTTCATTGAAGTGGAGTCCGATACTGCTCCATGACACCAGAAGGATACATTGTCCTTTGACATTATTGATGTCATCCATGGATTCACAAACAACTTGGATGCCATAAGAAAATGAGAATCACGAACCAAAGAAGAATACACTTTTCTGTGAATGCGCTTGACTATTTTACTTTTGACAGTACATGTGAGACGATACAAAATAAACGACCCAACTATCTGGATGTTCTCAATTCGAAAGCGTTAGCGAGTGCAGGATTTGTCTACTTGGGACGAAGAGATAAGTATGGTGTTTCTGATTTGGTTTTATGATCCGTGACTGGGAGGATACAGATTCGGCTTTCCTTGAATATGCTAGATGATCTCCGTACAGTCACTACCTTCCGTTGGTCGTTCCAGATTATTATCCTCATGGGTAATTTAGAAGAGGCGGGAATTCGTAAATTATTTTTTTTTTATAGCCACGGGAACCCATTTACAGAGACTTTGTACAGATTAAAGTGCGACACAAATAAGAAATGCATCCCTGTGATACAGAAGTTGGAAACACTGATATCTGAATGATACAAGAAGGCTGACACATTGAAAGTGTTCAAATGGCCACACGCTAATCACCTGCCTCATCTATAAAACTTTGGATGACACAACTTCTACTTACAAAGTTAGAGTGAAAGATAGAATTATGAGGGAAAAGGAGCAGAACAAGGTTCAAGACTTACATGATTACAAAGTTGCTCCATTCACCTCAACACTATATTCCTTCATGGCGTGCAGTGTTGGATCAAATGACTCGGTTTCTTGGATATGATTTACCAGCAGATTTCGTTTGAGACGTGTTTGACTACTTCATTCCTTTGAATGGACAGCTTAGAAGTACCGGTTGAAGAACTTACTTCTGACATCAGAGATGACCCGATTTGCGCGGAAGAAAGTCAGTGACTCCATTCAACACCTAGTAGATTACCAAGTGCATTTAAACGATCTGATTGGACAAGTTAATAGTTCTCGTTTAAATTTAAGACGACGTGTTGTGCTTATCTAAAACTGAATTTCTTGGATTTAATTTACTAGCAGATTCTTTATGACAAATTCAGCAACAGTTCATGGAAAGACATGACAGCCAAAATGTCATCTGTGCACGAAAATCTCATTGTGTTAAAAGTGTTGCGATTAGTGATGAATGCGCTTCCTCTACCCCTTAACTGAAGAAAAAATTCGTCATACTTGATCTACTTTTCAATTAACTGATTGGATTCGACACCCGGAAACAAGAGGTTGCTAATTATGTTAAAAGACTAGTGTGTCTGACGAAAGAATGAAAACATAAACATTTTACAATTTAGAATATTTCTGTTGCACCATTAAACATGTATACAATGTGTTACCGCATATATTGCTTAGAAGACTAGTCCAATGAACCGGCAGATCTGGGTCTGTGCAGTTTGTTACGGTAATCAGCAGAAGAAAAACAACATAGACTTTGATCTGCAGGCGCATTATGATACGGCATATCGGGATCTTTCTTGTTTGTACTCGACTTATAAGCGAATATATATGTTACGTTCTAGGCAATTATCATAGAATTATCAAAAGTACTCCAGAATTATGATTTCATCCTCCATTCTTAAAGTGATAGACGAAAGGTTAGATCATCAAATCAGACTATATGTTAATATGTTTATTGCTTGGCTATGTGGTTGAGTAATGTCAAATTTGTCAACCGTTTTGATTCCATGACCAAGTGGTTATGGCAAAACTGAATTTGTCAATCGTCTTGTTCAGCACTTTTGTTCAATAGTCTTCCACAATGTATTGTGTGGTGTTACAATGAGTTCAATCCATCTACATGTTGCTAAAATCCATATGTATGTTGCTAAAATCCATATCTATGTTGCTAAAATCCATATGTATGTTGCTAAAATCCATACGTATGTTGCTAAAATCCATATGGCTAAAATCCAAATGTATGTTGCTAAAATCCATATGTATGTTGCTAAAATCCATACGTATGTTGCTAAAATCCATATGGCTAAAATCCATATGTATGTTGCTAAAATCCATATGTATGTTGCTAAAATCCATATCTATGTTGCTAAAATCCATATGTATGTTGCTAAAATCCATATGGCTAAAATCCATATGTATGTTGCTAAAATCCATATGTATGTTGCTAAAATCCATATGTATGTTGCTAAAATCCATACGTATGTTGCTAAAATCCATATGGCTAAAATCCATATGTATGTTGCTAAAATCCATATGTATGTTGCTAAAATCCAAATGTATGTTGCTAAAATCCATATCTATGTTGCTAAAATCCATATGGCTAAAATCCATATGTATGTTGCTAAAATCCATATGTATGTTGCTATGTTGCTAAAATCCATATCTATGTTGCTAAAATCCATATGGCTAAAATCCATATGTATGTTGCTAAAATCCATATGTATGTTGCTAGGTTGCTAAAATCCATATCTATGTTGCTAAAATCCATATGTATGTTGCTAAAATCCATATGGCTAAAATCCATATGTATGTTGCTAAAATCCATATCTATATTGTTAAAATCCATATGTATGTTGCTAAAATCCATATCCATGTTGCTAAAATCCATATGTATGTTGCTAAAATCCATATGTATGTTGCTAATAGAACGTCAAGGAGATTCCATTTTATTTGTAGCATGGGTTCCCTGTGAAGACGATGTGATCGTGTCTGTCTCTAGTCAAACTCATCATGTCATCTTTAGTGGCATGATACGATAAAGCAAAGAAACATTTAACTTTGGTTTACATAATAAGGACATTACTTTGTAATGCACGTGATATCTACATTACTCAAAATTTATTTCAACAAGGTCAAGTGTACCGCACTACATGCATCAGTTTCAATGCGAGCTATGTAGCCAAATCTCAAGTTCAAGTCTTGGCTAATGCATTCGGAACACAGTGGCTGAATTACGCATACCATGATGCCAACTAATTGCCACATGGGGATGTACAGTTCGCTTTATAACCTACAACTCTCGATTATTTGAGAGTTCGTACGAAGATTTTACACGATGGGTGTCAAGAACTATGGGATATCAATGCCGTAGATAAACGCAAAATCTATCCCCAGAAAGCTAAATGCAAATATAAATAAAACGGAAGAGTTGCGCAATGAGTTCACACTCCGAATTATGCCATAAAAATAAAACCAAACGAAAAGACCCCTTCATGACAGGGAGGTTCTTCAGCTGGAACGGAAACATACAAAAATATATATGCCATTCCCTTGTCCTCCTACTCCGCCGTATAGGTTATTGATGATGCTAGCCAAATATGCTTTCAACAAATGTTTCCCCAATATGAAAACTGGCAACCAAACTCTAAAGAGACTTTTACTTATTCTGCCTCTTTGTCTTCTTTTACTGCTATAGTTACTGCTGCAGGAGCCGAAAAGGTAGCATCCGCTAAAACAATTAGTGCAAGACAGAACATGCATGTTCTAAAGTTTACTGGAATTTATATGCACCGGAGATGGTATGATTTAGTCTTTGGTCAACACCCCGTCGTGCAGTGGTGCCTAAAGTCAAGTTGGTACGACGTCCGACAATCAGTAGGGAAGCATTCCATGAAGAAGTATTGGAATCACTTCTTAATCTCAAAGTTCACATCGTCGTCGCCTAGACTTGTCTTCCAAAACCGATAAAACAGTATCCCTTCAAATTTAGCAAAACATAGTTATATATTGTAAGGATCTACTAAAACCAATGTCTCAATGTAAAAATAGATCATTTAATAAGCAGTTAAAGAAATGATAGATACGGTATGTGAATTCTGCTTGAATGGTTTCCGCCACCAAGATACAGAAACAAGACGCCATTGTTATGTTCTTTGTCAAATGGTGGATAAGACTTTTCAAGTCAGTAAATGGATAAAAGTGCCCATCAACGAAGAGGATTTCTTCCCATTTTGGACTGTCAGTTATTAAACGTCGCTGCTTCATTGTTAAGACTACTGCATCTCTTAACGAGGAGTGTTGAGGTGAACATAAATTACTTCACACATGTACTCCCGGATCTTATGGAAGAACGAAAATTAAATTTAGTTCCTGATAAACTGGATTCGCACTATAAGAACAAAACGTACCTTTAACAGATTATGTTTACCAAGTGGGATGAAATAATTCTTTCGTTCACATGACAAGTGCATTTGTCCATAAACTAGAAGAGTATGAACGGAGAAGTGTTAAAATGACTTTTTTCATTGCCCGGTTTACAAGGGATGACCAAAAAAGCTGACATGTAGCATATCGAAAACATTATTCATCAAGGTATACGTAAAGTGGAATCACGTGGTATACAGAACGTAAACTTCTGCCGGAATATTTCTAAAATGTCTATAAATGAATTCACAATAATACCAAAATAGTGAATTAGTTTTGAGTTAAGGAGCACTTTGTAATTCCAGTGAATTATTTGAATAAATATGTCATCTCAAATATTACTTGAACACAGCTAAAACCCATTCCTATAAAGATTGATGTAAATAAAGGTATAAAAATTCAGGTTTACTTCTCTCTGATATAAGAACTAAGACACAATCGTAAAAGTGGGAAGTTGGTCGTTTTGACATCAAATTCTTGAACAATATCCCTTCTAGAAACTTCCAAAATCAACACACACACACACACACACACACACACACACTTATATATACACACACACATTTACCCTCCTTGATTTGTCTGCAGCATTTGACACAATAGACTATGATATATTACTTCACCGTCTCCAGCATGCATTTGGAATTCATGATACAGCCTTACTGTGGTTCAAGTCCCGCTTGGTCAACAGGACACAAATTATATCTGCAAAATGGAATACACTCCAGCCCAGTTGATCTATGTTGTGGTCTTCCACAGGGGTCTGTTCTTGGACCTGTTCTCTTCATTCTGTACACTCAGCCGCTCTCAAGTGTCATAGATCATCATCCATTGTCTCTCCAACTGTACGCTGATGACACCCAAATGTACAAATCTAGCCACCCAGCTGAAGTTGATGCTACCATCCAAGGTGTAGAGAGGTGCATTTCTGATATAAAATCATGGATGACATGTAACAAGCTGCAGATTAATGATGATAAAACTGAGGCCATTCTCATCACAACACAAAGACTTTCCCATTCACATCCTTTACCTCAAACAATAAATATCAACAACGCCAACATTAAATTCACACAATCAGTACGAAACCTAGGTGTTACTCTGGACAATACTTTCACATTGCACCAACATGTCATGAACATATGCAAGGATGCATATATTGAGCTGAGACGCATCAGCTCAATTCGCAAATATCTTTCAGTTGATGCCACTAAAACACTTGTGTGTTCATTAGTACTTTCAAGACTGGACTATTGTAACTCAATTCTGTCTGGTTCATCTCAATATCTACTCCAGAAACTTCAAAAAGTTCAAAACAAAGCTGCTCAAAACATACTTAGAGTACCATGATCAGAGGACACCTCCCCGCTGCTCTGTACCCTACACTGGTTATCCATTCGATCCAGAATCAAACACAAAATTTGTTCTCTGTGCTACGTTTCACTTTCGGACTCTGGTCCAACATACCTATCCGACCTCACTCATGTGTACACACCAGCAAGATACTTACGCTCCTCTTCTGACAATCGTATACCTATTGTTCCCACTATGAAAACAAAGTCATATGGACAGCGTTCTTTTGCATACCAGGGCCCAGCAACGTGGAATGAATTGCCCACTGAACTTAGACACAAAGACACAGTGATCACATTCAAGAGGGCTCTCAAAACTCACTTATTTCGACTGCAAGAACAAACTTAAAGACCTAATAATGTTTCCTACCTGAAATATTTTCAGCATGTGATTTATTGTTTAATGTTTTTCTAATATCATGGTGTTTGTTTTTGTAATAATATTATTATATGTTTTTTATCTTATAGGTGTTGTCTAATGTTGTAAAGCACTTAGAGCTTTTAAAGATTAGGCGCTATACAAAATATATATATATATATATATATATATATATATATATATATATATATATATATATATATATATATATATATATATATATATATATATATATATATATATATATATATATATATATATATATATATATATATATATATATATATATATATATATATATATATATATATATATATATATATTGCTTGTTTTGGGAAGGTAACAGTGTCTTTTTGTTGTCAGTCCTACACAACTTCTGTGCAATACTTCTAAAAAATCACCCAATATTATTTATCTTTTCCAATAATGATTTAGCACTTCACATGAAAGCCACTAAAACTGAGCTTTTTTTGCGAATGTCAACCCTTACATGCCATGAGTGACACAATCCCTTCTCTTGAACAAAATTTACAACAGGGCGTTGCGGCTGTTATACTGTGGTGCGAAATCAACAAAATGCAATTAGACACTAAAATAACCAACTGTCTGACAACCGAATCGAGGCAAAGAGTAACGAAATAAGAGGATATAAATATATTTCTTCCAAGAACTAAATTAAATAACGCAGAAATCAAAAGCATTTAGTTGATTATTGACGGGCATTTATTGTGTGAAAATCGAATAAACCACGTGTGTTGTGTAGTATCTTCCACAACAGTCTTATAGAACCGTCTGTATTCGTATGTGCCATAATCTTTGCTAACAATATATTATAAAGAATATATAAGTGTGACAGACACTGACATCGGTAAGATATATATATATATATATATATATATATATATATATATATATATATATATATATATATATATATATATATGTTGCATTTATAGTTTTAGAATGACAGTAATTACGATTTGAGTAAGTTATTGAAATCATCCTGTATATATTTTTGCATACCTGATGTAAAATTCTATATTTTTTCTGTTCGCATCGATCTTTTCCCAAAGCAGTAAATCAAAGCTAATATTTGCATAAGGCACTGAGATAAATTTTCTCATCAATTCGTTGCCTAATGTACTTGGGAAAGAAAGAAAAAAACGTTTCAATAAAAGCGCAGGAATGAAAAGGGATTGCCAACAACTTAAACACGGTAAAGATCAACCTTTAATGAACATTATTTCGTATTCTAGTAGGGATAATAATTAGGATTTGGTTAATAAAACATAGCGTTTTACTAGATACGATATTTGGACATGAACGCTTTTAAAGGCACAATAAGACATTATATTATTATTATTATTATTATTATTATTATTATACACTGCTTATGACAACCTATTTGCATGGTCATCACAGACTTGTACCATTCACTCCTTAAGACAACCTATTTGTATTTTCAATACAAACTTGTCATTTTCTTATCGTTTTTGAAACGTCTGTTGGTTTTTATATTTCTTAATTTCACAGTACAAATGTAAGAAGATAACAATGAACTTTCTGTCACTGGGAAAAGAATTAGTAAGTCCATTTTATTTTGTTTCTGACAATATTGTTTAAACAAGAATGGATCTTTTTCATTTTAGGCTAAGTTAAATATTACTAAAATAACTTGAGGCAATGTACGTTTTAAAGCAAAACATTGTGTTTTGAACGTTGCTACTGTTTGGCCTCAAATGCCGTATTAAACTTACGTTTGATGAACCAAACTTTAGCTTTCTTAAAAACATTTAAACATATTTTATTTTTCTTCTGAATTTGCATAGGTGCTACTTGTCATTTTCACTTTGCTTTCTTTCTTCATAAGTAACACCATTGATCCGTCTCTACTATGTCCTATACACACCCTCAGTAAGTTAATCTTATTAACCTGTCTACTACTTTGCCTTACAAAAAACTGAAATCTCCATTTAGGTTCCTGGCTTTAAAATGTTGATATATCTTTGAATAAATGGTTATTATTATTTGAAAGAATACCACAAATGAATACGTCTTTCCTTTGTTTCTGCTGATAACGGATTGTCAATGCGTTGCTTTTAAATTATTAGCATCAGTTTCAAAACATGTTTTCGCATAATTAATATATCAAGATTTAAGGACACTTATAGCTTCTCAAACAGTTGATCAAATGTGACTTAATATTTTGGTTCCACTATTTATCTTACTTTCTAATTCGTTTCCAAACAATAATAAAACTGAACGTTGCCTTCGGTTGTAAATGTTAAACAAAACGTTTCATTCCAAGAAGGAAATTACAAAAGTTCTTATTAAGAATTTCAGACAAACTGCAACATGGCTAAACTAAGCTGTAGTTCTTGTAATCAATACCGTTTGAAAACTCAGCTTAAAAGACATACATTTGTGATTTGACAGATTTGGTTTGTGCGTTTAAAGCCATTTTCAGCACATGATAGGATATATGATGGCCAGTATATTTTGTGGAGGAAAAGCCCGAGAAGAGACCGGTAGATACCACTGGGTAGATACCACTGACCCACCAGAAGCTACTGGCGAGATTTATCACACACAAACATTGGCCAAGCCGAGACTCAAACCCACACTGACACAGGTAAGATATGATCTATGAAAGCGAACGCCTAAGACCACTCGGACACCCTAGGACCAGATTAGTATATTTTTAAATCATACCTTAATGTCCTAATATTCTCTTAAATTTGAACTATCAACATTATATTCTTTGCTTACAACCAGCAAGCAGCAACTGAACAAAGTCTTTTTTTATCGTGCATTGTTTGAAGAAAAATAAGTTTGATGTTAACTGATATTTGACCATAAATAATGCTTTATGAAAGATTATCTCCAAGTATAAATATACTTAAATTTCTCTTTATTCGGTAAAGTTGAAGAAAGTATTTCAATTTATGAAAATAAAAAAATTTTCTCCGAAAAACTTTTGATGAAATCTAGGTTTGATAAAACACGTCTGGTAATTGTTCAGATCACATTAACATTGATATTTTCTTGTTACGCTCTATGAGTTATTCCTAATAAAATGTTGTGCCGTATTTTTAAACTGTACGATTTGTAAGCTTGTGGGTGGGGAAGGTATTGGCGAACACTTGAGTTAATAACCACTTTAAAATGTCTCAGAAAGTGTACACACACACACACAATAACTAAGATAAAACGTGCATTTTCTATTCCACACTGCAAAGGGTATGATCAAAAGGAAATGTTCCGCGTGGACATAGAATAACCCTATTTGTATGTTACTTTGTACATCTCTTCAGTATGACGGATATTGTCATGATATCGCTGGTTCATAATTCCTGTTGGTCGGGTTCCTATATTAAAAGAAGCCCAAAAAGCCAAGTATGAATTAAGATTAGAAACAGAAGGCGAATGCATGTATAATAACATAAGATTAGAAACAGAAGGCGAATGCAGTATGATAACATAACAAGACGATAAGTGATGATGGCATTGCTCATGCCCACTTCTGAAAAACATCTATAATAAAAGCAAACGGAAGACTGTTTGCAAGGAAATTTGGACAAATTTGGAGTCCTAATCAGCTACAAATTGCAAAACCACTTCATAAATAGTCTGTAAAAACATGATCAAGTTCTTTCCCGAGCCACGCGAGAGCATACCTTTCGATCCCAGTTCAAGTGCCACTTCGAAGGTCTCAGCAATGACAATAGATCCGTTTTGAAATTTCCAGCTTTGAATATTGCAGTCATTTACCATATCTCTGACATTTCGTTAACATTTGATATGTTGGCATTCGTTTAACTCAACACTTTTGATATGCTGGCATTCGTTTAACTCAACACATTTGATATGTTGGCATTCGTTTAACTCAACACATTTAATGTGTTGGCTTTCGTTTAACTCAACATATTTGATATGTTGGCATTCGTTGAACTCAACACATTTGATATGTTGGCATTCGTTGAACTCAACACATTTGATATGTTGGCATTCGTTGAACTCAACACATTTGATATGTTGGCATTCGTTGAACTCAACACATTTGATATGTTGGCATTCGTTGAACTCAACACATTTGACATGTTGGCATTCGTTGAACTCAACACATTTGATGTGTTGGCATTCGTTGAACTCAACACATTTGGTATGTTGGCATTCGTTTGACTCAACACCTTCATCTCTTATTATTTTATCTATACTAGGCATCATCTGGATAAATATATCCATCATTGTCAACGAATCAAAATGGAGTTTAATGGGTAATATAGCCATATATTGCATAACAAAAGGTGACTTGGGGGGGGGGACTAAAACAAAAATTATTTTATAGTAATATGATGACATGACGTCACACAGTTAACTTGCACAGGGATATACTTCTTATATAATAATAAATTTACACAGGTATTACATTGTTCTGACAGAGTGACAGGTTTGAAGTGAAGTTGTTTGTCTTTACAAAATATGCAGCGGAAAGAATGTTGGCATACCTCTATACAACTTTCATTTATTGTGGCTGAAACATCTTGACCTGTTTTAGATGTGAAAATCGTGCACGATCTAAGTACATATTTGATCAAAGTGGCTAATCCCATGTCCTCGAAAAATCCACCTGAACTAGTCCAAACTCCACTAACCTTAGAAGGTATTAAAAGAAATCTTTTGCCATAGTAGGCAATGCCAGCTTCGGAAGGTGCCGTGAAATGAATTACTAAATAGATAAAAATATTTAAGATGTTATCGACTTATTTTTACAATTTACTTTTTGAATTCCAGGAAGTGAAAATGACTAAGTAAAGCTAGCAGTTTGTTTTTATCGGAAAACATCTGAAGTAAGGCCAAACCGTATACTCTATAATCCATATTATACATACCAATCATACATTAATATAAATGGAAAAGTTCTTTTAACCTATGATATACAAGGTCTTTTTAAATATCCAGGTTAACCAGCAAGAAAAAATTCGGAAATGATTAAACTATCCAAATTACGAAATTGTAGAGTGCCAGGGATTTCCAATGTACTAATAGAGTTTAAACCGATTGAAAAAAATGTAAACTTTCTTTCGTCTTCCTTGTATTGCATGCCTGGAAGTTATTCTTAATTCGTCCATTATGTAAACTTTCATGACGTAAAATCAACGGTGTTGTTCTTGGGCTCAAGAGTTTAGTTTGCTGCCTGTGTATCCAAGACAGTAGCTTTCGGGGTTTTCTTTCATCTTTGTTGCTGTAGATCAATAAACAAACCAGAATAAATTCTGTTTTGTCATAACGAGATAATACTGAGAAAAGCAATTTAATTAGTAATTAATAATAATGAATAAACAGTTTTGATTTAATGGTAGCACACATTTGTGTGTCACACAATACCACTTAAAATATGCAAATATGTAAATGATAGGTGTGGTGGATCTTGTTTGCATTTATTCCAAGAAACATTGTCTCATAATGGTGGGGGGGGGGGGGAGTTTCGACGAATAATGATATCAATAGCATTCTGAGTAGTTACTGAATATGATTTGCACCTCCCACAATGCATCAGGTGGTAATTTCATTATTTCCGCATTTATTTCTCCCATTGTTTTAACCAGGATGTGAAAAATAGTTCTATGGTGTTTGCGCCAGCTTCAGATTTTTATGTTATTTCTTCAAGCCCTTTCTTTGATATTCGTATTAGGAGTCGAAAGGTTTAGTTCCCATTCAGAGATAAATACATGTTCAGGTTTAGAGAACAATAAAGCCTTTTTCTTGCTGAGAGAATCCAGAGACACAAGTTTCAATTCCCTTAATTCCACGCTGCATTCCATTTTCAACGTAATTTCAAGGTCACGTAAAGAACGTGTTATGTGATGGCTCTTAATATTTATTATTTTATTACAAATGGAGTTAACCAAATTAGTACAGTTCAGTCTACTTCTCTTTTTGGGAGGGGGAGGTGAAATTATCGTGGGCTTAAAGCTTTATTAGTTTGATTTTTATATGCACAGAGTAAGAATAATTGTTGTCGGTTTGAACTAGGTACATAAAACCAGCTTTTGGTATAACATATTTTGGATTGAGCAGGCAATCAAGAAACTCCCCTGACGAAACGTTCAAACAGCCAGAGCATTATTGTGCACTAGGCCTTCACAGCTTCACAACACAGAGATAAAAAAAATAGTGATATATTTATGTGCCATGCTTACCATAATCCTGGTGTGTTTATATTGTGTTATGTGAGAAAATGAACAATATATTGGAGGTTACGGTTGCTCACTCACATGCTAACTTAACAGGAAAATGGATGCGGGAGTATGGGTAATGGACAAATGGGTACCGGTAATGGGCAAATGGGTACGGGAGTATGGGTAATGGGCAAATGGGTATGGGAGTATGGGTAATGGGCAAATGGGTATGGGAGTATGTGCAATGGATAAATGGGTACGGGAGTATGGGTAATGGACAAATGGGTACGGGAGTATGGGAAATGGGTAAATGGGTATGGGAGTATGGGTAATAGGCAAATGGGTACGGGAGTATGAGTAATGGACAAATGGGTACGGGTAATGGGCAAATGGGTATGGGACGCTCTCATTCACTCAGGTGAACGGTATTGCACAGTGTTTGTTAAATCAGTTTTCGGTATGATAGTGAAAACAGTATACCCTGTTATTGTCGTCATTTGCATCTTTAAAATATATTCATATACATCCTTTTTATGAGAAAGTTACCTTCTCGGTCTTTGTTTTTTTTTTACAAACTTGAATATTATGTTTAGAGCATTATAATAATAATAATAATAATAATAATAATAATAATAATAATAATAATAATAATAATAATAATAATGAGGACTTTGTATACCGCCTAATCTTTAGAAGCTCTAAGGGCTTTACAACAGTAGACAACACCTATAAGATAAAAAACATATAATGATATGATTATAAAAACAAACACCATGAAATTAGACAACATTAAAAAAAAACATGCTGAGAATATTTAAGGTAGGAAACATTATTTGGTCTTTAAGATTGTTGTTGCAGTCGAAATAAGTGAGTTTTGAGAGCCCTCTTGAATGTGATCACTGTGTCTTTGTGTCTTAGTTCAGTGGGTAATTCATTCCACGTTGCTGGGCCCTGATATGCAAAAGAACGCTGTCCATATGACTTTGTTTTCATAGTGGAAATAATGAGTATACGATTGTCAGAAGAGGAGCGTAAGTATCTTGCTGGTGTGTACACATGGGTGAGGTCGGATATGTATGTTGGACTAGAGTCCGACAGTGAAACGTAGCACAGAGAACAAATTTTGTGTTTGATTCTGGGTCGAATGGATATCCAGTGTAGAGTACAGAGCAGCGGGGAGGTGTGCTCTGATCGTGGTACTCAAAGTATGATCCGAGCAGCTGTGTTTTGAACTTTTTGAAGTTTCTGGAGCAGATATTGAGATGAACCAGTCAGAATTGTCTATGTATCTATGTAAAATATGTAAAAATGTGAGATATCTAAAAATGTAACTTCTCCGGACCTGCAAAGAATTAAGTACTGACATGCAAAATATGTAATCTCTCATGACATACAAAATCTGAAGCACACAATATGTTGGCAAAACCGCTGATTTCATTAAACGAATGAATATCAGCAACAGTTAAATTCGCAACAAAATCAATGCGACAGTCGCCAACCGCTACAACTCAACCGGACCTTCAGTAGTGTCGCTTGAGACTTTTTCTCTATACCGAGGCACAATAAACCGTGCCGAATTTAATGTTTCGAATTCCGATATTAACTAACGACACTAGATTTTGCTAGATATTGGAGTACATTCCCTTTTGTGAAATATATGGCCCAAATATTATATTCATCTACAACTTGACCGCTCCGGTGGCCTAGTGGCCAGAGCGTCCGCCTCGGAAGCGGGAGGTCGTGGGTTTGAACCCCGGCCGAGTAATGCCAAAGACTTACAAAAATGGTACTAACATCTGCCTCGCTTGGCAATCAGCATTAAGAAGTTAGTGTTAGGACTGGTCGGCCTGGTGTCAGGATAATGTGACTGGGTGGGACATCATGCTGCATATCTGCGGCATGATGCCCCAATGCTAGAAATCACTATCAACTGCCACACTGCAGACATCGTACCGTTATGACTGAAAAATTATTAAAGCTACGTTAAAAATCCCAAACACACACACACACACACACACAACTTCACTATCGGCATTTGTATCGTAAATTTGCTCGTGTGATCTTTTTTGTAAGTAAATAATTTTGGGGATTCTCCGTACTGATTGCAAATTTCCTGTTATGGCGAAATCAGCTAAATGTATCAAGGGTATATTGCATGTCAATATGATTATCTGCGACAGCGTCATCAGCGTATAAAATCAACTTAACATATTTACAAAATGAGGATGTTCTGGAAGGTACAGTACAACCTCGACAATCATTTACTAATGTAAAGGATTCTAGATCATTTGGGAATAAGAAGAATAACAATGCAGATAAATTTCTTCTTTGTCTTACACCTTTTTCAAAGAAGACAAATATGGAACATTATTAATTGCAAATACATGTGATTATCTTATAAATACTTAATATAACACTGAAAAATATTTCATGATGCCTATCGAATACAACTTATACATAATTCAGTTCTCAATACATTATGAAAGGCACTTTTAAAGTCAACAAAAGTATCATTTTCTTAGTGAAACGTCTAATAAATTCAATAAGTCTGTACAAAAGAAATATATTCTCTGTTGATGAGCGACTTTTCCTGAACCCAGCTTGGGTCTGAAATGGTAAATTATTATTATCATAAATGAATTGAGTCACTCTTAACATTTGTACAGCGGTAATAACCTTACCAAAATAGCCGACAATGGTACATGTCTATAACAGATTTTGTCATCTTTATTAGCACAACAATTTTAGCCCAACCATCTAGCACCAAGCAAATATTCGAGATTTTATTAAAATACTTTTCATATACATTTAACATTTCAGCAATTTAGTTTTATAAATATTCTTTCAATATATCATCAAATGAATTTGATTTATTACCTTTTGGATTTATAACATACTGTAAATATATTTTAGATGTAATTAGATCATTAAGGCAAGATGTAATTAGATCATTCAGGCAAGATGTAATTAGATCATTCAGGCAAGATGTAATTAGATATTCAGGCAAGATGTAATTAGATCATTCAGGCAAGAATCATCAACAACATTAGTCGCTTCTGAAATTCTTCGCTCGTCACTCTCCGTGTCCACGAAGTTTATTTCTTTAAATATTTTAAAAATCTTGCAATGCGATCATTTGATTAGATTTGTTCTTGCCAACAAAATGTGTCATATTCTAATATTACCTTGGATCTTTAAGTTATAAATTGTGTATGTTCCTTTGCAATTAATTCTTATAATGACAGAAACGCTTTGCAAGAATTTTCTTAGTCTGTCTACTAACTCCTAGCACATTAGCTTTGCTCGCCTAGGTTTTGTTTTTACTTTCGTGAACTCTCCTATAGTGTGGTAACATATTCTGGATTTCATACACTCACTACCAAACCATGGTTCTGCGTCATCTTTTTTCTTGTATATATTTGCAAAACATTCACTTTTATGTCTATCATTTAAAATTTCACTTCAGCAGAACTAGTAACAATATTACTTACATCGTATACTATTCTGTTCATATTAATTCCTGTTTTATTATCCATATTTATAAGTCACTGAAAATTTGAAGTCGATATAACTCAGCTTCTGATTACTTCTAATATGATATAATATGTCACAGTGAATATCTCTAAACAAAGGATTAAAATCAAGCACTTCAAAATTTAGTAACAAATGAAAGTCATTTAAAGTCGTTACTAAGTAGTCATTTTTGCTCTTATCACCGGATATGCAATCTCCGACTGTGCTGTCTACACACGTTTTTCCGGTACAAATATGCATGTTATTATTTGAACAACAACGTAATAAATGCATGCCGTACATATTTATGTCTGTCTTATGAATAGCGAACCTGGGGTAAATCATATTAGCCTGGACGCTTGGTCCCACTGTGTAATTTGTTGTACCGTGATCAAGAATAAAAATATTCTGGATTAATTTCTAGCAAGGATGTTATTACCAATGTCTAATCAAGCAGTAGTTCTGGAATTAAAATCACCCATGGGAAAAATATAACTAGTACTATTAGAAAAGGGGAGCGTATATTCCAGTAATTGGTGAATCAGAGCCATACTATCGTGTGTGTGTGTGTGTGTACATATATATATATATATATATATATATATATATATATATATATATATATATATATATATATATATATATGCGTGTGTGTGTAGGTAGGTAGGTATGTGTATGTATGTATGTATGTATGTATGTATGACTGACTGACTGACTTTCTTTATTTCCTCTTCAGAAAAGATTTAATTCAGTTAATTTTTCGTTAATACAGAAAAGATAGGAAAATAGCTTGCCATTTAATGGACTCACAGTACACTATATATATACAGATACATACATATATGCACATACATATATATGAATACATACACACATATACACACATATATACACGCATACACACATATATGCACACATATACATAAATATATACATACATACACACATATATACATACACACATATACATACACATATACACAAATATATATATATATATATATATACATACATACATACATACATACATATATATATATATATATATATATATATATATATATATATATATATATATATATATATATATATATATATATCACAAAATCACTGTTTAATCATTTCTGTGTTTCTCATTTTGATCAAAAGTGTATGTTCTGATTCCATTCTACAACATGAAAATAATCAGAATGAAAATTCTTGACGCGATCAGCCACATTCAGGCATGGGGCTCAAAGGGAGCATTAGAATCTGGAGTAAAACCAGTATAGATATTAACATCATTGGTCAGCCAGAGCATGTTCATCCTAGGAACGGAGAGTCTGCATTCACACATTCTGCTGCTGGCTGCTCGATTACTATTTTTGTTACTGCTCTAAAGCTTAAATAAAAAATTTCTTTATTTCTTTGCTTTCCTGAAACCTGGCAAAAACAGTTGTCGTCGTTGTGCGAAATAGTGTGTAAATTGTTTATTTATGCCATTTGGTTTTCTTCTGAAATGTGCAGGTGCTCTATTTCTGTCGCAATCCATTTTGCGAGAGAATTTAGCAAAGATCAGACGAAACTTGGAGCCCTACCTTTTCCTATCAATATGACCAACGCACTCGTTCGTATTAATGTTCGTGGGGTCAGTTTGCAGCCCTTGTCTCACAACGTCCTTACAATTACGGTCTTCGTACCAAATTAACTCACAAACGTCTAACTTGTGAAAAACTGATTTTCAAGTTGCAATTTACTGGCATAGAGATCGGCAAACTATTTTACATAACGTGTCACGTTTTTTCCCAGATTAATTAGAAAATGAACGAGCGGGGCCATCAAGTGAGAGAGTAGCACTGTTAAAATCGAGATCTTTAGCTGCTTTTCGCCTGCCACACAAAACCTCTTGACGTGCACCTTGTGACACGTGTACCGTAGGTTGCCGACCCCTGTACTATCATTTTGTTAATTTTCTAAGCTATTTGTTCATCATCGTCCTTTCATTTGTCTGGTCTTCTTCCGAGTTACGCATAAACTGCAGAGATTTTTCATACGTATACTAATTTCTCATTCACTGAATTTCCCAATGCAGCCCATGAACTAAATATCTAAGTCATCTATTTACGTAAAGTTTTGTAAAACAGCCATTGTTGTTGTTGTTTTCATTGGTTTAACGCCATTTTTATAATTCTATCATGTCCTTGTAGGTTCACACAAACGAAAGCACTGACCATCATCATTGGCGACTCAGTATCGAGAGACCATGCGAATAGCCAAGCTAAGCACTGACCACACCACAAATATTACTCTTGGAACTCAATCATGAAACTGTTAGCCCCATTCTTGCTGAAACGTTAAAAGAAAGTGTAACATCTTGTAACCAGGCTTCTTTGTCTCTACTGACTTTACAAATATTGGCGAAGATCTTTTCAATTTTGCCACTGTTATATGATGATAATAATAATAATAATAATAATAATAATAATAATGATGATGATGATGATGATGATGATAATAATAGAAAGAAGAAGAAGTAGGCGAATTTCTACTCAGATAATGCCTTACTTATAACGATCCATTTAGCAAGACAGGAAATATAAATCAGTGTAACTAGTAAACCAACGGTACTAATTTGTCACATAATGAGATTATAGCTATACAAATAAAAAGCTACGAATTACTTTTCATAAACTCACACAATCAATAATAGCTGAATTCTACAGGAACGTTTTTAATATTGAATAATGTCAAATTTTCACAGCGCTTATCGAATTGCCATCTTAGAGTGTTGTTTTGAAAATGTGGAAAATAAGTGGATAATTTTTTTAAGAACTAAATGTCCGAAAAAGTCAACAAGTCTTTCGATTTCTTATAGCACTAGACAAGACAAATTGACAAATTGATTATTTAACCGTTATTATCTAAGAGGCATCACAACGTGGAAATGTGAGTAAACATGGAAATAACCTTTTTTTGCGTCAGAAGGCAACTGATGTAATCTAACCAAATGTTACTGAAAGTATCCATTCATTCGGGGTTTCATGTTTGTACACACAATCCTGAATTACCCTCTACTTTGGCGACTGATGTATTAGAGAGACTAAAACACAGTTCTTTAAAGTCGCGTATGCCATCTACTGAGGTAAGATATTTTACCGGAAGTTACAAAAAAAGAAACAACGATATAATCCAGATTATCTGACCAACTCTCTAATCCAGATTTGCTATCTTTAAAAAACTATCTGACCAGACTCTCTTTACGTTTGGGGTTAGAGACAATACCGAATGAGGTTACTGTTCTCGATGCTAGGCATCTCCTTATCCCCTTCTGCATTTTCTTAATCTCATCAAATTCATATCTATTATCAGGGTATCCATTGACAATGTACGTTCCAACTGTATTCTTGATGCAGCATCATGGGAATGTTGCGGGGAAAAATAAAGTAACCGAGATGGTGTATAATGCTTTTCATACAGTCTACGCTTTAAAGGAGACCAGAAACCAATGGAAATATAGAATAATAATAAAAGTACTATAGCTGAAAACCTTATTCTGAAGTATCATCTGCGACCGTAATGCCAATATTTAAATATTGGCCTATCTTCTAGGAGCTGAATTTCCGTGACCTCGTATGCAAAATTTCCGCGCCTATTCGGTTACTTTCGGGATGTGACGTCATAGTAGCGACTCCAGCAGCCCAAGTGGGAGTTGCCAGAGTAAAAGACAATACCGTTTTGCGTTGCTTACGGGTGTAATAGAACATTAAGAAAAACCTGTTGACATAAATAAAAAAAAAATCTTTTCCGAAAGATAAAGGCATAATGAAAGAATGGGTACATTATTACAAACGAGTCGATTTCAAAGCAACACCATACAGCACTATGTGATCGTTACATTTCTCAAAGGAATGTTACGAGAGGGATCATGAAAAAATAGCAGCTCAAAGATACGCAAATGCTAGGCCTAGACTAAAAGTTGGCGCTGTTCCAGACATACCTTTGGGCATTTTAAATCCTGGGAAAAGTGTTAAATGTGTGAGTTACGAAAATAGGCAGAAGGACGAGTAAGTGACCACAAAATGCAACAATCAATCCACATATCTTTTATCTAAAAACAGCAGTACTAAAAACAAATCTGATAGCCCGACACCCTGGGCTCCTTCTGGTTTTAGTTCCGGCCCATCCTGTATTCAAAGTAAGGTGCCCGTCAGGCTTGTCGAAACAAAAATTGTTTGCCTGAGGAAACTTTGATTGCGCTGGTGAAATGAGTAAATGTATTTTCAAGATGTTGACATACATGCCTTAACACGGCACAATCTAAATCAAATCACCACTGTCCTAGGTGAAATTTAGATTTGATTTTAATCAAATGGAAGCTTTGCTAAAAATAATAGTCTAAAGCTGTCGTGTTTCGAGAAAACACAATTTTCAGTAATCTTATAAAAATTAAAAATTTTAAAAAAAATGCATTGTATACATGTAGTATGCATAAACGGTAATCTGTAATAATTGGAACTGATATAAAACTATTCCTTTTGCAGTTTAAAAAGCAGCGATTAAAAAAAAGAGGTAAGAGTTTCACATTAACTGTCTGACAATAGAACGGGGGGGGGGACTATTGACCCCCCCCCCTTGCCCCAATGTGCGACCGCCCATTTGACGTGCCTTTTCTCCCTGTGATACGCCTTATTATTTCCCCATGACAAGCCCCTTTTGCATATTCTGGTCAGTTCTGGCTAAATTGCAAAATAGCTAAAGTTTTGATTTAAGTACGCAAACGATAAAGTCGGTGTGACTAATGAACATAATCCTTATCCTTGCATTGATCTTGTGAAAAGGACTTCCTTTCGGACATACTTCAAAGAAACCATGTTCGACAGTGTGTGTATGCGTAAGCACCAGCAATTGATTACCAAATAGACGATGCCTATTTTGTTGTTACTTACGATGCCATGGACTTCATTTTAACAGTTCAAATCTGCAGTCACAAGTTACCGTACTTGTGGCAACTGTTTTTCTCACGTTTTATGCCCCACCTTATTTCCTTAGGTTTAAGTCTTAATGCATGTAACACTGTTTGCTGAATAAAATATTTATTCAGAATTAGTTATTTAGGCCTACATATACTGCATGGTATATTTTGTTTTATTCCTTGTAATTTAATCATGATAATTAAACTTTTCATATACAGTAGAGGAATGTCAGGTGTTAACTGGCCGAGTTTCTTTGGCGGAAATGGAGATGCGATTTTGTTTGCAGAGAAAATTTCAAAGTGATCATTCATTTAAACTAATTGGTGACAATTTTATTCTTTTAATTTTTTTAATACTATAGTACTGTTGTAGTTGTTAAAAAAATCTGAAATTTACTTGAATAATGTTTAATCTTCACGTTCTATTTATTGAAGAAGAAAAAAACTGTTGTATGATATTAATTATTTCGTCCAGTGCTGGTTTAGACGTGTGTGCGTGTGATTTGAATTTTTAACGTAGCTTTAACAATTTTTCAGTCATATCGCTACGATGTCAGCAGTGTGGCAGTTTAGACTGTGGATTGCATACGTTATATTTAAAAATGGTTTGAGTTTGGGTTTTTTCCTTCTGACAAATGAAAATTGACAGACATAATGTAATAATCGGGACTTCGCTGCGCAAAATTGAGAGATATTACGAGATGGGGAGGTAGATGAGGAAATACCCCCAAAATCGGGATGTTTTTCTCCCGGCTTGAGAGTTCACAGGTATGAACTGTCCGGGCTTGTGGAATTTCATTCAGGGCTTTAGTTTATTCAAGTCACCAGCCCGGGGCCTGTGCCTAACAAATTTCTTTTAGCGCTTACCAGTACAGTACATAAACTATTATATCAGACTGCAGATTCAACTTTTGAATGTGCAACCCAAATCTGGTCTCCTGTCTGCCTCGCTCACCAATGTTTATGTTTGTATTCGAGGACTGGCTAGTATAGCGTCACGGTACCACGTGATCTGTCGTCTCATCAAAACTCGGATAAAACTCGGCAATTTACGGAATCGTGGTATCTTCCACGCAATATAATCACTACCCGCTTACGATATTTAATTTATAAACATTGCAGTCGAATTAAAATCTGTAGAGAATTACATACGTAAAAGGAAAATTTTGAGTCTCCTTTAAATATGCTTCTGATGACTTTTTAATCAACTAACACTTTCTAATATTATTTAACATTCTCCATCTGTCCATATAATTAAACACTTTAATTTGTTTATGTCCATGCTTTTTAAAAGATCGCCTTAGCCCGTCCGTATGTCCGTCTATCCGTCTGTCCGTCCGTCCATCCCTCTGTATGTTCCTGCAGTTTTAAATGAATAATCGCAAAGCCTGGTGCAATATTTCTCTTTCATGTAAAGTGGCGCGACATGTTATTTGTTTCCAGTACGGACCTGTCTTGGTCCATGGGGATAAGTCCAAAGGTCAAAACGTATTATTTCTGCCACAATATAATTCAATGAAATTTTATATATGGAACCAACAACAATGTGCATAATGTTTCTGATATTAAAGACAAGTTCAGATATTAAGCTCCCCAATGGCGCCTGTGTCTATCCTTAACTGCGAAAGCTGAGCTTTGGGTCAAAACTTAGAAATATTTAAGACACCGACTCTATACCCACATATGCACTCATTGGCTTTGGAAAGGTGAATTCAAAATTTAAGTTGACATATCATCTCTTAGGGACTTAGTTCCTTGGTAAAATCTTGGAAACTATTGAGATTCACACTCTGTAATCATATATTGACTTACCGGGCACATACATGACGAATTCAGATGAGCAAGTGGCTCTGGCCTTTGCGTCAATCATTACATATAGAACTTAGCCCCTGAATCGTATATAAAGAAAAACACAAATGCATATCTGCATAAACGTGTCTCTCGTGCCTGTGTTTACTACCTTTAAATAACACTTCCGTGACATACTGAGTGCTTGACTAATACGTTTCTCACAAAATTTAAATTTAAAAATAACAAAATCTAGATAGGAGAACTGATACCAGTATGGCAATTCTTTATTAATTACACAAAATGTTACATGTTTACCATCCTAACAACAAAATTTGCCGCCCATGTGAAATTCGTCTTCTTGACTGAATGACATACGCGTATCAAATAAAAGTTGCAAAAATGTTGTGTATGATACCTCATCTCCGTTATCAACAATACTGTATTGAAATCATTTACCCCAATTTGACATGGGTTAACAGGATTTACCCGAAATAGAGTAGCGTGTTTCACATCTAATTATAAGCATGAAAGAAAAATAGGGGTCTTTTTATAGATATTAAAAGCAAAGTAGAGTAAACAAGACTTTACTCAATATTAAAGTTCGTTGCCTTTTATGAAATAAGAAAACCGAAAGTAAGTGGAAAGCACTATAATGAAGCCGTGTTGCGTGCATTGTTTTAGATAGTAAATGTTTTGTTAGAAATTCGATACATATTTATAGGAATAGGTCACTGTGTTTTTATAGATCTGAAATATTTCATGGATTAAGTGACACTTGTGCATATAAGTCAGGTTGAGTCTAGTTTAAACAAAATGAATTGAAATTTACTGGCATAAATAGATAATAGTTGTTACAAATTTTGGCTGTCCTTTCCCTACAAGACACATATCACATACAGAATGGTAGTTTGGGTGTCATCTTCGATCAAGTTGTATCACATGTAGAAAATCGTACATAGCAACATGGTATTTTGCGTGACCTCTCTCTACAGGATGTTATGTATATTTGATTTAATATATCTGATTTAATCGTTTGTAAGTTTTAAAAAAATAATTCCAATTTCATTATATGCCAAAATAATCTAGTTCTGTTTACTAGGAACTCGATACTTTTTCCAGAAAATAGTTTGACCTTGACTGTTCATTTTTGTAAACACATAAAGCTGACCTAGTTCCCGCCCTTAATTCAAAATTAGTAACAGTCATGTGAACAAGTTTGTTCTATTTTTTTATTTTTATTGTGGGAATATTAAGGTTGAGATCGCGGCTTTGTTGCATACTCGACTCTCGACTTGTAAATAGATTTTAGTGAAGTAAACAACTTTTTTTTATTCTATTCTCTGAGTAAAATGATCGATTCTTATCAAGGTCATTCAGGGGCTACGTGATTTTTTATATGTAAACATGTTCACGTGACCCTTATCTGGTCATCTGTTTTGCGCAATATTCAAGTTTTAAACCATTGGTTTAAAGAAATAATCTCAGTCGGGCTTCTTAACACTGGGAAGTAAAGGTATTTCGTTTCTTGTGTCGTTTTGGGAATTACATTTTAATGTTTATTCAGATTATTTGGATTCTAAATGATTAATTCGTTTCTCTGGAAATATTTACAGTGCTCATACAGAATTAGTGAACAAAGAAATTTCATTAATTCAGACATCGGATTATTTCTTGTGTTTCTGCAAGAAACTGTGGACAACAACATTGAAAAGGATACAGCATACGTCATCGCCTTCCATCTTGGATTCTTCATCGGGACTTGATCTTGAATTCATTAGAACATTTCATTATTAGGACTGCTAACATTTTATTCGTGGATTATTCTTGGATTATTTTTTGGATTTGATTCTTAAAACCGTTTTTTAATTAAATTTTTGATTTTTTGCAGTGCTTTTCCAGGGAAATAAATTATTTGTTAAATTCTTCAAAGCGTTTTATTTTCACTCTTTCTTGTGTTGCTGTTTATTCGAGCCTAAACACGTAACATAAGAAGGACATATACCATAAAGAGTGTCATATGTGGTATTTTGCATGTCCTCTCCCTCAAGGACATATCACATACAGAGTGTCATATGTGGTATTCTGCATGTCCTCTTCCTCAAGGACATATCACATACAGACTGTCACACGGGATATTTGCATGTCCTCTTCCTCAACGACATATCACATACAGTGTCATGCGTGGTATTTTGCATGTCCTCTACCTCAAGGACATATCAAACAAGAGTGTCATACGTGGTACTTTGCGTGTCATATCACGTATAGAATAGGTGCACAGTTTGTGTGTTTGTTTTGTCTAACCTGGAGAGGTTCTCAATCAGTTTATTTACACAGAGTTTATATATGATGAAGTTGAGCGGAGAAAAAAGATTATCGTTAAGTTAACAAAGCATTTATTAGATTAAGAATGTAGGAAACTACTTCTATATACACTGGTTACAAGAATAATGTAACGATTCGTCAGAAAAACCCGGTTAGCTTAGCTTACCCATGCATTGTTTTTCATCTGTCAAGTGTACGATGACAGCAAAGGGATGCTCATCCGTCTGTTGCCATTATAAATTGAAAAATGCGTCACGAGTCATTGCGTTCTTCGAGCGTTTTATCCATATTTATTTAGTCAAGATAGTTTCCTCTATGAGTGCAACTGGAACCCAAAAATTCTTTGCAAAACTAATAAATCAGACAAAAATTGTTTTGTTACCTTTGTTTCTGACATGCAAAAACGAAGTACCGCGATATGACAACAGCGCGATCACAAAACAAGTGTATAGATGCAATACGTAGTGCTGGAACAAGTTGCAAGATAAAATGAGTGAAACCTGCATTAAAAGATGTATGAGGGTATCACACAAGTTGTAATCTTTGCTGAGGCGAATACAAAGACGAATATACAATAAACCTCATGCTGAACAACTCAAAGTAGTTATCTTTCGTTTACTGGTTAT